>QODF01000157.1:522384-779429 GCA_024372805.1 Oostethus manadensis
ACCTAACATTACTAGAGAAGCAGCGTTCCAACAGAGTCTTATTCTAGCATTTTGCCCATTTCCGTCTTGTTACAGTAGCTCACTTTTCTACTGCTCTGGTTCCCTAGCACCTGATGCAGACCTTCATTTTGACAAAATACTAGCAGGTCAAAGAACAGATTGGACCTAATGATCAAACGGCCAAAACAAAAATGGGTGACAACCACACAATACCGAAGCCTTCTGACTTTGCTTTCTTTCTGAGCAATGGTCAAAATTATGACGCACTGTTAAGTTTGTTTTGCATGTGCCTCCCAACATTGTAAGCGCATCATGGTAGGGGCTGCATGATGTCACGGATGGCAAGCTAGCAGATTCTACATACGACAACAAAGCACATACACCACCTGTTTGACATATGGCAATGTGCAGACAGAACACTCAATAAGATGGTCACACCGTCATCGAATGTAAACACGGCAAAACATGATGCTAACAATACTGAAAGCAAGCGATTCGCAAGCTAAACACATGGAGAAGAGCAACAGGTTTTCCCCTCCACATCCATGTTTTCTACATTACACACACAAAGTCACACAAAGTCTGACGCTCTCATTCTAACAGCAGTGTAATTCCAACACCATATATGTATCTCCAATTCCAAAACACGTCTCTAGCCTCAGAACAACACTTCCACATTGTCTTGACCATGAAATTCAGGGACACTACTAACATCACAACAATGTCTTCATTATGCGTATCCATCCATTTTCTATACCGCTTATCCTCATTAGGGTCACGGGGATGCTGGAGCCTATCCCAGCTGACTTCAGGCGGGAGGCAGGGTACACCCTGGACTGGTCTCCAGTCAATCGCAGGGTAGACATACAAGCATTCTCACACACATTCATACCTATGGACAATTTAGGGTCGCCAATTAACCTAACATGCATGTTTTTGGAATGTGGGAGGAAACCGGAGTACCCGGAGAAAACGCACGGGGAGAACATGCAAACTCCACACAGCGAGATGCCCAACGGAGATTCGCACACTGATCTCCTGACTGTGAGGCCACCGTGCGGCCCCATGTGTGGTCTAAATAAACAGAAAAAAGCAGTAAGTGGATATTTTTAGTAGGGATGAGCAATCTGTTCACCCATCTAAATGATCTGTACCCGTAACTGTACTCAGAGTGGGTGGGTCATAAGCTGGAATTGGCTGGGGCTTAAATTTGTACATTCTTTTAAAATGGGGTACAATATTTTCACTTTACACGACTGTTTGAGGGGACTGGAACAAATTACCCCATTTACAGTATATGATAACTCTTGTCTCATAATACAAAAATTCCAAGACACAAAAGCCCCTCCGGAGCGAATTAAGTATCTTGAGGTTCCACTGTATGTGTTTAGACAGTCCTGGCCGAACAGAACAATTTTGTATTGCGTATCAGTACTGCTCCAGGATCTATGGCGTGTATACAAAATGCCAAATCCTCCACAAACTACGTGGGCTCTATGGCAAACTTTTAAGTATGAGTGACAGTGGAAAAAGGCTATTATCTGATACAGAAAAATGCCAATAAGGTTGTGATGGTGACAAAATGAGGTTGAAATAAGGGAGACATTAAACAGTGGCCATGGCGTTAATTTGATTTTATGCGCCATGCTGCACCGGACCGGCTAAATACGCGTGTTGAGCTTATAGAAAGAGACAGCCTCGTAAATCAGCATTAGATGTGCCATTTTATAGGCTGGCGTTGCTCATTACAGGTTCTTTCTTCGGAGTAATGGCAGTGAGTGAGGGTGATTTATGGCCTCCTGTCAAAACAGGTGTGCAGAAAATACTTCCCAGTATCACTTGTAGAACAGTAAATAGACATGCGGAATGCACAAGAGACAACGCATTGTAAATATCTAAATAAGTTCAGTCTGAGCAGGTTTATTGTCCTTTGCGTTAATATGTTATGTTTTTGAAGATAATACAAATAATGCACTAGCACCTAGGTTTCCAAAGTGGGGTATACATACCCAAAGGGGTAAACCAATTGCGACAGGGCTTACGTGAATCAAAACAGAAAACAATTCACACCTAACACTCACAATTACGAGTGCACCTGAACATCTCACAGCGCAAGGAAAACCCAAGAAAGGAAACGGAGCGTGGAGTTGTTTATTGTTTTGTGTGCATCATATGAAAAATAAGTACGCTGAATAATTATTTTGTGCATTAAAAGTGTTTAATCTCGACAATTTCATTGATATTGGTGTTCCAATCGCTGCACAGCGCAGCAGTGAAAACACTGAGAGGGTAGGCTATATTGTTGGTTGTATGTATTTTTGTATTTTGAGTACTGGTTTATCATGATTGCTAAACTTTCCCCTTCAATTTAGTACAAAAAAAAAGTGAGGCTCAAATTCCAGCCATTGAAACAGTGGATAATTTCGGATAATTACAATGATTACTTGTCTATTATCAGTGCTCATCTGAAACTTTATAAAAATGTAACGATGCAAAATACACCTTTTTAAGACAGATTTACTATAAATGAATTAACCAATTTATTTAAGTGTGCAGGAGTAGGGGGCACATGGATTCATGTCAAATGTCACACGGCTGTAAAATGTTTGGGAACCCCTGCACTCGCATATCTTCTTTCATTTATTAAGACGCTAATTATAAGTGATAATATAAACACTATGATATTATTATATAAAGATTATGATATAATCTTGTTGAATCTACTCAAACATTTTTGACACGGTATATTTTATCAGTAATTGCTCAGATGTGAAAAGGGGGTAGGATTAAGCAAGCTTTGTTTCTTTCTACTCCTTCTCGCATGCTGAATTGTGCAAACGTAATGTACTTCAAGTAACTTTGTTAAGCATGTTTGAAATGTACTAAACCAAGCGATAAGAAGAAGCGATTGGAACGAGCAGATAATAAAAAATGCGTCCTTCTGCAGCGACCACTTCATATCAGGTAAGCCTCAGCAGCTAGCTACCTAGCATCCCGGGGTAGTAGACAGTCATGAATGGTAAAACATGAATCATCAAACATGAATGATGAATCTTACATTGGTTCAGTGATTCCACATCACGTTAGTAAACTTCAACGTATGTTGCTAAACTTTAGCATATGTTGGCGCCACATGCTAGGCTAGTGACTTGCAGCTTTGTATTTTATCAAGCAGTAGACTAAACTTTTATTCATGTACAGGAGAGGCATCTGATGGCATTGACTTTGTCCCGTCAATCATCACGTACGCAACAAAGTCCTGCAAAGAAGGCAATGCCAAATTAGAACAGTAAATATAATCACTTCCTTGTGCGTTATTTGATCAACCAGTATCCATCCATCCATTTTTTACCCGACGCGGGTATGCTGGAGCCTATCCTAGCTGACTTTGGACGGGAGGCGGGGTACACCCTGGACTGGTCGCCAGTCAATCGTAGAGCAGACATACAAGCATTCACACTCACATTCATACCGATGGACAATTTAGAGTCGGAAATTAACCTAACATGCATGTTTTTGGAATGTGGGAGGAAACCGGAGTTGACTATCGACAGATCCCCCTCTCCAGAACTCCTAAATAAACCTTAACTGGAAGGCTGAGGTGTGTAATCCTACAATATTTTTAACCGATCCCCCTTCTTAAAAACCGGGATCACACCACGGTCTGCCAATCCGGGGTCCATGTGATGCTGCAGAGTCGTGTCAACCAAGACACACCCACAGCATCCGGCCAGATGTCCTCCACCCTCGGGCCCCTGGCACTGAGGAGCTTTTTCACCACCTTGGTAACCTCAACCCCAGAGATAGGAGAGCCCGCTGCGTAGTCCCTCCCTTCCAAGTGCCTCCCTCGGAACATGGTCGAAGCTCTACCGAGGTGAGAGTTGAAGCTCCTGACATGGGACAGGATGAAGAAGTCCAATAATTAAACACCACTCAGGTTCAGATCAAGGGGGTCTTTCCTCCCAATCACGCCTGACTGTCAACATGAGCGCTGAAGTCCCCCAGTAGAACAAGGGAATCCCCAGATAAAGCACTCTCCAGTACTCGATCTAAGGACTCCAAAAAGGGTGGGTATTCTAAACGGCTGTTTGGCGCATAAGTGCCAAAGTCAAAACTCGTTCCCCACTCGAAGGCGGAGGGAAATTACCCTCTCGTTCACCAGGTTAAACTCCTATGTACAGACTTGAAGCCAGTTGACAACAAAATTGTCACCCCTTCCTACCGCCTCTCACTGCTGGCGACGCCAGCGTGGAATGAAGTCCAGCCCCTCTCAAGAAGACTGGTTCCAGAGCCCTAGCTGTGCGTCAAGGTGACTCCGACTATATCTAGCTGAAACGTCTCCACCTCATGCACTAGCTCAGTTTCCTTCCCCACCAGAGAGATGTCATACAAAGAACCAACAGCATGTTTCAGCAGCTGAGGATCAGACCGCCAAGGTTCCCGGCTTCGGCCACCACCCAGATCACTGTGCACCCAACCACTTTGGCCCCTCCCATGAGTGGTGGGCTCGTGGGAAGGGGGACCCACCTGCCTCTTCGGGCTGTGTCTGACCCGGACTCCAGATGCTTGCCATTGTGCTCAACCCACAGACCTGGTTCCAGTGGGGGACACTGGTGACCAGCGTCCAGGCGAGGAAAAACTCAGCCCATTTGTCTTAATCATCATTGGGGTCTATTGAGCCACTCTTTGTCCGATAATGATGATAATGATAGTGGATAATGACAGAGTGGAAATTGAGCAGAATGATGTGGCAGATGGCGGAACCTTGCCGATGAACCTAAATACCCTCAGATTTTCATACAGATTTTTAAGGCCATTAAACAGTTTGAAATAAGGCTGCAGTGAATACATCTATTCCTGTTCATGTGTGTTTACTGTTATTTACAACAGTTTTCATTATAAGGCATACAGTCTTTGTATTTAGTAGCTGGTGTTGAGTTTGACCTACCTTTAAATCTTTTTAATTAGTTATGTCAATATCAAGAGCTTTATTTGATGAATAAAAATGTCCTGCCTGAGAGTGTAATTATAATCATGCTCAGCTTATTACATGTACCATTACATTTTTTTAAATACTGTATTAGACTAGAATTGCAGTTAAGTTACACTTAAAATGCTACGATAATTATGAGTAGATAAGTAACAAACATCTACAAGAAAATCATAATCTACAAGGTAGGCAACGGTTTCGGTGTGCAACTGGACACTGTTTTCATAGTCTACAAATTGGTTTGGAGCTACCTATAAATTCATTTCATGTTTTGATTAATGTTTTACTTTAAAATGTCAGCAAAAAAATGACACAAAACATAAAACAAAAATTATAGTTTTAATTGTGATATTATGATGTCCAAAACCTACAACTTTATTTTGTTTTGTTTCTTAATATTGCGACATTTAAAAAATAAAAATTACCTCTGACATTGTTTTTACAAGTTTATTCTCCTAAAATTGTGACTTTTTTCTTTTAATATTTTGACTTTCTACTCGCATAATTACAGCATTATTTTTAATTTTTGCTGTTTTTATTTTTATTTTCCAATTTTCCAAACTTTTATCACAATTAGGACTTTATTTCTGTAATATTTTGACTTTATTTTGTTAATATTATAACCATTTCCAGAACATACCTTTCCAAAAATGACAATTTTTTTGGGTTAAATTACAACTTTTTTCTCTTAATATTTTGACTTTATTTTTTGTTTACATTGGATTTTTAGAATGTGCTGCTGGCAAATATATCACTCAGACTGCACTTTGATCACCCCTGTTTTAAACCAAGATATGTTACATATATTTTAAGAAAAAAAAATAAAAATAGATAAATGTTATGGTGTTTAGAAACTTCTGAGAGCGATTTGTGGTCATCAAAAGAGCCACATGTGGCTCCCGAGCCATAGCATCCCTACCCCTGCTCTAGGCTGTGACGTCACATACATAGCAGTCCAACAACAGAGCGAGAAAAGATCTATTTTCTGGAATTTCAGACTGCTGTTTTACTAGCTGTGATGGAGACTGAGGTATATGCAGACTGGCACAGCTGATGGTAAAAGCACCCTCCGGTAATACACTCTCAGTCCCAAACTTCCTTTAGACTTTTTCCAAACTTTTTAAAATTATCAAAAACAATTGTCCCTGATGTGTGTGGAGAAAAATACTGACGAATTTGACCACAAATTTGTTCAGTCCATTTATCATGACAAATTGGGTCTTTTGGAAAACTGAATAAGCTTATTCCATCTTCTCAAGAGTTTGAGCTAAAGCTTCCCACCCACACAACGACCAGGCATAATATGTAGAAATTAGCATTAGCATTATCCGCAACAGGTACTCATGTAAAAGTATAATCATAGTATTGTATTGTGTAGTATGTCAATATGAATGTTTAATGCGAGCGGCCATTTGGAATGCATGGAATATGATGGGATCTCATAACCTTATTGAGTGCATATTTGTGGTACAAAACCAACACAAAACAAACTCCAGGATGGAGTTTGTTTCTGTGGATGGTGTTTCTGTATTCAGTGGTTTTATTTTGATGTTGTTCCTGTTATAGTTTTGCAATACATTATAAATATATAGCTATAATGTGCGTATGTTTTCCTACTTTTACATTCATAACGCTCACTTCTGCTTCCAACAACGAAACATAAGCATTACAAATTACTGTATCATGTTCGCGGCAACACACATCACCAGACATAAAGCATTCTCACCAGCGCACTTCGGCATTGTCACTTCCACCAGCGGTTGTTTTTGTTAGTTTTTTCCCCCATTTTTTATTAGTTTCCCCATTTCAGATATTTATTACTTTTAAAACTTTGATATTTCATTTGATATATTTGTACATATTTGCAAATTTTTCAGCAAAAGAATGTTTATTTTATTGTTATTTTCTTATTTGATGAGTTTGTGGGGTTTGTTTCCAACAAAACTAGGTAAAAATGAGTTGTCCCTTCCTTTGTCATTTGTAATTGTTTGCATTATTTTCTGCATGTAAAGCTACAATTATTGTCTATAAAATACAATATGTGATAACATTTTGGGGTGTCCAGAATTGATCGATCACTTTTACAAGACGCTTAGATGTTGAGTTTTTGTTTGGATTGCTTAGCACATATTCCGCTCCTGAAACAGAGTGTGCCTAAATAATAAGTAATTGTTTTATATATACAGCATATTCAGTATATACACAGTAGTCCTAAATGGCCTCCAAACCCGATTGGATAAAATAATTTCCACTAAGTATGTAATTATAATATTGTGATAATAGTAGTAGTGTTGTGGCAAACCTGTTTACAACCTTCTAAATTCAAGTTCAAACAATATTAGAGCCTTTGGGACATGAAATATAGCACCCATATAGTCACATTTACATTTGTATTACCCATTATAGTAGAAATAATATAGGAAAATAAATAAATAAAGAAATAAAACTTGTGCTTTTGTGTGTTGCAATAAATGTGTTGTAGGTGGAAGACAGGAAGTGACATCAGGGGTTCAAAGTAGAGTTTTAGTTTGTTGGAGTTACTAATGCAAGAGTAGCCCGAGTTGTTGCTATAATGATAATGATGATGATGATGATTTTGTTATTATTATTGTGCCTGCTGTGAGATAACTTAAACTGTCTGTAAAATAAAAGGTCTGGTGCTTGTCTCGCCAAACAATTACTGACATCTAGTGACCTATGTAGAATACTACATTCATAATTTGAATGCTTGTACAGTCGCCCCTCGTTTATTGCGGTTCAGTGGTTCCAAAGCCAACCACGACAAGTGAATTTCCGCAAAGTTGGATTCAATATTAATAAATAAAACATTTTCATAGCTAGAGCATAGAAAACCCTTGTTTGGGACCTTCTAAATATGTTTTAACCATTATTAGACCCTTGTAGACATGAAATAACACCCTTACAGTCACCTTCACACTCCTTTTATTCTTTGTTTACGCCACATAGCAGAACACAAATGCGCACACTGCGAGACGTCTGCTGCAATCTACTGCACTAACTAGTTAGCCTTTAATGGATAATGTATAATTTCTAAACAAACTAAGAAGCCAAAAACATACCACATTCACACTGAATTATGAACTTGTTTTCCACTAAAAACTGAATTGTTTTCCACTATGACACCCTGCACTGCATTCATGGCTGACTCAATTACTGATGCCTCATGACCAGAATGCTACAAATGACTTGTATTTCAATATTTTATTTGACAACAGGCGATAGTAAACCACAAAACAGCAATCAATTAATTCATACATTTTTGAAAAACCACGATAGAATGAGGGAGCGATGTTCAAAGTACTGTATTTGGTGTGTATACTGTAAGTGGCTTATATTTGTATTTTAGTCAATTTACCATTTTTATGCTTGAAGCAAAACTATCTCCAGTTTTCTTAAGTATGCATTTTTTAACTAATAAAAGACGACATTCAAACACAAAACAGCATGATTTAATAATATGTTTGAACAACTGTGATAGAGTGGTGAGTGACGACTGTATTATGAATTTCTATGATTGCTTTAGTAGTGCCAGTTCAAATGCACAGCAGAACAATTCCTTCAGTGGGTAACGGCCTTTAACCATAACATAGATGTACATTAGAAAGGGTCATATGTCTACCTGTACCAAAAACTTTGGCCAGCCTGCGTAGCCTCCTCTGGTGCGTCTTGCCCTTGTAGTGGATCTGAGCTTGGGCGTCAGAATTGAGCTGAATGCTGCACACCTGGCACACGGTAGCACTGGCGCTGCTGCCTTGACGGCGCTCTCGCTTGGCCCTGTGTCCTGGTGCCACCTTCCTCTTGTCGTTCTCCTCTTCCTTCTCCTGACTCTTGGGAGGAAGGCTGCCGTCCAGACAGTCGGACGTCCGGGGACACTTCATATCTAGGGCAATGATGAAGGTGCATCATGAATGAAATCAAATGCAGTCACTGTGCATGTGTGGTATGTCACTGACATCTCCACAGGGGGGCAACATGACTCCACAGGAGCCTAAATGGAGTACTGCTGATAATATGATGGAGAATTCTCACGGTCACCATTCTTTCTCCCGAACGGTCTTTGATTTATCGGTTAATACATCATTTCAACAATCCAGTAGTTTATGTACATTACGCATAAAATACAAAAATGTCCATATCTTGAGCATGTCACAGCAATACATCAGGGGCAGGCACAAGCAACAACTATAGCATTTTAGCCTCTTTTTTTCCCCAAATAATAAAAGACAATTTGGTACAGTCTGGTGTGAATTGCCCCCAATGTCCACAATAGCCTCTTCAAGCTGCAGCGAAAACCCACCATCAAATGTAAGAGAGATTAACACATTCATTGTTCAACACGTCATTTGTTTTAGCACTTTTCATGCGATAATATCAACTGCGTATTTGATTTTTCTCCCCCAGCGCCTCACTTCAAACATAATCCGTCATTTTGCACACAAAAAATCTGCTGAAATGTAAATTTAGCTACAGGAGAGATGAAAGTGGAATGGAAATCTGTTTTGTTAGAATTTATCTGCCTCCGAGCGGCGACAGTAACTTCAAAGCTTGCAATCCGTCACCAGGATTAATTTGAGTGATGCTCTATGCCGCTATCAGGCAGCGGGGACGTGCACAAAGACGATGACGACGCAACAGTGAGTCGCTCCGCACAAACAAACAAAATTACTTTGGTTAGCTTAGCGTACCTAGATAAAAACACTACGTCAAATTCATTGTAAATGTATATCAATTTTGCAAATCATGGGGTTTCTTTCATTTCATAATAATATACCATCATTTTGACATCAAAGTTGAGCAGTCTGTGTTTGCCTTTGAGCAGAGAATAGGAGACCGTAGCAGGCGGAGTAAGTGTTGCCAACTTAACGACTTTGTAGCTACAATTAGTATTCAGACCCACCTAGATTTTCTTTTACAAAAATGCTACTTGTAACAAATCTAGAGACTTTTCCTTGTTTTTTTGGACTCTAACATGAAGCACATATCGCTCTCCTTAATGAGCAGAGGCTCCGTCTTGCTTGTGACATTAAAAACACACAAAAAGAAGCGACAGAAGAAAGTTCGTTATTAATTATAAATGTATTTGTTATGCCATTCATGTGTTTTGCCTCTCCCACAGCGTCTATAAAAATGACCATTGCCAATTATGCAAATTATACGATGACACTCCATGGCCACAAATGTACAGCAGTCCTGTGGAAACACTGTACGTTAACACGTTTTCTTAATGGGGCTCCTAAAAAAAAACTCCCAGGTCACACACGCTGACGGTGAGCCAACACTCACTTGTGCATCACAATAGCGTAGATGAGTATCAAACTTTTATAGCGGCATACCCCTTCAGACATTTGATTTGAAGCCATGTACCCCCTACTCCTGCACCTGTCAAAAGAATAAACCTTTTAATCTTAACTTAAAATAATGTACATAATTAATTAGTTCATTCATTCATTTTATAGTACTTCCGGGTCAAAAATGTGTATTTTACATGGTCATATTTTGATAAAGTTTCACACGAGCTCTGGTAAGTAGATATGTAATTATCCAACGTATCTTTTATTCCAGTTTGATGTTGGCAAACGTCTGTGTACCCCACTTTGGGAAACGGGGGTTTAGATTACTATGAGGTTTGGAATGCACCACGGACCAAACAAAAAAGCATGAATGACTGGAACATGACTTATCGACCGAGCAAGCAGCTGGAAACAGCAGTCGTCTTCAATGACATTGCCAAGTGTGGCTGTATGCGTTGGATACGTCCGTCACTGAAGCCATTTTTTTACCCCCATTGGAAAAAATACATACTCTACTTTAAAACAAAAACACTTTTGTCAGTGGAGTACAAGGATGTGGATGGACCCAATGACTGAGTTTGCCTTGGGTCCCCAAATTGCTAAATACGTCCCTATGAAAAATGTCAGTGAAAAGCATCTTCCAGCTCAAGCACATCTGACCCCTTCAGGATTCACTGGTACTGCAAGTGCCTCCCGTGTGACATTTTAAACAGAAACTGGCAGGCGCCATGAGCCCACTCATGTGTGCATTCAGACATAAGGCGGGGCTTGCACACCAAGCAGACAAAGTCCCACTCACGGTGGCCTCATCTTAGGTTTCCTATCTGTATTTGATCGGGAAACATAGAATATGCGGTTCTTGTACCCTGACCACACATCACTAGTCCAAGATAACATTGTCATTTTGCATACAGAAGAGACACACACGCTGCCCACCCAGGAAGCAATGGCTGCCTGTTGTCAATAGCAGCTCTCTAAATACCAAACTAAAGTCAATCACACAAAGCAGATGTCGTGAAGGCTGATTTATGTTCCAATCGTCCACATTGACTGTGACCCCTGCACGGTCGTAATTATGCACATTAAGCACATCGCAACAACAAAGCAGTGGACAGACAGAAAAAGTCTGACAGCAGTTGTTCCAAATGTTTGCTATGGCTATTAACACAATCATTGCTTGAGCTGCAAAGAACACAATAAACCCACAAACACACAGAACTCATTTCAATAAAAAACACCCATCACTCGAAATCCGACAGTCGGATCGAATACTGAAAAGCTAGATTGATGCAGAATGACAAGTGGACTATAATTAAAGTTGTCGCTAGGCAACCGTGTGGCTTTTTGTGAGAGTTTGAAATCCCCTTCAACACACTACAGTAATGGCAGCTCCATCATACTGTAATTTGTGCACCAAAGGCCAAGAAATTGGGCAGTTTCTGGTGAATTGGACATCACATCGACATGTAGCTGCCGCCAATATAACACAGCAACAGTGACTGACTTGGTTTAGTTACAGTAGCTTTGGTCAACATAACCACTTGGTTTCATTTACTCCAATATTATGATACAGTCTGCTACTTTCAGGAATTACTTGGGACATTGATTAAAAAAATGTTTTACAAAAACTAGTGTACAAAATGTGTACAATTAGGAAGGTAAAATTGTAATTCATGAGAAAAAAGTCAGTTTTACTGACATTTTGTTTCGTCTTATATAGTAAAATAAAAATAAATGCAATTATAAAATTACTTATTTCTCATCTATAAAAAGTATTATATAATACTGTATATACTGTACAGAAAATGTACTTCTGCTTGTAATATTGTGCATTAATTGTCAGATTTCTTTCCTGTAATATTGCAACTGTAACTATTTCCTAAACAAGATTTTGTACTAAAAACTAAACTAAATATTAGTTTAGTTTAAATATAACTAAATATTTCCTAAACAAGATTTTGTATTTATTCATGTAGATCAACTCTATTAATTACTTTCTTCTCATAGTCATGTTGTTGTATCGTTGTCTCACTACGTCACAAAATAGAAATATGTATCACTTTAATTAAATGAAATTATATTCGTATTAAATAAATACAAATATATAAACATTTAATTAAACGAATAAAATGTTTAAATATTAGGAAAACAATTGAATACAACAGTGCATCAATTGGACCAACCAAAAAAACACCCCAAAACAGCCCTACTTTAAAACTAATTTTAACGCATGTCTTTTTGAAAAACAAAATTCTGAGAAGAAGGTCTTATAAATACACACTGACACACAAGCACCTTCATCAGCAGGAACTGATAGAAACACAAAAATATACATTGTCTCTCCTGGCGAAGCACGAGTGGTCCTTCCGCATGTCACAGCACTGTGTCAAGGTCATTTGCTAACTCATATACAACAGTGATTCACACTGTTAGGTAAGTGAGTGGGAGCGATTAAGAGGGTGCATATTTTTAGTCTATTTCCACAAGGGTGAGGGTGGGCGGGGGGAGGGTCTTAACATGAGGGAACTGTGCTAGACAATGTTTATTTGTACACAACATTACATTTATTTGCATGGACAGGTCGCACTCCTTAAAATGTTAGTGATTGAGCTTCGCTATCCTACAATACACGTACAAACACACACGTAAATATTATTAAGTATTAAGTATATATTGGCAGCGTCCCATAGCAGACATCTGCCCCCCCCATCTAGTGGACACCTCACAGTAATCAGCAGATAACACACGGCACTGTGTAGCAGGAGATTAGCGACAGTGTTAAACAAAGAGGCTGAGCAGCTTTGTGACATGCCAGCTCTTTAATTAGACTTGTGGTATCTGACGACATTCAGTACATACATACAAGTCAACGCACAACTTGACGGGCACCAGGCGACACAATGTAAACAAGTTTTCCCGTTTAAACACAATAACAAAACAAGTAATGTAATCCTTGTGGGCACTAACAAAGAAGTAGAAATGGTTAGGGGTTAACGGTGCATGTATTCATATTCAGATTTTACTGTGTGCAACATTCAGCAGAGTACGGGGAGGCGTACTCACGCGTTGAAAGGGGGACAGGAAGTGTAACTGCTTTGCAATGCAGTCACACATCTACTATGTAAACAAACACAAAGCAACATTTGGCTAGCAGCCAGCAATAGTGCTGTTTTTATGTTTTGTTTTTATCCCAAAAATACTCACTATCGAGCCTGATGTTGTTGAAATATCCCTAAAAAGTACAAAGTTACAAAAAACACAAAGCTTTACTTTGCGGTACACGATGTCCCTAAAGTCTGGACACATGCAAAAGTACATAAGCTGTATTTTACTATTATAACAATTGTATTTTTGTCGATTGATAGTAATATATTTATCTGTATATACAATATTATTAATATTACACAATACAAATATTTATTTATGATTACTTATTTTTATATTGTTATTTTTTAAGTATTTAATTTATTAAAAATTAATTGTAAATGAATGAATGTATATATAATCTATATATACTGCATCTCCAGATTTATAAACATCCTTTAGTTTTAATAAACACTTGTCTGAAAAACTGTGATAAGAATGTATGACCAATTTCTCAAGAGCAGATCTGCATTTTTGTACCTATTTTTACAGCAAACATGGGGAATGAGTTCCTGCCATGTAAAGAATAATCTATGTGGACACGTTGTGATGGTGAAACCCCTTGGCAAGCATCCAGCTGAGTAGGACATGGGATCAAGCCAAGGACAAGAGCATCACGGTGAGATAAGAGGTTAGAGAGGCAAAGAAAGTGGTGTGTTTGTCCAATGATAAATACGTCTGTGTGTGTGTGTGTGTGTGTGCGCGTGTGTATACTATGGGAAAGGGTTGTTCAGACAAAGCCAGTGAAGAACAAGATTTATCTGAGAGAAAGCTAAAGGCAAATATTATATGTAGCACTCAAGACAGAGGTTGGTGAAATTATGGGCTGAAAAGAAAATGCACAAAAAGTGCAACACTAGAGGAGATTGCTAACTTTTTTTTATCTGCGGGCAGAGACTGCACAGCAACCAAGGACAACAGCAATTGTGGGCATCTGTTGTGAACCATCTGGGAAGGCCCTAAGGCTGGTAAAGGGGATGCAACCTCTGCTTGAATGACAGCAGTATCACTGGAAAAAGTCATTAAATTAAATAAACATGCACAATTCAATATAAGAGGGAAAAAACCAACGACACTGTCAAAGATGCATAAATGTAACACTATGAAGATGCTTACTGTATATAATAAGGTGAGGGCCATAAAGCATACAGTGCTTGTTCTTTGGTTACAACAGGAAAATGTGGGATGCAGTCAGTTTCTCTTCCTCTTCCATTCGCACTCAAAATAAAGATGCAACCCATATTTTCTCCTAATAGATTTGGATAGATTAACAAAAAGAGGTTTACAGCTAGAGTCAGTACGGCTCAGTGATGGCAAAGCCTATCAGTAAGTATATAATGTGATTGCAGACTTTTGGATGCATGAAAATGTAACACGCAGTCCAAACCTGACATTTGTGGCATTCTGGAATGAGAATTGTACATTTAGGGCCCAATGATGAATGGCCAATAAAAAGAAAATCTACTATTAAATGCAGAATCTTGCGGAAAGCGACAGTGTGAATGCAACTGTGTCGAAAAGGAACGTTTTGTTGTGGGGAAATATGTCCCTAGCGGATCATGTCCTCATAAACACTGACAAGACTCTCCTGAAGTAAACACGTCGAGGCGGCAACTGGAAACATCGGCAAAATCTTTAATACTCTTAATAGCCACCGAAGGTGAGCTCATGTACAGCCAGTGTGAGCTAGCTGGGTTAACTTGGTGTAGCGGAGCATGCTAATGCGACTGTGTGATTAGTGCTTTTTAATGTAACCGAGTCTTTTATGTTGGCTGCTGACTTTGTGCAAGTTGTCATTGTGTGAAATAGGAACAGCCACGGCTTCGAGAAGCACCGGAACAGTCAAAACACATTTTCAACACACTTCCGACCTTCAGAATAAGAGCGGCGCACATCCTGTCTACAGTGGTAATAAAATAAGGATGTCATAAAAAAAAAGCTTAAATTAATAAAGCTATTATATGTTCATTTGATGAGGGTTTTGTAGGATTGAAAAATTAGCGAAGCAATGTCTGTGTCTGAAATTCTGGGCAAAATTGTCATAATGTATTTTTGTATGACTTGTGCAGTCAGTTCATTTATAATCATTTTATTCACTGACACAAAAAACATAATCTATGGTGATAAAATCAGCATAAAAAGTAAAAACTCAATTTTAAAAAAATCTATAAGAAAAAAACCTGAATTTCAGATAAAAGAAAACAGAATTTGAGAAAAACCAAATTTCATAGTATTGTATTGCAATGAGAGAAACCTGTTATATGTACATATTCATCTCGCACAGTATACACTATACCCCAAGGGCAGGCCACATTGGGTTTGGCCCAGGGGCCGTCCATACACGGGTGGTCACCAAAGAGACGGACATACTTACTCCCAGTAGAATAAAACGTGTTTACTTCCCTGATGACACCCTCAACATATTTGGCAGTCAAGCAGGAATTAACAAACATGGCAAAATTACCACAAGCTTCCCAGCATGCCTTGCGGCAGGACTATATGGGTGTAATTTGGGCATAGGTATTTTGTGTAGGTATATTGTAGGCACACATGGCGCAGTAGGTAGATTACATAATGTGTTACATTTGTGTTGCATTGTTTGGATTGCCTTTTTGTAAAGCCACAAAGTGTATCTGACTATTTCATGTACGCTTAAAGTCATGTTGTCGGGTACAGCTCCGATTAAGAAATTTGGAAACACCCGGTGGGCCAGATAAAGGTTTGCCCACCCCTGCTACAGTATATACACTGTCTAGCCACAACAATAGGTAGACGTGCACAACATACATGCATAGCTTCACTTTTGTGGGTCTCATTACACATTGTACATGTGTACCTAATGTTGTGGACAATAAGCGCGTGCCCTATTATTATGATTGTGACTAATGGACAGATTACCACTTCAAACATCACTGTACCAAATGTCAGTAATGAGAAGACACTTTCCATTATTAGTCCTGAATATTTAAATCCCGGAGAGTTAGGCTATAAAAAGCCGTTCGGGGAAATTCGTGGAACTATCCAAGTGTTCTTGGCATGGCTACAAGGTTGTGAACATGTGTTTACATTTGGAAAAAATCTCAGGACATAGCAGGGTTATGACTTCCTGCCTCATCTGCTTTGGCGCTCCTTGACAGCTCTCGGAAACACCGCAACTGCCTGACGCTGATAACGGGAGGATGCAAGGGTGGCGGGCACATGACATGTCCTTCTGCGTCCCACTCATTGAGCGGATGTTTAGATTCGGCTCCCGGCCATTTTTCCTGGAATTTCTATAAAATACAAACCAACTCCTGGACGTCATGCCAAGCGGGCTATATGCTTTGCATGCAGAGTAATAGGCGGTGGAAGGAAGGCAACATGGAGGCAGGGATGACTAATTGGGGTTATTGTGGGTTATTTTCAGTTTTGTTTGTCTAGCCTTTGTCTAGGTGGGCAAACTTTTTGACTCGCATCGAGTTAACAAAACTGGCTGGGGGACCAGACTATAAGTATATTTGATACACGCACACACGAGGAATTATTTGTCTTAATTTATCTGTAAAAATGGCATACAATCTGTGCTGTGCGCTTGTGGCCGTTTTTCCAGGAGCACTTCAAACATCAGACCACATCAAATAATGAAATTTAATTTTACTGTTTTGTATTTATTTATTTATTTACTGAATAAGACACCCGGAATGAAAAAGCTACTTAAACCCTCTCATATTTACTTTGGCAACTTGCAAGTCATGTAGTCAGCTTGTATGTTAAAAATTTTAATACTGTACTTTGGAAGCAATTGGTGGGCCGGATTGTGGCCCCAGGGCCGTAGTTTGCCCACCCCTGGTCGAGTCCAAGGATCCTGTGTGCAAGCCTTTTCCAGTGAAGACCAATTGTATTCCATGGCAAGGTTGTGTACTGCCTGCAACATATGGGTGTTTGTTCTCCTAAAAGCTATTTTTAACATAATTTTCAAAGACCAAAGAGTGGTTTGCGCAATTCCAAAATGTTCAAAAAATGGCAAAAACATGTGGAGGTCCAGCAATCATCAGGCGTGACATACAATTTTGTTTTTGAGAAACTACACATGTACTGGACAGCATGAGAAATAGATCCGGTGAGATAGTGTGGTCATTTACAACTGTGCATTTGACGTTTTCCCAAGTTGCGGCAATAAAAATCACAGCATTTGATATAATAATTATGACAATCCACCAGTTTTCAGATTTCATAACATTGAGTAATGAAATCATTGTTTTCTTTCAAATACCATAAACGTAGATGGCAAGTGTGTGCTCTCCACTGACAGCCCCATACTGAAAACATGTCCAGGCTAAAACCAATTTAATGTACAGAAAATTCTAAGAAGTTTTATATATTTTAAAAACAGCCAATAATGGCTATCTTTATTAGTATCGACAATTTTTTCGTTACATTTTTATGCTTATTCTCTGCTTCTGTATTATTTTGCTGTTGTTTTCTTGTTTAATTGTATTTTTAAATATGTGCAGGTCAATTTAAAAAAACTAGTTACAGGCCACACCCTTGATATATGGCTTCTCTACTAGATATCGTGAGCACCAGCTATGCTCAAACATTAGCATGAAACACCAACTTGTCACAACATGCAACAAATTAAATTACTCTTACAGTGCTCAAGACACCAAAACACATGTTAATCTTGTCATTTTTGCTGTGAAAAATAACATTGTAAGGCATACTCCTGTGTTGGATGTGTGCTTTAATGTTGAAATATTTACAATTTTCGTCACTTCTTCCGGGAATGGAGAAGGAGGAGCAAGTGACGTTTACGTAAGAATTTCTCAACTGGAATTTATTGTTCACCCCAATGCTTTCTCCATTGTAATGGTTTAGTTCTGGATGAAATTCTGTTGTTTTATAATATACTTTTTTTCTAATTATGCTTGCTCGTCGTGTTGAAGGCTTTTGCTGGAACACTCAAGGAGATGGAGTAAGCTTGTTCTCATTTCCAAAAGACAACATTCCCTGCCACCTCACATGCTTCTGCAAACTTTGACGGACAAATGTTTTATGTTATTCTGCCCAGTTCAGTAAGAATTATCCAAACAGATTAAATGACCCTACCCCTCAGTGAAAACTGTCCCACAAAGGGAGTAACTCCAACATTTTTTATTTTTGGACGCTGACAAATGACTGCAAATAAGATCTCCCATTCGCAGAAAGCTTCCATCCTGCAAATTCCTTATCTTTGCCGACTCCTTTTGGAGGCCTGACAGGCTAAATTAGATAGATTTTTTTTAATTAGCTTAACTCTCTGGGTAAATGGGCTTAATTGTGTGAATTATTTCACCAGTTCCTTAAGGTGGAGGAGGTTAAGCACAGTATGCGTTGCTGTTCCAATAAGCAAAGCAGTCAGACTGAATCAAAATCTTATCAGGATTACTGTAATTATACAGCGGCGTTACACGTTTTATGTCAGTTCTATCCCGATAGTAGCCATATTTGGATGGGTAGCTTATAAAAATAACTGCAAGGGCAAATTTAATGACATATATGTGGTAGAAATTGGGCTTTCTGCTCTGCTGTTGTTTTTTTTTTTTAAAGGATAAACGACGATTATAAGTGGTCATTTGACAAAATAGTCCAGGCAAGTGTGCATTCGGTTATGGCTAGAGTAACAAAAAAAAGGGGAGGGCACAAAAATCACCAGAGCAGTGAATGCTGTAATGACTCCCTAATTTAACCAGCATTTAATTTGGTCTGGAGGGCGAATCTTTTGTGTTGAGCTAAAAGAAAAAAAAAAAAAGACAATAGGACTCATCATTTAATAGCAAAAGGATTTCACAAATGGCAAATGCGCGGCTTTGCATCTGCTTTAATCGGAATGTCTAAACAACAGACAATTTTGTGAATTTGTATGGGGAGATAAAAGGTGCCCGCAATTCCATTCGTCGCACTCTGTTTTTCCACACTGCAGAGGTTTACTTGGGGGCGGGGTCTGAGCTCTATATCTTTGCTTCTGAGCTGCAAGAATAAAGATCATGGTTATCAGTGCTCGGGCAGGTTGAGGCTGCCACTGGGGTGGGGGGTGGGGGGGGCTGTCATGTGACTTGTAATGACACAGCCCCAAAGACGAGCCATTACAATCTCTGAAGGGAGCCTCAATACAAAAATCCATTTGGGCTCGTCTGAGGTGGTGAACGGGGGTGGGAGCGAGAAATAAGGCGGCGACCAATCTCGGTGTGTTATTTCGCTCGCACTCCATTTGAAATTCATTTTTGACACAGATAAAGTGTTTTTTTTCTTAATTTTTGGTAATGACTCGATCGTGGTGTCCTTCCAACACAACATCTCGGAAATTTGCGACGTCCTGGGGGGGGGCGGGGGGGGGGGGGGTCGTAGTGGCATGACAGAAAATGGCTGCTCAAGGCACACGGGTGAATGCACAATTCCATCATAGTGTTTGTGTGCACCCCCACCCTAATATACTCTGTCAATCCGCGATTTTAGCATTTGTTTGCCTTTTTTACATGACGTTTAAATGATCACAAATAAGAATCTTCCCACACATTTTTGTGCATGATTCCAGAATGGAAGGTGATCATGTGTCTATACGCGCAGTGAAGGGAGGGGTGGTGGGCTGTGGCTCAAGCTGCTCCCATCGCAATCCTGTTCCACTTGGTTAGTCTCAATTTCACAGATGATGTTCTTCACTGAGACTGAGGGTGGAAGTCGGAGTCCAAAGCACTGAGAAATTCAGAGTAGAGAGTTCATCACGACTGTCTGGGCATATAGAAGTCATCTGTCATTGTCGCCTTTTGGGTTGGGGTGGGAACTGATGATGTCATCATGACGAGAAGGAGCGTTTGTGTGTGGAAGTATTTGCTCGGCTGCAACTCATCACTGTAACTCATCACAAACACTAAATCGCGCCCTCCCGGACTGAACTTTTTGGTGCATCTTGCCTAATTATGTAAACGTGTCATGAAAATGATATAAAATACATAAATAACACGGTTGGAATTACATCGGTGACTACATCTTAATCACAAACATAGGCATTACAGTTGAAGATTTTGTAGCAATGTGTGCATAGGTTGGCGTCCCGTTAGAAAAGTTAGCCAGGCTATATCCAGTTACTTGGCAAAATTGGCCAATGATGCCTTAGAACATCAATAAATGTAAGTTTTTGTGCTTAATGTTTAATCAATGGACGTTTTATTCACTAACCCGAAAGCACACAATCTATGCTGGTAAAATAAGCGGAAAAGGTAAAAAATAAAATTCTAAAAAATTACAACAGAAAAACAGCCATAGCAATACCCAGTACAATCATAGTAGCATGATGGTATGGTAACCTTGGGCAAAAATATTACAGTTTAATGGTTCCACTGTGTTATACCAATGCACGTGGTTGAGTGGTTAGCATGTTAGCCACAGAGTCAAGAGATTTGGAAGATCTGGGTTTGAATCTCCATTGGGCATAATAAAGGTATTATAGTTACATCTCTAAAATGTGGTATTTTGAAATAGCTTTATTGGAAATAGAAACTCTTTAAACCATATAATATAACACGATGAAAGTAGATCTTTAAAATGAATAATAAACAAATAAAATGTAGTTCTCAAAGTAGTCTCATATGACTGATCCTGCAGCTTAAGTTACCACACAATAACTATTTTAGTAGTAAAAAAAAAAAAAAAGCAAAATGCAATAAATGCAATTAAGTGGCTCAAGAAGGTCACAGGTCTTTTTTTTTTTAAACTTGCAATGCTACATTATTTCATAGTGACAGGTCACACTAGTTCTGTTTCCTGGCCCTGTGATAGTTGTCAGCAACTGAGACGTTTAATGGTTGTTGGTTTGTTGTTCAATGGCGAGTAACCCACACTTTAATCCACTTATTCTCCAGGCCTGTGCAACCTTCAGAATTCAATTCAATGGATGAATTTGAATTTGAGTTGACTCCTCCCCACAGTATGTTGAGTTGAAATTTTAACTGAATTCAGTGCAATTCAGATAAATTAATTCTCACCACATATCTGTGAAAATGAGATACTTTTAGCATACATTTGTCTTCCAAATACTGATACGGACATTAAGCAAACTCCTTAATGTTTGAAGGTGATCCAATGAAACAATGTTTGGGTAAATTCAGTAATCATTTGTTTAAGTTCCTCAAACAGATCCTCAAATGTTATTTCATTAAGGTAGCTGGTCTGAATATCAAAGTTTTATTTATATAACATAAATTTACTTGGAGGTGCTGTTTGAAATTGGAACTGTGAACTGTAGCACTTCAGTAATTGCAGATTCCACTGTGGTTTCCATCTGTTGTGGAAAACGGTTCAGCAAAAGGAACAAGGACATTATACCTGTATTATTATTTTGCATATTGCTGTTATTACAATTGTCAAACTACTTTGGTTTCCTCCCACACCCCAGAAGCATGCATGGTAGGTTAACTGGCAACTCTAAACTGTCCATTGGTATGAATGCAACTGAAAACGGTTGTTTGTCGTTATATGTGCCCAGTGCAGGGTATACCACGCCTCTCGCTCTAAGTCAACTGGGATAGGCCCCAGCATACCCCCACGGCCCAAGTGAGGATAAGCAAGATAGAAGTTAGATGGATGGAAAGTATAAACCAGCTCTGGGTTTCCATTATTTACAGTACAATTATCCTGAGTTTATTTCATTAGTGTACCTAAACAAGATGTCCAAAATGTTTGGGCAGCCATTTTCAAGCAAGGTATTCTGGGAGATAAGTGTTGTTCTGTCGTCCTTATCCAACAATTTGGAAGTTTTTACAAATTGAATTATCTGTTTTATCTGTGTTTCAATTAATTTGTGATTTAAAAACAATTACTATACTTATCTACTATGATTGTGCACATAAAGTCTACACAATAATATTTTCATAGAATTAAAGTTTTAAATATACTGTATATTGTAAAGCTTGATTGTTACAGACACCTTAATTATGCATGAAGAATTTATTTGATTTTCATGAAATTTCAATTCCACCTCCTCAAATTCAAACTTGAATTGCAATTTTGCTTCTTTCCTGCAACCGCAATTCAACTTCAACAATTATTTATTTCAAACGGTCCTGTTATCCTGCACTCCTGCCTCCTTCTCACCCTCGACCCTCGTCATGTGTAGAATGTTGACTGACAACAGAGTGGCCATATAGGGGCCGCTCAATGCTAACAAGGAAGCTGGAACGCCTGTGCTTTCCGGTTTTGACTGCGAGCACAGGGCGAAAGTATTTCCACACACCTGCCATGTTGGACCTCCACTTTCTCTCATACAGTATTGTAGGAACAGTATGACGCAAAATGTTAGTGCTTTTGAGGCCATGACTTTCTCATACCGTGGTGTCGGACCATGCTTAGTAGCCACTGGACACATTAGCACAACACACACTGCCTGCAGAGCAAGCATCTGTAAAACGGTACAGCGGCATTTTGAGAGAAAGCACTGCTATATGTAATGTAAAGCATACAATATATATATATTCCATTTTAATGTTTAGTTCCTTGTTTTGACTTTGTCTTTTACATTTTCTTTTTCTCATTCCATTTACCGGCTGCAGCTGGCGTCATGTGGCAAATGCAATACACACAGCAAAGGCTGTGGGCCGGTCCTTCTGCCAGGGTGACTAGTCAAAACCTGATCACACGATTCCTGCTTGCAGTGCCTATGTAGTAGCTATGCCTACGTTCACACTGCAGGGTAGAATTCCCAATTCAGATTTTTTGCTTAAAATACAATTTTTTATGTGCTCGTTCACATTACCAAACAAATGCGACCTGGTTTGATCCAGTGATGTGTGAAACAATTGATTTCATTTCTGATTTGATACTGGATAAAATTCAGGCTGGTATCGGCGATACCAATTCAATACTAAATTGCAAATTCATCTAATGTGTCTGGAAAGATTTAAAACATAGTGTGCAGTATTTCAAATCATAGCAAAAAAAATAATAATATCATAGTGATTTATGGATTTATTTTAAACCGTGAAGTATACTAAGGTAGTGGGGTAATGTACAATATACCCAAGATAATATACAACATCAGAAAAAACAAATACAAACTCATATACTAGAAGTAATAAAAGTATCACCATTTTGATTCCAGAATCTACTTTAGATCATGAAGTGCTGCTATCGGCGATATCCACATTTAAGTATCGGTCCGCACATTACTAGCATGCTCTCCTTAAGGCGTTTGCAGCTATTTCAAGGATTTTGTGCAACGGGAGTCAATATTTTCTCAACCAAATGATTCCGTGTAGAAGATGACAAAGAAAGATGGCAAGAATGTTGGTATGGAAGTCTGTAGACAACTTGTTGCCTTGTCTGTTCCAAGATGCGTGTGGGTAGAGAGGTGAGACATTCCTGCTTCAGCAGCTGTCTGTAATTTTTCTCTGCTATTTTCTCGGATGAGAAGAACTTTTACCTACATCGGTGAGTACATTTTTCCAAGTCTTGCATGATAAACTACGCCTTTCCACGACTGCCTACCTTTAAAGTGTCGGTAAGCACGGCAATACACGTCTTTCTATGACACACAGTATATGGCGGAACACTTGAGCGTTCACATATCCCATTTATATTCACAAATGAATGAGACGTGAAAATCGGAATTGTGCTGTTCACAATGACATGAACAAATACGATACAGGTCGCATATGAGCAAAAAAATCGGATTTGAATTTGACCATTATAACACTATTTTGAGTGCATCATTTGCGAACGTTGTGGAAAACATCGTATTCATCCATTCATTATATGTCCACGAGGTAGCGGGAAACAGGCAGACATGGTAGTATATCGGTAACCTACAAATATCTGTATTGGTTGATATTGGAATTGGAAATTGAGAGTTTGACGATATGGGCATAATGGATAGACAATATCGCTAATTTATATTGATTTAACAGTGCTGCAAGTTGGATACACCTGTGCTATCATTACGCAGGACAGATTTCGCTTACAGAAATATCTAAATTGTTATTTTGTTAATTGTGTTATTTTGCACTGAATATATTATTGAACAATTAATTTCCCATCTATTTGTATTACCCTAAAACAGGCATTAAATTAAATTTAGGTTTGTGTGAAAAAGTACAAAAAGCACTCTGTAAGTGCTCACCGCAACTTTGCCGTTATATTAATGTTTTGCAATGTTCTTGGTTCAAAAAAGTTAAATAAACCAGTTAATAAATAAATAAGTTATTTTTAAAAATTACTATTTGTCATTCAAAAAATGCAGACAAAGCAGCGGCACGTCACAGCAGTGGCAGTCCCATGAAGCCCACCACCACAGCTTCAAAAAATTCCAAGAGGAAAACCTTTATATATTGTTATATTTTCTTTTGAGAATTATACGTATTATATTGTGATTTTATGATGTTAAGTAAATTGTGAAAAAATATGATTACATATTATTTAGTATTTTAATAAAACTGCATTTGTACAAATATAGGCCTCTGCTAATATACATTTGACCCCTAATACACGCTTGGTACTCCCTGCAGTTTACTGGTCGGTATATGAGAACCTACACTTTTAATATCATAATATTAATAACAATAATCAAAGGCCAGGCTTTATCATAATCATTTAATAAGTGCTTAAAACATTCGCCTGACCAGTTTAAAAACCACACCAGCAGACTGAAACTCATATTTGACCAAAAATTGTGTTTCAGCATATCTGCAACACACCAGATATGAGACATTTAATTAGCAGCATGAATTCATCACGCACATTTTAACAAATCCATTTTGATGCAAATGAGCTGGAACCCCCCCCCCCCGCAGGAGACAGAAAGTATATTTATGATTTCTGCGCAAAAACAATGCCTGCAAGTATTTTAAAAATCCATAGTGGTTGATTCACGTATGAACAGAATGTAATGAGTGCCTGTAAGGTGATGCACATGCAGACTGATGTAAAGAATTTAGATGTAAAGATGATTTTGTGCATGAAAAACAATTTAAACGTGTCATTGTGAAGTGGTGAGATTCTGGCACTGATGTGTGTACACCTAAGCCCCAAAGGAACTCACACAAGGCAGGTGAAACAGCTGGTGAAAATTACAGCATCACTCCAAGGAGTGGGCAGCGGGAAGGTGCGGGATTTGATGAATCAAGGACCTTTTGTTCACAGTGGAAAAAAAATGACTACTTGCTGAACAACAGGCGGCCGTCATTGGGAGCCATTTAGGTCTGAAGCAGACACGGAGGAGGACGGGAGGGGAGGAAGGTCATTTAAAAGAGGATGCGGGAGATGATGATGTGGCCGAAGCGGGGTGTTTAACTGGGCCTTCTCCTGCTTGAATCAATTCCACGCTCAGTAAGATAGAGCGGCATCACGGCAGTCGCCCAAACGTCAATACGACCCGGCGTGGCAAACCAAGCAAAAAAATTTAAACATGCCAAACTGGAATGCCATATATTGATAAAACCTAACATCCTTCATGTTGAACATCTATTTAGCTGAGATGCTGGATTTAGAGAGAATAGTGTCAGTTTCCTTGGTATGTTAAAGCATTATAGCCTTCAAACTGCTACTACACTGTCCTCTTCTTTGTGGCATGTTGATTTTATCTTGTCAAGTCTTCTTGGGTGTCAGAGTAGGTGCGTAATGAATTAAATGTAACATCATTATTTAGCGGACAAAATATTGATCTGACCAAAAAACCCGCATAGCTGACCCGCTTTTCACTTAGATCACTATTAGAGTCCTCATTTTGGAGACACACACACCAGGAACATAAATAGGGAAATTCCACGCTAACATTTTTGAACTGAGGAAGCCTTTCAGATGAAACGTGAAATGTCTTCAACAAACAGGAGGAGTCCAGTTAATATTATTTCTTACAGAATTATTCCTGCAGGTTCCCACACAAATCACAAATTAGCATCGAGGAGAGGTTAGCTAGTGAAATCAGTGATCCATCCTATGTATGCCTAAATTTACACGTTCTAAAAGTCAGATGTTATGTAGAGGTGGGCCAATTAAAATTAGGATGGCGAGTGGTATGACATGATCAATACCAGGGCAGTATCGGTGTCGAAGATAGAGCCATATTTTTCATTTCTCTTCAATGTTTAATTTCACAAATAGCGTTTTCGGTTGTGTTCTGATTTATTCAGGAACCAAGCGATTGGACACAGGATGTGCTTGGAATAAGACCTAATAGTAATATTTGCTGTTATTCTGCTCGGGCAATCATATGAAACGAAAGGGAAAAGCAGCATTACTTTTTTGACATAGCTACACCGTCATTGTCATTGTTGTGAACAATTTAACAATATTGGATACAAATGAAATACAGAAGGATACAAATGGTGTGTTTTTTTGCTCTGAAATCGTCGTCCCGTGTCTGCTTCTCATTATGATCACGATCATCACAATAAAGCAGAACAATGTTATGAAAAATCTCCGGGATTAGTGCATTTGGGCTTGGAATAAACACATGTTCCTCAAAGGCCATGTTCTGTGGAGCAGGTTGTGTGGCAAAGGCGCGTCCTGAAATGCTATTTCAAACACGACTGCATTAGTTTACCATAAAAGTCCAGTTTTAGGGCCAAGTTCGTTTCTGATATCATTCAGTCCTTTTCCAATTCATCACGTGCCGGGACTCCTCAGCGCTGTACTTATTATTACGGCGTTTTTGTTGACTTGAGACACTTTTTACTCCAAAAGTAACCCCGATAATCGCCACCGGGACACTTACGGGAGACACGCGAGGAAGAAAGGTTATCCTACCTGCGCAAGGGGAAGGCGGCTCCTCTGCTTCCCCGCTGCTGACGTCCATTTCCTCTCAAGCGAGCGCGCTCACTGAAGTCAGGCTGGCAGCCTCCTCCTCCTCCTCCTCCTCCTCCTCCTCCTCCTCCTTCTCCTTCTCGGCAAGTCGGCGAGAGAGCGACGGAGAGAGAGACATGGCGTGGCAAGCGAATGGATGTCTCAAGCCATCGTACTAAAATATCAAATAAAACGTAACGCCGCCGCCACGCGCAAACACGTCCGCCTGGTTACTTCCTGGTTTGCTCGTGCACCTGCTTCGTCTTCATCGACGCTTCCAAAACTTTGTCCCACACCTTTTTTCCTTAAACAAAACTGCAGCTTCCACACTTCCGTTGTCAACATAACCAATCTGTGTTATTAATGTAAAAGTGCTTTTTTAAATTCACGTTTTTAGTTGCTGAGCAGTCTTGACCACCTAGTGAGCCTCAGTGCCACCTATAGTGCTAAAGTGGAACATTCCTCCCAATAGAAGGCCAGCCAATCCGCAACGTGTATGTCACTATTCCCTATCCTTCACTCAACCACTAGGGGGCCTATTCTAAAGCAGCTAAGCTTTGCTCTCATGCAACGGTGTCCAATGTGTGGCCCGGGGGCCGTTTTTATCCAACGCTCTGTCCACACGTAGGAGGGTATCTCATAAAACACAGTTATTTTTCCACCACATTTTTCCATAAACGAGAGGGAGAAATGTGCGGTTTTAAAAACACCCAGCTGCGTGTGGACAAGGCCTAAGACCACAACAGCAGGCAACAGAAAAGAAACAAAAACTTGTAAATAGATTTCAATGACGTATAAACGTTGATACGCACAGCATTCATAGCGGTACACAGTCACCCATAACACAGAGCTGACGCTACGTTTTGTCTTTAAAGTAGGGCTGTCACTCGATTATGATTAATCGCATCATGTCCATAATTAAGTCATAAT
Organism: Oostethus manadensis; assembly: GCA_024372805.1. NCBI lineage: Eukaryota > Metazoa > Chordata > Actinopteri > Syngnathiformes > Syngnathidae > Oostethus > Oostethus manadensis. The sequence continues at coordinate 550,549 of QODF01000157.1, forward strand.
TAATCGCTGATAAAAAAATACGTTTTTATCTATAATACGTAGGGAAGTAAATCTCTTTGTTGTAAATGGTTCAATATACAACAGCAATGATAACTTTTATGTAAAGGGATATCAAAGTTGGAAATATGAGGCATTGTTTTATGATAAAAATATGACTGTTAGAAACCCCCCTAGTTTTGGAATGGTTTGGGCGAGCAGCGATTTGTCCTTCGAGGTTGATGGAATCTTTCTCCCACACTGCACAGACTGCACTGTATTTTTACCCTTTTTCTTTCCCCTCGTATTTGCTCCCCAACGCTGACACTGTGTGAGAATGCTTAAAAGTGAAATCTTTAAAGTGAAATGCTTAAAAAAATCATCTCAGTGAGCGCTAATGTACGTATTTGTGGTGCCCGACGTCTCTGAAAAGGAAGTCGTACTGGTGGATGGTGGCTCTGTATTCGTTTTGTGCTTTTAATTTTTATGTTGTCCCTGTCGTAGTTGTACACGAAACGTAATAAATGAGATCAATTACATCGCTAAAATATACGTATGAAAACATTTCTCGGTGACTAGCTGGTGCTCTGCTAATGCTAGGCGGCAGGCTCGTGCATGCATGGACTCGTTGACGCCATACTCCAAATAGCTGTCCTGGGTTATGCCTGTCATTAAATAACAGCTCACGACCACAATTTTTGCATGCAGTTCAAAAGCAAAAAAATCAGCAGCGAGACGGTTTGCATCTAAAAAAAACAAACAAAACAAAAAACACTCATTAGTTGGGACACTCTTATGACAAAAAATGAACATGAAAATGTAGAAACACCGGCAGCGCTCCGGTAACTTCTCCGGCAGGCAATGTAAGTGGTGATAAGTCAAACCACAGCGAATCGTGCGTCAAAAACAACAGTGCCGTTAACTCTGACAGTCCTACTTTAAACATATAATGACTTTTCCCGCCATTTTTAAAAATACATGGAAAATATTTTTCAGTATTGTGGAAATAAGTTTGGACAAGCCTGCTTTTTGGAACCCCCCCCCAAAAAAAATAATGTCCATTTTTTTTAGAGATAGACACATACACCAATCTTTACAATCTTTACACCTCTCAGTGCAGGAAATGTAAGCTACGCGACCAAATATGTACATCACTTTATATGAATAATTGCTTACTGCAAATTATATTAGTACGTGGGACATTTGTCAGTGTATGACGCGTGCACCGCAAATATGTACATCACTTTATATGAATAATTGCTTACTGCAAATTATATTAGTACGTGGGACATTTGTCAGTGTATGAAGCGTGCACCGTAACGGAATAACATGCAGGACGATGCTGAGCACGTGACCTCATTTGAGGCCCTTCTACCTTACACTGACAGGAATGGCCGCCGCCTCGCAATGCTGATATACTTCGGACTTATTGTCAATTAGTCGAGTGGCCAAAGGCAAAAAGTCCTCTCCTATTGTTTGCAGCGGGAGGCCGGTCATCGCACCATCCCACCGCCATTAGCATTGTTGGGCCACGTTGAATAAGTAAGTGGCAGGTCGTCAATCCGCCGTCTGCCGCACGGAGCCCCAATCAGCACACACTCTGCATCAAACCCAGCAGCAGCACTTGGCTGCGTCATTATCGGTGTGTTATTAAGTACCTTTTTATTCTTCAGGTGCGCACACTGCCAAGGAGCTCGCCAGTTGCCCGTCACTATAGCAACATTTGTCTTTAGATTCCTACTCAGCCTGAGGTGTGGAGGTTAAACTGGACCCTTTCTCGGTGTAATTGTGCTTGTAGTTGTTGAAATGTATAAATATTAGGGGTGTGACCAGAAGAGAGTTTAACATCACTTTTTCTAAAAGTACAATGAAAAAATATATGACATTTAATTACAATCTACTAATATAATTTCTACTACGGTACACTCTTCTGCACTCCGTGTGTATGCTACCGGGCCCCGTCTCCACCCACTGACTGACAAAAAGGCTCACTCCATTCTTGCCGTTGTAGTATGCAATAAATGCACTCAAGATGCTGGAAGCAATGCACAGAGTGAACGCTCGCTTATATTGACACCGGCAAAAGTATCCCGTGTAAAAATGTGTGCGATTCATTTATTCATTATCAGCTCAGGTCTAGTGGTCATAAGAAATCTTGCAGCCAGAAACGAGCAACCATGGGCTGGAAGACGCATTACCTTAAATAATTACCTTAATAAACGCCTGGTTGTTGCTGCAGTCGAGTAAATGACTGCGGTATGAAGTTTGCTAGTGTTTATTGTGTATCCCCATGGGAGCATGGTGGCCACATGGTCAGGAGACCTGGAAGATCTGGGTTTGGGTGACTGTTGGGTATCTCTGTGTGGAGCGTGCATGTTCTCCCCGTGCGTGTGAGGGTTTTCTCCGGGTACTCCGGTTTCCTCCCACATTCCAAAAACATGCATGTTAGCTTAATCGGCGACTCTAAATTGCCCATTAGAGTATGAATGTGAGTGTGAATGAATGTATGTGCCCTGCAATTGGCAGGCGACCAGTCCTGGGTGTACCCGGCCTCTCGCCCGAAGTCAGATGGGATAGGCTCCAGCATCCCCCCACAACCCCAGGGAAGATAAGAAGCATAGAAGATGGATGGATTCCATGGAAGCAACACAGTGAGATGTTTCATTTTAGATAAGAGACAATTATTGTAGCGCACCACTGATATGTTATCTACACACACACACACACACACACACACACGCACACACACACACGCACGCACGCACGCACGCACACACACACTGTGCGGCCCAGATAGTGCGTCCTCGCGCCCTTGGTAGTCTGTGACAATTTTTCCCCTTTTTTCAGCCCTGCAAAGGATAAACGGAATCCATTAGACAGAACATTTGGAAACTCTATTTTGTATTTGCACATTGGGTAAATGGGTTGTTATGACAACCACGACAGCACTTACTTGCCGGCTTGGTTTGTAGTGCAAATTGGACACAAACAACAATTATCATCAATGAAATATGGATTGAGTGCAGCCAGCAGTCCACCGCCACCATTCACACAGGCCAAGCATGAAATGACACATCCTGATTGACAGCTCCGCAAATGAGAAATTATTTACTGTGAACAGAGCGGGGGGCCTGCTTTTGGCAGAGACGTCACCGTGTCTTGGAGGCGAAGGTCTGATGATGCGTCATCACAAACCACTGCAGCAAAGGACAAAAAAAGGACACGACTTGCGTCGAGGGAAGTGAAATACATGATTCATACATTCCCAATTAAAATATCACACATACAGATTAAAAGTACCGGGACGCTTGGCCAAGACTCTGACCTCCATTTGTGAGGTCAAAGGTGGACCTGGTGGCCGAGCTCACAATGGCATTCCAAATGTGTTTTCAATGGGCTTTCTTCCGCACCAAACTACCTCACCCGTGCCTTTATTGGACTACGTCGGTGGTTCTGTTATTTTCTGGCACCCCCCCACCCCCCCAAGGGGCCAGAAATGTTGTCGCCCCCAATTTGAAATACTATTGACAACTGATAATATTTATGTGTTTATCTGTACAGTACAAACGGAAACCAGGAAAATGCAACAAAATGGGGAGCTGTGAAGCACATTCAAGACTCAAATGGCATGTTGAGTACAATAAACAGTTCACAGTTCATGCTAGCTAGCCACGCCCCCAACCCCCAGTGGGGCCGGCCCCACTATTTGAGCATCACTGGACTTTTTAAACAGCCCTGTTGAAGCTATCGGAACATTATCAAACTTCAGCCTTCAGTTTTTAAGGACATTGCCTCACACACAAAAAAATTACACCAAATAACCATTTACTGTTAAATATCATTGATGAAAAAATATAAAAGAGAAACAATAAAATAAAAAACATGACACTGAATGTTTTCCTGCCATTGCGTCCAACATTCGGACCAAGGGATGATGCTACCACCTAGTGGCAGGCATACGTATTGCAACGGTACCACCTCTCAGCTATTCCTTATCTGCTTTTGAGGGATGATTGTTTGGCACACGCAACCATCATATTTGCTAAAGTCAACTCATACCCGAGCACAAACGATGGATCATTTTGAACGACCTTTATTACAAGTTTATTTCCAAACTCTCATCAAAATGCGTGATGCATAACACAATCCTGGAAATATTTTTGTTTTGTCCGATGATTGTTGGAAAAGGTCAGATTGTACATTATGGATAATGTATGTATTGTATATATTAGCCTTTTCTTAGGGTACTTATTTTGCACAGTCTTTCAGCATTTCATTATGCACTTTCTTTCTGTGATTGTGGCTGTTTAACAGGACCTCTGGAAAGAACTGTAGATAAAATGACTAATGCAGACTCCTTGAATCCTGGAAAATAGAAGATGCTACACGCATTGTAAGTGTATGTACATATAATATAGCATCCATGTGTGTATATAAATATAAATAATGTGTTTTATATACACATAAATATACATAATATACACACAACCCACCCCCACACAAAAAACAGGGAAAAAAACAATCACCCACGTGAAGAAGGAAGCCATGACGATGAATGGGAAGAGTCAAAAGCGACACCACTTCGCTTGTGATTAAAAAAAAAAGGAATATTCAGATAATCTCATCCTTAAGAGCGGGGGGTTGGGGTTGGGAGGCGAAGGAGCTCTGCCTGGCCCGCCCCCAAGCCTGCTGTCTTTTCACCACACGTTATCCTCCTGGTGGATGTCTCACTCACTTCTCTTTGGCTCTAAGTGCTGCTATCGCCACCAACAATGGCACTGCAACACCTGCTGCGGTTCTGAGGGCCGGTGTCGTGCAGATCCACTCCCGTCCTGGTGCGACCTGCCTGGCCAGCTCCGGCTTGAGGTTCTTTCTTTGGTAGCTTGTTAGCTGACATGACAGACAGACGGGGATGACGTTAAAGAAAAAAAAACACATCTATCATCTCCGCCACTTGTTTGCAGACCAAGCCGGAAAAACCTTCCTCATTATACCGCCTTTGACCTGCCTCATGTACAGTATACATCCACCACTTTAAAACATGTTTTTTTAAATGATTGAGAGGCACAGGGTTCGCTACACGCCTTAAAATAAAAGCTCTTCCAGCTACAGTATCTGTGCAGCATCTGGAATTAAGTTCTATATTGTTTGAGTTTTGAAAGTGAATGGTAAATCCGCAAAAATGACATTTATAGTTCATGCTGCCATCCGTAACGAACTGGCTCTCGCAGTTCAGCCTTATTTCCAGAAGTGACATCACCCGAGTACTATCATTCAGTTACACAAACATGCCTTTTACGGTGATGGTAGCGAAGATTTGAGTGATGTGTCAAAAGGTTTTGAGAAGAAAAGAAGAAAGAAACATTTGGAGATGAAATAGAGAACTTGGAGGACATGGACTTAAGCCTTAAGGCATAGAAAACCAAGAAAATACAGATTAGTATTTGTAAATAACTGGTCTTTTATAACTGTATTGGTTTTAAATGAGGTTCTTAACGAACATAAAGGGGTCTTTATAGCCTGTTTTATTGTATATTTTGCCATCTCTGCACTTGCTTTGTCCATTCTTGTCTTAAACTTTGTTCTGGAAAAAAAACAAATTTACAATATCACTCAGATACTGTAAACATCCAGCAGCAACACAACACCTTTATGTATGACTACTTTTTTGATGAAAAAAACACTGAATCAAGTCAATGAATTACCTCAACAAGTGTTTGTTTACTCAGCTTCAGCTGAGAGATGTCACCCCAGCGATAAGGTGAGGCTGAGCTGCCAGCTAGTTGATCCCGGGTGGCCCAAGAACTATCCACCAATTCAATTTCTATGCCACTTAATCCGCAATGATTGAAATGCTATTGAATCTATGAACGCCATTAAGAATTAATTGCGTGTAATGATCTTTGCCATATTGTACTGAAATTCTACTAAAAAAATATAAAAAATATTAGTAATAATTCTAATAAAAAATAAAAGTAAACATGATGTTAAATGTTCAGCTGTTCATTCATTTGTCTTTTCTAATTATTTTTGCATCATCTTTTGCGTGTAAAACTAGAATTACTGTCCATAAAATGTGTTTTGTGTTTTTTTTTTGACAGTCTGGAACGATTTCATTGAACTGACATTCCTTTTTAGTCCGTTCTGGTTTGAGTCGGACCTTCTGGAATGGATTGATGACACTAACAAAGGCACCACTGTAAATGCACAAGGTGGATGAAGTGCACACTAGAGCTTTTGGGAGGCAAACGCAGCTCATTAGCATTACAGGTACAGACACACAAACTGGCGTGTTCCCAGTAGTTTCTAAATTCCAGCAGCAAGACTAGATTTTCCACAAAAACACTGATACTATTGGCATAATACGGGACTTTACATAACATTTTAGAAAGTTGGTACCAAAATGAACAACATCAGCAACTGTTGATAATAGTAAAAAATAAAGTAGCTAAACCTTAACTTTGGTGCTTTTGGCAGATGAACTCCTTTCTATCGCTAATAATACATTTTATTGTTGTAAAAGATATTGCACAACAAATATATACAGTATATGTTCATAAAATAATTATAAATAGATATATATAACACAAGGAGACGGAATTTGGCGTTTTAATGGCAACCTGTTGAAGTTGTACATAACTGATGCGCATTGTACTCAAGGAGGATGAATTCAAGTGCTTACCAATGGCCATAAAAATGTCATTGACATTAAGGCCAGTCTTGGCGGAGGTCTCCATAAACAGAAGCCCATTTTCCTCAGCATATTCTTGCCCCTCCTGATGACAAAAGGTGGCAGTGTTACATACTATAAATGTACAATGCCACATTTGCCCATCATACCTGATGCTCCACCGCTCTCTTGTCCACCATGTCAGCTTTGTTGCCAGCCAGAGCAATCACAATGTTGGGGTTGGCTTGTTTATGCAGCTCCTTCACCCAGTTCTTAGCACGTGCAAATGACTCCTACAGGCAGCACAAACTTGCGTTGCAATCACTCGTACGGGCTTTTTAAAATTTTTATTAAATTAAATTAGAATAAATTAGAAGAACATCAATACAATACATACTGAAAAAAACACATACAAAATAAACATAATCACAAAATAAAATCTAATAGATAAGTGGTGTATTAAAAAATCTAAATGAAAAAAAAAATCATTGTAATGCACTTCTCAGCTGTTTATATAGAAATATATTAAATATACAAAAAGGAGTCATCCGTGAAATTAAATCCGTAATTCACCTAAAACATGCTGCATACAATATCCAAAATATTTACAATTAAATAAATATCTAACATACTTGACACTGATTCTGAGTTCTCCATAACATAAGATTATACAATAGAGCTGTTAACACATTGAAGGCTTTTCTAAAAGTACATGCAAATGAAAGGAAAATAAATGAGCTATTTGCTTGCTTATATATGTACAATATATTATTTGCAGAGTTTTTGCCAACAGCCAATCACGCATGCAGGCGTAACTGACCGTGCTGGTGACGTCATAGACCACGATGGCCGCCTGAGCTCCTCTGTAATACATGGGGGCCAAGCTGTGGTAACGCTCTTGACCCGCCGTGTCCCAGATATCAAGCTTGATGGTGACGTCGCCCAGGCTGATGGTCTTAGACTGGAATGCAGCTGGGAATGACACCACAATACGTCTGGTTTGTGGAAATAATTGTGCTGAAGGACTTGTGGAGATGTTTTAAAGCAGTATAATACTTTGTTGCTGGTTGTGAGTGTCCCAAACTACTCTAGCACAACATACCACTGTATCTCAATATATATCTATACATCCCAAATTAAATACAAGACAATTCAAGTACTAACCACAGTAATGACTCTTTCCTTTAATGCAAAACATTCTAAAAGGCACTACAACAAGCCCCTTTAGTTCTTGATTCTAAAAGGATCTCTAGATACAGATGTCTAGTTAATAAACAAATGCATACTGTGAGTATGAGGCATGGCTACTTGAAATAACAAGTGTATTGTACAAATACTTAAAAACAATACAACATAATGCACAAAATACCCTTGCACAGGTTTTTAAGTTAAAGCAATACACTTGAAAAACAAATCCTTCCAGCATTAGGCAAACGTTTATTTCTAATAGTGCCATGCCAAAGGCAGTAAAAGTTTATTTTTGCTGAAATGCAAAACTGCAAATAACAGAAAACTGCTGTCCTTTCAGTTGGCATTGCACATATTCAGTGACTTGTTTGGTTTTGAATTGGTAAAAATAAATTGGTTGTATTACCGCTCTTGCCAGAACTGTTGTGTCCACACACACACACACACACACACACACGCACACACACGCACACACGCACACACGCACACACACACACACACACGCGCGCACTGCAAAGTAATTTTCTGCTGGTGGTTGGACTTACAACTGAACCTTTCGCCTATCATTTTCACAAGCTTCTCCTGTTTGCTTTCAGCTACGTTTCCTTATTACATTGACTACGCGTTGCAGCTTGTCGCTCTCGATTTTGCGAGCCCCAACTAGATTGCGCAATCAACATTTCGACGATTATTTATCTAAACAGCAAAGAGAACGGGGCAGTCATTGGAAGCAGGTGATAATTGGAGAAATTCAAAAATGTGAAAACTCACAATATATAACAAGTTCATTTTTTAAACTTTAACAATGATTTGGAGTGCATGAAAAAGTGGAAAGGAAAACATAGCTTTTTTTCACAGTATGGTCATTTATGTGCCTTATGTGCCTAGTGTCTCGCACAAAAAAAGCAACAACGAAACCAATGTTGTAACAGCGCTAGGGAGCTAAACTACTCAGCCGGCATCAGTGTATTGTACAACAGTGCGGTAAGTGTAACGCACGCTTCACATCGACAGGCTGGAAGCTGACCACTCATGACCCTTGAAATGCCACGACTGCCATTACAATTAAAACTACAGCAGGAGGTTGCCCCCAGCCACAGCTGTTAATGGCAATGTGTTTATTAGAGACCTCAGCAGTTAATTACATTTGTAGACCAAACACCCACAAATGACAGAAGGCTGCGGTTAAGACGTTAATTCAAGCATTTAAGGATGCACACAAATATGGTAGACAAAATGTACATCTTATTACATTAATGAACATCTATTTTTTAAAACAGAAAAATATATACTGTGCATAGGGTGAAACCATGTCGTAATATACATAGCGATTATAGCAATACTGAAAAATTATTTATTGTATTTCACATACCATTTTTTATATAATATCAATTATATACTGTATATTGTTCTCTTCAATATACATATTTTTATCTTACACTGATAAAAATAGCTGGATCGTGCAATCAAATATGTTTATTGCTAGTGTAGTATTGTGATACCTTTATTGTCATGAACTATATTTGTTATTTGGCAACCTTTGTGGCACTAGAATTATGTTTGTAAGCATAACTAGACAAAAAACCTAGCACAAAAACTTTGCCTTACCTCCTATGGTACTCTCCTGGTATTCCTGGAACTGGCCTTTGACAAAGCGCAGCACCAGGCTTGACTTGCCCACCGCCGACTCCCCCAGCAGCACCAGCTTGAACTGGAAGCTTTTGTTTGCTGCTGCCGGGGTGCCGCCAGGCCTGGTTGCTCCTCCGCCGTGGCTCGTCATTGCCAGAGATGAAGGTTGTTATGGATGAGGCCGCCCCGGGCTGGAATGAAACCAGACTGGCTGCTCAGGCACTGGCGGTGAGTCGTTGATCACACTCTGGAAGAGGTTACAGCTAGAATTAGTTCAATAGTGCATGGGTGCCTGTGAAAAACAGCAACAAAAATAAAAACCTTCCCTGGTTAAGCATCTGTACACTCGTACATAGATACAAAATATTGATTTCATTATACAGTGTTTAATCGCGTATAAACCATGTTTTACACATTAATCGATGAATACACATTCTTTATATATTTTTTCTTCCCCTAGTTCAGGGGTAGGGAAGCTATGGCTCGGGAGCCGAATATGGCTCCCAGCAGTTTCTAAACACCATAACTATTTATTTTACTTTAGTTTTTTCTTAAAATATATGTAACATCTCGCTTTACAACAGGGCTGCTCAAAGTGCGGTTCGATTGATTCGGCACAACCTAAAGAAACAATTTAACAAAAATCACTCAAAAGCTTAATATTAGGAAAAATATATATAATTAGGTTGTGGAAAAGGTTATAATGTTAGGAGAATAAAGTGGAAATATTACAGGAATAGAGTCATAATAATGAGAAAAGTTGAAAAAATTGGAAAATGAAAAAAACAGAAGAAATTGAAAAAAATTGCTATAATTTTGCAAGCAGAAAGTCAAAATATTAACAGAAAAAAGTCACAATTTTAAGAGAATAAACTTGTAATACAATAAGTTAAAAAAAAGTGTCATTTTAGTAACAGAGTTGACTTGTATTTTTTTTATGTCGCAATATTAAGAAAAACAAAACAATATAAAGTTGTCATTTATGGAATATCAGGTTGGGGAAAGAATAAGGTAAATATAGTAGGGATAAAGTCATGATATTACAATTAAAAATATAATATTGTTTGATGTATTTTTGTTGCTGACAAGTAAAACATGACAGTGTTAAAAAAAAACATTCCAAATATGAAACCTTCTCAGCCCTTTCATCCAATTCAGAGACTTCTTATCTTCTAAAACGGTTGGCGCACCTTTAGTTTGATTGACTAAAAAATAGGAAATGTCTGCCACGCAAATACTTTTGAACGTAAGCGTCATTTACGGCTCCCCTAGCCTGGACTGGTCGAAAAGAAGAAAGGGCAGAATAAGCTCCTTTTCGGACAAAATACTCGTCATAGTGGAGAAAATAAGCCACAACGTATGAACTAAAGTTAAGTCCTCAACTGCTTTGGACACAAATCATGATAATTCAGGTCTGACCCGGTCACACATGAAGAAATAAACACAATAATGGCGAGCTTTGTCAGCCATGCGTATTAAACTACACAGCCAGTTAGCTGCGAGGCTAAAGCTACACGACGCCAGTGAGCAGCCCTACAGCGACGAGAGAAGTTAGCGGAATTTGACGACACGCGGCGTCAAAGTGCTTACCACTTACAAAAGTCAAAAGTGAGTAACAATCATGGCGTTACTCTGTGACTGCAACAGTTCCGTCCCTTTCCTTCAAGTGTTGACAGGTACAAGAATATGCGGCACTTCCGCCGTGGTCCGCGTCTTCTTCTTCTTCTACGCTTTATTCGGCAGACTATGCGCTCTTGGCGTACTACTGCCACATCTGGTCAGTTTGGCCATTGCACCTTTTCTTCAAATGCAGTACTGTATAATGCAGGGGTCGGGAACCTTTTGGGCTAAGAGAGCCATAAAGGACACATATTTTCAAATGTATGTTTGCTGGAGCCATAGCCTATTTTTTATAAGGTTAATTTATAATTTATAATTTCTTTTTTAATAAAGGGATTTTTTATAAAGTGAACTAAAAGTGTGCCAACAATTTTAGAAGATAATACATCTCTGAATTGGATGAATTAAAGTGCTGAGAAGGTTTTATATTCATCTGTTCATTTTTGATGCCGCTTTTCCTCAATGGGGTTGCAGGTATGCTTGAGCCTATCCCAGCTGACTTTGGGCGAGAGGCGGGGTACACCCTGGACTGGTCGCCAGCCAATCGCAGAACATTAAACATTATAAATCAAAATATATACATTTAATTGTAATATTTTGAGGTAAACCCCATAGTATTTTAACTTTCAACCTACAAAGTTGATTTAAAAAAAGGTAAACTAGAATATATTTATTTCACTTTCACAGACCTAAAAAAAATTTTTTTCCCACATTTCTTATGCCCGTTTTGTCATAGGAAGGCCCAAAAATTGAGTGCAATGCGGAACATTTGGGACTTAATCATGTCATTCATTTTCTCATAATAATGTAGCTCGATAAGTCATAAAACTACAACTTTGTCCTGCAAAATTATGACTTTATTTTAGTCATTTTAATATATTTTTTCCTTATGTGTTACAACTTATTGTAGTACTTTATAGTAACGACTCCTCCGGGAATCACCAACTTATCGCGGTGGAGGGGTTTGCGTGCCCGAGTGATCCTAGGAGCTATGTTGTCGGTGGCATTGTGCCCCTGGTAGAGTCTACCAAGGCAAACAGGTTCTAGGTGACGGGCCAGACTAAGAGTGATTTAAAGACCCTAATGAAGAAGATCAGAAGGAGTGACCACACCTAACCTGGACGTGGGACACCGGGGCCTCACCATGTTACATATATTTTAAGAAAAAACGAAATAAAAATAAACAAACGTTATGGTGTTTGGAAACTTCTGGGAGCCATACGTGGTCATCAAAAGAGCCGCATCGGGCTCCGGAGCCATAGCTTCCCTACCCCTGCTCTAAGTAGAGCTTCAAAATGTAAAAAGTAGAAATTTGAGTCAAACAAAAACAATTTATTATTATTATTTATTATTATTGCAAATAAGCATTCAAGTGAAACCGGCTGTTCATCACCTGATCGAACGCGACCTTTTTTATCCCCTACTTCTGTCATTTCTATATGCAATTAAAATTGTTTTATGCAGGTAAAACTAGGATGCTAACAGGAAGGTCTGATAAAAAAACACAAGAAGTTGGTTCCGGTTAATGTTGGTAGTGGAGGAGTGCAAAACACTTCAACTAAAAGTACAATTGTACCGCCCGGGAGGGGCTTGCACCCCAAATGTGCAGCAAAATCCCAGCAGGGGCTGACGTCTGTGCCACAAAATGAGCAAAACATGATGGCAATGCCAGGTCTAGGTTCAGCAACACCAAGTCCTCCAAGAATGAGGTCAGCTGACTACCTGAATATACGGAATGACCATCTTAAAAACGGAAATCCATGGAAAATCCATGGATTTTTTCTTCCCTAATATTCCAAGATGGCAATGCCGGGATTCATCGGGCTCAAATTGTGAAAGGAGGGTTCAGGGAGAATGAGACAGAATTTTCACACATGGAGACCAGACCTTAACCCCATTGGGAATCTTTGGGATGTGCTGGAGAAGGCTTTGGGCAGCGGTCAGACGCTACCATCATCTATGCAAGATGTTGGTGAAACATTCATGCAACACTGGATGGGAAGAAATCTTGGGACATTGCAGAAGCGTATGGAAACAATGCCATGGCGAATGTGCGCCGCGATCAAAGCTAAAGGCGCTCCAAGGAATCATGAAGACACGTGTTTAACTATCATCATAATTGCAGTCAGAATTCGCATCAGGGGTTTGGGAGACACACACCTTTGGCATCGTAATTCTCATAAGAACTGTCTTCCTCTTTGCTGAGCGCTCCTGTAGTCATGTGATGCTTATTTTCGGACAAGTAAGCCAAATTGGCCCGAACGGGAACGACACGCCCACTTTCGTTCCGACGTCCGGTGAAAATGTTGTGACCGCCATAACGATCTTTCTCGGGGGCCAATCGAATCAGATGTGGGGCCGCTCACGGCGCCCCGTTTCCTTCAGTCTCGCGATAGCGTGTCCCGCCTGCGTAGCGGTGCGAGGGAAGCTTTGGTTTGGTGCAGAAAACACAGCATGAACAATCACACGTATCTATTTATTGATCTGCAGAGGCGTAAGGTGACATCTTTGATGATAACCCATCAGTTGCACAGGTCAGTGCTGCAGCAGGCGGCCGTAATGAGACCCGGTTGATTCAATATCCGGCAGTCGTTCATTTTCATGCAGCCCTTAGAGTAGCTGGGAGCTGTGGAAAGAGAAGAAATGAGAGAAAAAAGCCACAGCACGCTCCGGTAAAGACGGCACAAATAGAAAACACTCACTGGGAACATGATAGATAATACTGGAGCAGGCGTTGGCTTGACCAACACAAGTCTCCACAGTTCCCAGGCACCGGCGCCGGCCTCCACAGTTACACATCAAGGCTTCACCTGGAACAAGGCAAGTGCTTCACGACCGAGCACCATTTCCCACCCGTACATCCCAAAAGAGCTCCGGCTACAAAAGTCTGATCAAATGTTAACTTTATATGAATAATTGCTTACTGCAAATTATATTAGTACGTGGGACATTTGTCAGTGTATGAAGCGTGCACCGTAACGGAATAACATGCAGGACGATGCTGAGCACGTGACCTCATTTGAGGCCCTTCTACCTTACACTGACAGGAATGGCCGCCGCCTCGCAATGCTGATATACTTCGGACTTATTGTCAATTAGTCGAGTGGCCAAAGGCAAAAAGTCCTCTCCTATTGTTTGCAGCGGGAGGCCGGTCATCGCACCATCCCACCGCCATTAGCATTGTTGGGCCACGTTGAATAAGTAAGTGGCAGGTCGTCAATCCGCCGTCTGCCGCACGGAGCCCCAATCAGCACACACTCTGCATCAAACTCAGCAGCAGCACTTGGCTGCGTCATTATCGGTGTTTTATTAAGTACCTTTTTATTCTTCAGGTGCGCACACTGCCAAGGAGCTCGCCAGTTGCCCGTCACTATAGCAACATTTGTCTTTAGATTCCTACTCAGCCTGAGGTGTGGAGGTTAAACTGGACCCTTTCTCGGTGTAATTGTGCTTGTAGTTGTTGAAATGTATAAATATTAGGGGTGTGACCAGAAGAGAGTTTAACATCACTTTTTCTAAAAGTACAATGAAAAAATATATGACATTTAATTACAATCTACTAATATAATTTCTACTACGGTACACTCTTCTGCACTCCGTGTGTATGCTACCGGGCCCCGTCTCCACCCACTGACTGACAAAAAGGCTCACTCCATTCTTGCCGTTGTAGTATGCAATAAATGCACTCAAGATGCTGGAAGCAATGCACAGAGTGAACGCTCGCTTATATTGACACCGGCAAAAGTATCCCGTGTAAAAATGTGTGCGATTCATTTATTCATTATCAGCTCAGGTCTAGTGGTCATAAGAAATCTTGCAGCCAGAAACGAGCAACCATGGGCTGGAAGACGCATTACCTTAAATAATTACCTTAATAAACGCCTGGTTGTTGCTGCAGTCGAGTAAATGACTGCGGTATGAAGTTTGCTAGTGTTTATTGTGTATCCCCATGGGAGCATGGTGGCCACATGGTCAGGAGACCTGGAAGATCTGGGTTTGGGTGACTGTTGGGTATCTCTGTGTGGAGCGTGCATGTTCTCCCTGTGCGTGTGTGGGTTTTCTCCGGGTACTCCGGTTTCCGCCAACATTCCAAAAACATGCATGTTAGCTTAATCGGCGACTCTAAATTGCCCATTAGAGTATGAATGTGAGTGTGAATGAATGTATGTGCCCTGCAATTGGCAGGCGACCAGTCCTGGGTGTACCCGGCCTCTCGCCCGAAGTCAGATGGGATAGGCTCCAGCATCCCCCCACAACCCCAGGGAAGATAAGAAGCATAGAAGATGGATGGATTCCATGGAAGCAACACAGTGAGATGTTTCATTTTAGATAAGAGACAATTATTGTAGCGCACCACTGATATGTTATCTACACACACACACACACACACACACACACGCACACACACACACGCACGCACGCACGCACGCACACACACACTGTGCGGCCCAGATAGTGCGTCCTCGCGCCCTTGGTAGTCTGTGACAATTTTTCCCCTTTTTTCAGCCCTGCAAAGGATAAACGGAATCCATTAGACAGAACATTTGGAAACTCTATTTTGTATTTGCACATTGGGTAAATGGGTTGTTATGACAACCACGACAGCACTTACTTGCCGGCTTGGTTTGTAGTGCAAATTGGACACAAACAACAATTATCATCAATGAAATATGGATTGAGTGCAGCCAGCAGTCCACCGCCACCATTCACACAGGCCAAGCATGAAATGACACATCCTGATTGACAGCTCCGCAAATGAGAAATTATTTACTGTGAACAGAGCGGGGGGCCTGCTTTTGGCAGAGACGTCACCGTGTCTTGGAGGCGAAGGTCTGATGATGCGTCATCACAAACCACTGCAGCAAAGGACAAAAAAAGGACACGACTTGCGTCGAGGGAAGTGAAATACATGATTCATACATTCCCAATTAAAATATCACACATACAGATTAAAAGTACCGGGACGCTTGGCCAAGACTCTGACCTCCATTTGTGAGGTCAAAGGTGGACCTGGTGGCCGAGCTCACAATGGCATTCCAAATGTGTTTTCAATGGGCTTTCTTCCGCACCAAACTACCTCACCCGTGCCTTTATTGGACTACGTCGGTGGTTCTGTTATTTTCTGGCACCCCCCCACCCCCCCAAGGGGCCAGAAATGTTGTCGCCCCCAATTTGAAATACTATTGACAACTGATAATATTTATGTGTTTATCTGTACAGTACAAACGGAAACCAGGAAAATGCAACAAAATGGGGAGCTGTGAAGCACATTCAAGACTCAAATGGCATGTTGAGTACAATAAACAGTTCACAGTTCATGCTAGCTAGCCACGCCCCCAACCCCCAGTGGGGCCGGCCCCACTATTTGAGCATCACTGGACTTTTTAAACAGCCCTGTTGAAGCTATCGGAACATTATCAAACTTCAGCCTTCAGTTTTTAAGGACATTGCCTCACACACAAAAAAATTACACCAAATAACCATTTACTGTTAAATATCATTGATGAAAAAATATAAAAGAGAAACAATAAAATAAAAAACATGACACTGAATGTTTTCCTGCCATTGCGTCCAACATTCGGACCGAGTGATGATGCTACCACCTAGTGGCAGGCATACGTATTGCAACGGTACCACCTCTCAGCTATTGCTTATCTGCTTTTGAGGGATGATTGTTTGGCACACGCAACCATCATATTTGCTAAAGTCAACTCATACCCGAGCACAAACGATGGATCATTTTGAACGACCTTTATTACAAGTTTATTTCCAAACTCTCATCAAAATGCGTGATGCATAACACAATCCTGGAAATATTTTTGTTTGTTTTGTCCGATGATTGTTGGAAAAGGTCAGATTGTACATTATGGATAATGTATGTATTGTATATATTAGCCTTTTCTTAGGGTACTTATTTTGCACAGTCTTTCAGCATTTCATTATGCACTTTCTTTCTGTGATTGTGGCTGTTTAACAGGACCTCTGGAAAGAACTGTAGATAAAATGACTAATGCAGACTCCTTGAATCCTGGAAAATAGAAGATGCTACACGCATTGTAAGTGTATGTACATATAATATAGCATCCATGTATGTATATAAATATAAATAATGTGTTTTATATACACATAAATATACATAATATACACACAACCCACCCCCACACAAAAAACAGGGAAAAAAACAATCACCCACGTGAAGAAGGAAGCCATGACGATGAATGGGAAGAGTCAAAAGCGACACCACTTCGCTTGTGATTAAAAAAAAAAGGAATATTCAGATAATCTCATCCTTAAGAGCGGGGGGTTGGGGTTGGGAGGCGAAGGAGCTCTGCCTGGCCCGCCCCCAAGCCTGCTGTCTTTTCACCACACGTTATCCTCCTGGTGGATGTCTCACTCACTTCTCTTTGGCTCTAAGTGCTGCTATCGCTACCAACAATGGCACTGCAACACCTGCTGCGGTTCTGAGGGCCGGTGTCGTGCAGATCCACTCCCGTCCTGGTGCGACCTGCCTGGCCAGCTCCGGCTTGAGGTTCTTTCTTTGGTAGCTTGTTAGCTGACATGACAGACAGACGGGGATGACGTTAAAGAAAAAAAAACACATCTATCATCTCCGCCACTTGTTTGCAGACCAAGCCGGAAAAACCTTCCTCATTATACCGCCTTTGACCTGCCTCATGTACAGTATACATCCACCACTTTAAAACATGTTTTTTTAAATGATTGAGAGGCACAGGGTTCGCTACACGCCTTAAAATAAAAGCTCTTCCAGCTACAGTATCTGTGCAGCATCTGGAATTAAGTTCTATATTGTTTGAGTTTTGAAAGTGAATGGTAAATCCGCAAAAATGACATTTATAGTTCATGCTGCCATCCGTAACGAACTGGCTCTCGCAGTTCAGCCTTATTTCCAGAAGTGACATCACCCGAGTACTATCATTCAGTTACACAAACATGCCTTTTACGGTGATGGTAGCGAAGATTTGAGTGATGTGTCAAAAGGTTTTGAGAAGAAAAGAAGAAAGAAACATTTGGAGATGAAATAGAGAACTTGGAGGACATGGACTTAAGCCTTAAGGCATAGAAAACCAAGAAAATACAGATTAGTATTTGTAAATAACTGGTCTTTTATAACTGTATTGGTTTTAAATGAGGTTCTTAACGAACATAAAGGGGTCTTTATAGCCTGTTTTATTGTATATTTTGCCATCTCTGCACTTGCTTTGTCCATTCTTGTCTTAAACTTTGTTCTGGAAAAAAAACAAATTTACAATATCACTCAGATACTGTAAACATCCAGCAGCAACACAACACCTTTATGTATGACTACTTTTTTGATGAAAAAAACACTGAATCAAGTCAATGAATTACCTCAACAAGTGTTTGTTTACTCAGCTTCAGCTGAGAGATGTCACCCCAGCGATAAGGTGAGGCTGAGCTGCCAGCTAGTTGATCCCGGGTGGCCCAAGAACTATCCACCAATTCAATTTCTATGCCACTTAATCCGCAATGATTGAAATGCTATTGAATCTATGAACGCCATTAAGAATTAATTGCGTGTAATGATCTTTGCCATATTGTACTGAAATTCTACTAAAAAAATATAAAAAATATTAGTAATAATTCTAATAAAAAATAAAAGTAAACATGATGTTAAATGTTCAGCTGTTCATTCATTTGTCTTTTCTAATTATTTTTGCATCATCTTTTGCGTGTAAAACTAGAATTACTGTTCATAAAATGTGTTTTGTGTTTTTTTTTTGACAGTCTGGAACGATTTCATTGAACTGACATTCCTTTTTAGTCCGTTCTGGTTTGAGTCGGACCTTCTGGAATGGATTGATGACACTAACAAAGGCACCACTGTAAATGCACAAGGTGGATGAAGTGCACACTAGAGCTTTTGGGAGGCAAACGCAGCTCATTAGCATTACAGGTACAGACACACAAACTGGCGTGTTCCCAGTAGTTTCTAAATTCCAGCAGCAAGACTAGATTTTCCACAAAAACACTGATACTATTGGCATAATACGGGACTTTACATAACATTTTAGAAAGTTGGTACCAAAATGAACAACATCAGCAACTGTTGATAATAGTAAAAAATAAAGTAGCTAAACCTTAACTTTGGTGCTTTTGGCAGATGAACTCCTTTCTATCGCTAATAATACATTTTATTGTTGTAAAAGATATTGCACAACAAATATATACAGTATATGTTCATAAAATAATTATAAATAGATATATATAACACAAGGAGACGGAATTTGGCGTTTTAATGGCAACCTGTTGAAGTTGTACATAACTGATGCGCATTGTACTCAAGGAGGATGAATTCAAGTGCTTACCAATGGCCATAAAAATGTCATTGACATTAAGGCCAGTCTTGGCGGAGGTCTCCATAAACAGAAGCCCATTTTCCTCAGCATATTCTTGCCCTTCCTGATGACAAAAGGTGGCAGTGTTACATACTATAAATGTACAATGCCACATTTGCCCATCATACCTGATGCTCCACCGCTCTCTTGTCCACCATGTCAGCTTTGTTGCCAGCCAGAGCAATCACAATGTTGGGGTTGGCTTGTTTATGCAGCTCCTTCACCCAGTTCTTAGCACGTGCAAATGACTCCTACAGGCAGCACAAACTTGCGTTGCAATCACTCGTACGGGCTTTTTAAAATTTTTATTAAATTAAATTAGAATAAATTAGAAGAACATCAATACAATACATACTGAAAAAAACACATACAAAATAAACATAATCACAAAATAAAATCTAATAGATAAGTGGTGTATTAAAAAATCTAAATGAAAAAAAAAATCATTGTAATGCACTTCTCAG
The DNA here is from genome assembly GCA_024372805.1 of Oostethus manadensis. Taxonomy (NCBI): domain Eukaryota; kingdom Metazoa; phylum Chordata; class Actinopteri; order Syngnathiformes; family Syngnathidae; genus Oostethus; species Oostethus manadensis. The sequence goes on from QODF01000157.1 coordinate 570,471, forward strand.
CTGTTTATATAGAAATATATTAAATATACAAAAAGGAGTCATCCGTGAAATTAAATCCGTAATTCACCTAAAACATGCTGCATACAATATCCAAAATATTTACAATTAAATAAATATCTAACATACTTGACACTGATTCTGAGTTCTCCATAACATAAGATTATACAATAGAGCTGTTAACACATTGAAGGCTTTTCTAAAAGTACATGCAAATGAAAGGAAAATAAATGAGCTATTTGCTTGCTTATATATGTACAATATATTATTTGCAGAGTTTTTGCCAACAGCCAATCACGCATGCAGGCGTAACTGACCGTGCTGGTGACGTCATAGACCACGATGGCCGCCTGAGCTCCTCTGTAATACATGGGGGCCAAGCTGTGGTAACGCTCTTGACCCGCCGTGTCCCAGATATCAAGCTTGATGGTGACGTCGCCTAGGCTGATGGTCTTAGACTGGAATGCAGCTGGGAATGACACCACAATACGTCTGGTTTGTGGAAATAATTGTGCTGAAGGACTTGTGGAGATGTTTTAAAGCAGTATAATACTTTGTTGCTGGTTGTGAGTGTCCCAAACTACTCTAGCACAACATACCACTGTATCTCAATATATATCTATACATCCCAAATTAAATACAAGACAATTCAAGTACTAACCACAGTAATGACTCTTTCCTTTAATGCAAAACATTCTAAAAGGCACTACAACAAGCCCCTTTAGTTCTTGATTCTAAAAGGATCTCTAGATACAGATGTCTAGTTAATAAACAAATGCATACTGTGAGTATGAGGCATGGCTACTTGAAATAACAAGTGTATTGTACAAATACTTAAAAACAATACAACATAATGCACAAAATACCCTTGCACAGGTTTTTAAGTTAAAGCAATACACTTGAAAAACAAATCCTTCCAGCATTAGGCAAACGTTTATTTCTAATAGTGCCATGCCAAAGGCAGTAAAAGTTTATTTTTGCTGAAATGCAAAACTGCAAATAACAGAAAACTGCTGTCCTTTCAGTTGGCATTGCACATATTCAGTGACTTGTTTGGTTTTGAATTGGTAAAAATAAATTGGTTGTATTACCGCTCTTGCCAGAACTGTTGTGTCCACACACACACACACACACACACACACGCACACACACGCACACACGCACACACGCACACACACACACACACACGCGCGCACTGCAAAGTAATTTTCTGCTGGTGGTTGGACTTACAACTGAACCTTTCGCCTATCATTTTCACAAGCTTCTCCTGTTTGCTTTCAGCTACGTTTCCTTATTACATTGACTACGCGTTGCAGCTTGTCGCTCTCGATTTTGCGAGCCCCAACTAGATTGCGCAATCAACATTTCGACGATTATTTATCTAAACAGCAAAGAGAACGGGGCAGTCATTGGAAGCAGGTGATAATTGGAGAAATTCAAAAATGTGAAAACTCACAATATATAACAAGTTCATTTTTTAAACTTTAACAATGATTTGGAGTGCATGAAAAAGTGGAAAGGAAAACATAGCTTTTTTTCACAGTATGGTCATTTATGTGCCTTATGTGCCTAGTGTCTCGCACAAAAAAAGCAACAACGAAACCAATGTTGTAACAGCGCTAGGGAGCTAAACTACTCAGCCGGCATCAGTGTATTGTACAACAGTGCGGTAAGTGTAACGCACGCTTCACATCGACAGGCTGGAAGCTGACCACTCATGACCCTTGAAATGCCACGACTGCCATTACAATTAAAACTACAGCAGGAGGTTGCCCCCAGCCACAGCTGTTAATGGCAATGTGTTTATTAGAGACCTCAGCAGTTACTTACATTTGTAGACCAAACACCCACAAATGACAGAAGGCTGCGGTTAAGACGTTAATTCAAGCATTTAAGGATGCACACAAATATGGTAGACAAAATGTACATCTTATTACATTAATGAACATCTATTTTTTAAAACAGAAAAATATATACTGTGCATAGGGTGAAACCATGTCGTAATATACATAGCGATTATAGCAATACTGAAAAATTATTTATTGTATTTCACATACCATTTTTTATATAATATCAATTATATACTGTATATTGTTCTCTTCAATATACATATTTTTATCTTACACTGATAAAAATAGCTGGATCGTGCAATCAAATATGTTTATTGCTAGTGTAGTATTGTGATACCTTTATTGTCATGAACTATATTTGTTATTTGGCAACCTTTGTGGCACTAGAATTATGTTTGTAAGCATAACTAGACAAAAAACCTAGCACAAAAACTTTGCCTTACCTCCTATGGTACTCTCCTGGTATTCCTGGAACTGGCCTTTGACAAAGCGCAGCACCAGGCTTGACTTGCCCACCGCCGACTCCCCCAGCAGCACCAGCTTGAACTGGAAGCTTTTGTTTGCTGCTGCCGGGGTGCCGCCAGGCCTGGTTGCTCCTCCGCCGTGGCTCGTCATTGCCAGAGATGAAGGTTGTTATGGATGAGGCCGCCCCGGGCTGGAATGAAACCAGACTGGCTGCTCAGGCACTGGCGGTGAGTCGTTGATCACACTCTGGAAGAGGTTACAGCTAGAATTAGTTCAATAGTGCATGGGTGCCTGTGAAAAACAGCAACAAAAATAAAAACCTTCCCTGGTTAAGCATCTGTACACTCGTACATAGATACAAAATATTGATTTCATTATACAGTGTTTAATCGCGTATAAACCATGTTTTACACATTAATCGATGAATACACATTCTTTATATATTTTTTCTTCCCCTAGTTCAGGGGTAGGGAAGCTATGGCTCGGGAGCCGAATATGGCTCCCAGCAGTTTCTAAACACCATAACTATTTATTTTACTTTAGTTTTTTCTTAAAATATATGTAACATCTAGCTTTACAACAGGGCTGCTCAAAGTGCGGTTCGATTGATTCGGCACAACCTAAAGAAACAATTTAACAAAAATCACTCAAAAGCTTAATATTAGGAAAAATATATATAATTAGGTTGTGGAAAAGGTTATAATGTTAGGAGAATAAAGTGGAAATATTACAGGAATAGAGTCATAATAATGAGAAAAGTTGAAAAAATTGGAAAATGAAAAAAACAGAAGAAATTGAAAAAAATTGCTATAATTTTGCAAGCAGAAAGTCAAAATATTAACAGAAAAAAGTCACAATTTTAAGAGAATAAACTTGTAATACAATAAGTTAAAAAAAAGTGTCATTTTAGTAACAGAGTTGACTTGTATTTTTTTTATGTCGCAATATTAAGAAAAACAAAACAATATAAAGTTGTCATTTATGGAATATCAGGTTGGGGAAAGAATAAGGTAAATATAGTGGGGATAAAGTCATGATATTACAATTAAAAATATAATATTGTTTGATGTATTTTTGTTGCTGACAAGTAAAACATGACAGTGTTAAAAAAAAACATTCCAAATATGAAAGCTTCTCAGCCCTTTCATCCAATTCAGAGACTTCTTATCTTCTAAAACGGTTGGCGCACCTTTAGTTTTATTGACTAAAAAATAGGAAATGTCTGCCACGCAAATACTTTTGAACGTAAGCGTCCTTTACGGCTCCCCTAGCCTGGACTGGTCGAAAAGAAGAAAGGGCAGAATAAGCTCCTTTTCGGACAAAATACTCGTCATAGTGGAGAAAATAAGCCACAACGTATGAACTAAAGTTAAGTCCTCAACTGCTTTGGACACAAATCATGATAATTCAGGTCTGACCCGGTCACACATGAAGAAATAAACACAATAATGGCGAGCTTTGTCAGCCATGCGTATTAAACTACACAGCCAGTTAGCTGCGAGGCTAAAGCTACACGACGCCAGTGAGCAGCCCTACAGCGACGAGAGAAGTTAGCGGAATTTGACGACACGCGGCGTCAAAGTGCTTACCACTTACAAAAGTCAAAAGTGAGTAACAATCATGGCGTTACTCTGTGACTGCAACAGTTCCGTCCCTTTCCTTCAAGTGTTGACAGGTACAAGAATATGCGGCACTTCCGCCGTGGTCCGCGTCTTCTTCTTCTTCTACGCTTTATTCGGCAGACTATGCGCTCTTGGCGTACTACTGCCACATCTGGTCAGTTTGGCCATTGCACCTTTTCTTCAAATGCAGTACTGTATAATGCAGGGGTCGGGAAACTTTTGGGCTAAGAGAGCCATAAAGGACACATATTTTCAAATGTATATTTGCTGGAGCCATAGCCTATTTTTTATAAGGTTAATTTATAATTTATAATTTCTTTTTTAATAAAGGGATTTTTTATAAAGTGAACTAAAAGTGTGCCAACAATTTTAGAAGATAATACATCTCTGAATTGGATGAATTAAAGTGCTGAGAAGGTTTTATATTCATCTGTTCATTTTTGATGCCGCTTTTCCTCAATGGGGTTGCAGGTATGCTTGAGCCTATCCCAGCTGACTTTGGGCGAGAGGCGGGGTACACCCTGGACTGGTCGCCAGCCAATCGCAGAACATTAAACATTATAAATCAAAATATATACATTTAATTATAATATTTTGAGGTTACTCCCATAATATTTTAACTTTCAACCTACAAAGTTGATTTAAAAAAAGGTAAACTAGAATATATTTATTTCACTTTCACAGACCTAAAAAAAATTTTTTTCCCACATTTCTTATGCCCGTTTTGTCATAGGAAGGCCCAAAAATTAAGTGCAATGCGGAACATTCGGGACTTAATCATGTCATTCATTTTCTCATAATAATGTAGCTCGATAAGTCATAAAACTACAACTTTGTCCTGCAAAATTATGACTTTATTTTAGTCATTTTAATATATTTTTTCCTTATGTGTTACAACTTATTGTAGTACTTTATAGTAACGACTCCTCCGGGAATCACCAACTTATCGCGGTGGAGGGGTTTGCGTGCCCGAGTGATCCTAGGAGCTATGTTGTCGGTGGCATTGTGCCCCTGGTAGAGTCTACCAAGGCAAACAGGTTCTAGGTGACGGGCCAGACTAAGAGTGATTTAAAGACCCTAATGAAGAAGATCAGAAGAAGTGACCACACCTAACCTGGACGTGGGACACCGGGGCCTCACCATGTTACATATATTTTAAGAAAAAACGAAATAAAAATAAACAAACGTTATGGTGTTTGGAAACTTCTGGGAGCCATACGTGGTCATCAAAAGAGCCGCATCGGGCTCCGGAGCCATAGCTTCCCTACCCCTGCTCTAAGTAGAGCTTCAAAATGTAAAAAGTAGAAATTTGAGTCAAACAAAAACAATTTATTATTATTATTTATTATTATTGCAAATAAGCATTCAAGTGAAACCGGCTGTTCATCACCTGATCGAACGCGACCTTAAATGTTTTTTATCCCCTACTTCTGTCATTTCTATATGCAATTAAAATTGTTTTATGCAGGTAAAACTAGGATGCTAACAGGAAGGTCTGATAAAAAAACACAAGAAGTTGGTTCCGGTTAATGTTGGTAGTGGAGGAGTGCAAAACACTTCAACTAAAAGTACAATTGTACCGCCCGGGAGGGGCTTGCACCCCAAATGTGCAGCAAAATCCCAGAAGGGGCTGACGTCTGTGCCACAAAATGAGCAAAACATGATGGCAATGCCAGGTCTAGGTTCAGCAACACCAAGTCCTCCAAGAATGAGGTCAGCTGACTACCTGAATATACGGAATGACCATCTTAAAAAAGGAAATCCATGGAAAATCCATGGATTTTTTCTTCCCTAATATTCCAAGATGGCAATGCCGGGATTCATCGGGCTCAAATTGTGAAAGGAGGGTTCAGGGAGAATGAGACAGAATTTTCACACATGGAGACCAGACCTTAACCCCATTGGGAATCTTTGGGATGTGCTGGAGAAGGCTTTGGGCAGCGGTCAGACGCTACCATCATCTATGCAAGATGTTGGTGAAACATTCATGCAACACTGGATGGGAAGAAATCTTGGGACATTGCAGAAGCGTATGGAAACAATGCCATGGCGAATGTGCGCCGCGATCAAAGCTAAAGGCGCTCCAAGGAATCATGAAGACACGCGTTTAACTATCATCATAATTTGATTTTTGGGAGACATACACCTTTGGCATCGTAATTCTCATAAGAACTGTCTTCCTCTTTGCTGAGCGCTCCTATAGTCATGTGATGCCTATTTTCGGACAAGTAAGCCAAATTGGCCCGAACGGGAACGACACGCCCACTTTCGTTCCGACGTCCGGTGAAAATGTTGTGACCGCCATAACGATCTTTCTCGGGGGCCAATCGAATCAGATGTGGGGCCGCTCACGGCGCCCCGTTTCCTTCATTCTCGCGATAGCGTGTCCCGCCTGCGTAGCGGTGCGAGGGAAGCTTTGGTTTGGTGCAGAAAACACAGCATGAACAATCACACGTATCTATTTATTGATCTGCAGAGGCGTAAGGTGACATCTTTGATGATAACCCATCAGTTGCACAGGTCAGTGCTGCAGCAGGCGGCCGTAATGAGACCCGGTTGATTCAATATCCGGCAGTCGTTCATTTTCATGCAGCCCTTAGAGTAGCTGGGAGCTGTGGAAAGAGAAGAAATGAGAGAAAAAAGCCACAGCACGCTCCGGTAAAGACGGCACAAATAGAAAACACTCACTGGGAACATGATAGATAATACTGGAGCAGGCGTTGGCTTGACCAACACAAGTCTCCACAGTTCCCAGGCACCGGCGCCGGCCTCCACAGTTACACATCAAGGCTTCACCTGGAACAAGGCAAGTGCTTCACGACCGAGCACCATTTCCCACCCGTACATCCCAAAAGAGCTCCGGCTACAAAAGTCTGATCAAATGTTAAACAGAGCTGCAAATTATGACTTTATTCTAGTAAAATTATTTGATTTTTTTACGCACAGTACAACCATTCCAATCCATTCCATTTTCTTCCGCTTATCCGGGTCCGGGTCGCGGGGGCAGCAGCTTCAGTAGGGAAGTCCAGACTTCCCGGTCCCCGGCGACCTCTTCCAGCTCCACCGGGAGGACACCAAGGCGTTCCCAGGCCAGCTGTGAGACATAGTCCCTCCAGCGTGTCCTAGGTCTTCCCGGGGCCTTCTCCCGGCTGGGCATGCCTGAAACACCTCCCCAGGGAGGCGCCCGGGAGGCATCCGGACTAGATGCCCGAGCCACCTCAACTGGCTCCTCTCCATGTGAAGGAGCAGCGGCTCTACTCTGAGCTCCTCCCGGATGGCCGAGCTCCTCACCCTATCTCTTAGGGTGAGTCCAGCCACCCTACGAAGAAAACTCATTTCCGCCGCTTGTATCCGCGATCTCATTCTTTCGGTCATGACCCATAACTCATGACCATAGGTGAGGGTGGGAAAGTAGATGGATCGGTAAACAGAGAGCTTTGCCTTCCGGCTCAACTCTCTCTTCACCATGACGGTCCGGTCGTAGATCCGCACACTACAACTTTTTTGTTAAACATTGACTTTGTTTTAGTAAAATTGTTTTTTTTCCTTTTTTCCACTTATTTTCCTTTATTTTTATGATTTATTTCCACTTTATTCTCGTCAAATTACAATTGCATTTGAGTAAAAGTACACTTTTTTAACATCTGTGTGTTATGTTAATACTTTTAGTTGAGTTATTTAAAAATCTTTTGTGTCAGATTAGAATGGTAATGGTTGAATTTATTTATACAGCATGCGTAAAGTTTCCATGGAAATGCTGTCGTGTTGCAATTCACAATTCCACATGTCCGAAAAGGAGCAGGAAGAAGCACAGCTTATTGTTCACTTCCTGTATTAAGCATGCACTAAGTCACCTTTTACATTAATTTTTAAATACATAATAAAAGCATTTGTTTGTTATAAAAAAAAAAAGGTAGAAAGTACATCGTTTTTTTCCCAAAAAGAGGTGTAAGCGGGAATACTTAGGATAAGGTTACGTCCGCATCGAGTAGGTCAAAAATTGATAATAATATCAATACGTACATTTTGGGGGGCAGGTGTTCAAAATTATTTATAAAATATAAAAACTATTATGAGAAATTATACTAAACATGTATACACATAATTATCCAATTAATACATTATTTAGAGAACTTTGTAAAATAAACAAATAAATTGAACCTTTTGGGCTAAGAGAGCCATCAAGGACACATATTTTCAAATGTATTTTCGTGAGAGCCGTATTCTATTTTTTGTAAAGTGAAGACAACTAAAAGTGTGCCAACAATTTTAGGAGAGAATAAGTCTTTTGGATGGATGAAAGTGCTGAGAAGGTTTTATATTTGGAATGTTGTTTCATTCCTGTCATGATTTACTTTAAAATGTCACAAATAAATTACACAAAACATAAAACAATAAAAAAAAATTAATTGTAATATTATGACTTATCCCCACAATATTTTAACTTTATTCTATATTATTTTTTCCCAATCTAAAATTCCAAAAATGACAACTTTACATCATTTTATTTATTTCTTAATACTGCGACATTTTAAAAGTAAAAATAAGGTCAGTTAGTTATTAGTTTAAGTTTAATCTCCTAAAATTGTGACTTTTTTCTCTTAATAGTTTGACTTTTTACTCGCAAAATTACAGCAATTTTTTTCAATATCTGCTGTTTTTTTAAAATTTATTTTAAAATATTTTAGCTTTTTATTGTTTTTATTATTATTATAACTTTTTCAACAACCTACATTTCCAAAAATGACAAATGCGGGTGCCTGAGCACATACTGTGTATATTTATCATAACTCAAGCACAAACTCACCCTCACAAACAACCAAAACGACCAGCAGAGCAAGAATGACAGTCTTCATCTTGTTAGATGACACGAGCCTGCAGGAAGAAAAGCATAAACGGCAAGAAAGCAATACCTCTGCATGAACGTTCTACCTTGATGTTGTCTGTTGTTGAATGCGTCCTGTGCAGCCGTCTGCTGGCCCCTCTTTATATCAGTCACTGTGTTAGCATTACTGCACATCAAGTTAATTATTAGCATTGTGTCTGACAGGAAATCACAGCATTACACAATAAACCAGTACAGAAATCCCCGTGTGGAGCAATGGCAGGACTTTTTCTTCTTATCAGGAAAGTAAACAATTCTCAAACTCTGTAGAGCATAGAAAGGGTAGTTCGGCAACAGAAAGAACCTCGATGCGCCTGCTGGTTAAATAAGTAAAACAGAATCGATCTAGGCAACACAGCTTGAAAGTCGGTTGTGAGAGTTTTGCACTGGAACTTGTTCGGTTAATTGGCAACTCTAAATTATCCATAAATGTGAGTGTGAATGGTTGTTTGTCTGCCCTGCAAGCTAACCAGTTAGCCTCAAATGTATTTCTTCTAAACTTAAGCAAAAAACTTACCACTTCCACACGGGATGAGGGGAACGTTTTTTTTCATGCCATCGTGTTTTTACATGCCGTGGCTGACTTCATGCAGTGGTAATGTCATGTAAGGCCTGGGTTCCCCAAGTGGGGTACGCAAATAGAAATGAAAAACAATTACCGACACATTTACGAGTGCACCTGAATGCCTCACTGCCGGCGGAGCGTGACGTCGAAAGGAGACAGAGCGCGAGTTGTCCATTGATGTATCAGTAACACCCTCATGCCTTCACTTATCAGTGATTTCAATTTCAGTTTTCCACTCAGGGTTCTATGTTTAGTAAGCGTTAGTTCTATGTTTATTTAATGCTCTATGTTTACTTAGAATTCTACGTCGCACTGAGTCGTTAAAGAAAGTTCCTAATTTGTGAATCATGACCTCTTTCATGACCTCTTCAAGTATTTGGACATATGCAAACTGATTCATGATCCCTGCTATGGGATAAATACCAACACCATAGTAGGAGAAACGTGCCCATATCATGATGCTTGCACCACCACGCTTCACTGTCTTCACTGTCTACTGGGGCTTGAATTCAGATTTTGGGGGTCGTCTCACAAACTGTCTACGGCCCTTGGACCCCAAAAGAACAATTTTACTCTCATCAGTCCACAAAATGTTCCTCCATTTCTCTTTAGGCCAGTTGATGTGTTCTTTGGCAAATTGTTATCTCCTCCGCACATGCGTTTTTTTTTAAAAAAAGGGACTTTGTGGGGTATATAAATAGATTTGCTTCACACAGACGTCTTCTAACTGTCACAGTACTTACAGGTAACTCCAGACCGTCTTCCTGGAGTTACCTGATCATCCTGGAGCAGATCATTTGCTGAGCCTTTGCCATTCCGGTTATTCTTTGATCCATTTTGATAGTTGTCTTTTGTTTTCTACCACGTGTCACTGGTTTTGCTCTCCATTTTAAGACATTGGAGATCATTTAAGCTGAACAGCCAAAACTTTTGTGTACCTCTTAAGTTTTTCCCTCTCCAATCAACATTTTTATCCACGTACGCTGTTCTTCTGAACAATTTCTTGAACGATCCATTTTCATCAGGCTTTCAAAGAGAAATTCATGTTCCACAAGTGCTGCTTTCCTCCCTAAATAGGGGTCACCTGATCCACACTGTTTAAAAAAAATGATCACAGACCCCTGATAGAAACCCACAATGATCATATTTTGAACACACCTCTTTCAAACAATTGCCCAGTTGCACAGCCTTAAGTGTGCCCATATCATGATTGCTGGGTCTTGTTTGTTTTGGGAGAATCTACTGCACCTACTGCTAACTTGTTTGCCATGTAGCAACAAAAATATACTAATAACTGATTAATCTGGTCGGTCAGATTGCGCTGCTATTATTTTGAACTCTACTGTATGACCATCTGTAGACAACATGTGCTTTGCATGCATCTGATTCGTAAATAAAGCTCATCAGTCTCACGTTCTTACCTTGGATTGGTTGTTGATCTGAAAAATCCACCTGGAGGAGAAGGCAAATATACTTACTTTTTCCCAGCACAGGTGTGCATTAATAAACCCTCAGCAAAAAGTAATGAAACAAAACAACATAAACATGCAAAAACTATGGGCTTTCTAACAGTATATTATATATACCAATAAAATAATAGGTCTTAATTGCAAAATTGATACACATTTATGTAAAATTTGATGCAGTTATTTATAAAACAACTTTTAAAAACTTGTCTTTTTAAAAAATAATTGCTCCTGAAAGTTTTCTGCAGACCAGTAATTGGGGACTTCTGCCCCAGGGAACACATTCACAGCAACACACACAAGCACGAGTTTTATTTATGTCCTAAATGGCCTATTTATTCCTATGACGTCTACCATACATGGTAATACAAGTGTAAATGGGACTATAGGGATGTTAGTTCATGCCACCCATTTCACATCAGATCCATGTGTCATTTTTTCAATTAGCAATAGTTCTTCCTGGTGACTACAGGAAGCGATGCCAGAACACACACCTCAAACATAAGCCCGTTCCTCTAAATTTCTTCACAGAATTTAGTGAATGACTTTCATGAGTGGAGCTTTACATTCCCTTTGAAACTGTACTGGCGGTTAAAGGATGTTGATATCGACGCCAATGGCGCCATCTGGTGGAAATGTATAACTGTTGCATACATTGCTTCACACCTGTGTCGCCCCCTTCTGGTGAAATAGTATAACGGTAACCTTCTATACCCAAACTTTTTCCACCAAGGGCCATATACTGAAAAGTGAAAGGATGCAAGGGTCACTTTGATATTTCATAAAATTTATATTTTGTAAAAATATGACAAAAATGTATCACAGCTTTGTGTTGTAGGTAAAAAAGCATATTATTAGTATGGACTTTGCTATTTGCTCTTTTTTCACATTTTTGCTGTTTCTGACTTTTCCAAATATTTCAACATTATTATTAAATGATCTTTGTAAATTTGCTTTTTGAAATATTTGAAATATTATGACTTTATTCCCACAATATTCAATCTTTATTCCCAAACTAATTTCCAGAAATTACTACTATTTTGTTGTGTTCGTTTCTCATAATATTACATTTTCTATTTAAATGTTGAACCTTATGCAACTAAAATGACATTTTCAGCCATGTGCCCTGCTTGCCCACCAACTTTCGTGAATCCCGGGTTGCTTGCTTTGCTTTTGTCATCTGCCTACTGCAAATACTGCCAAAAACGCATCACAGACCATCGTGGACTTGCATCTACCGTATTTATTGAACTCCGATGTTAACCAATCAGTTGCACAGGTCAGTGCTGCAGCAGGCGGCCATAATGAGACCGGGTTGATTCAATATCCGGCAGTCGTTCATTTTCATGCAGCCCTTAGAGTAGCTGGGAGCTGTGGAAAGAGAAGAAATGGGCGAAAAAAGCCACAGCACGGTCCGGTAAAGACGGCACAAATAGAAAACACTCACTGGGAACATGATAGATAATACTGGAGCAGGCGTTGGCTTGACCAACACAAGTCTCCACTCTTCCTGGGCACTGGCGCCGGCCTCCACAGTTACACCTCAAGGCTTCACCTGGAACAGGGCAAGTGCTTCACTACTTGACTCTTGAGGGCCCACCCTTAGTTCCCAAAACAGGACCTCTTATAAAGTCTAATAAAAATGACATTTTTGTCACTTTCACCAAATCCTTCACAACAGAACTTCCTATTTTTTTCATATTTGTTACATATTTTATCTCACAGGCAAAAAAAATCCCGTGTAATGTGGACGAGGTTATTAGAGCATTAATTAGGGGTGAAATCGAATTTGGAAATGTGGGCTATTATTTTATTCTAAAATAATATACAGTTAAAAATCCCATAGTTTTTGAATGTTTAAAGCGGCATTGTTCCTGCTTTGTCCACAGCCCTTGATTGCGCCTTCTCACACGCGGCGCATACAGTACTGTATTGTTAGCCTTTTTCTTTCACGTCATACCTGGTCCCTAATGATGATACTATGTGGGAATGCATAAAGGTAAGATTTGATGACCTCGCAGAGTGCTAATGTGCATATTTGTGGTACACAACCTCTCTGAAAAAGAAGTACTTTTAATTTGATCTTGTTCCTGTCATCGTTTTTCACAATGCATTAGATCACTATAATGTCCGTATGTTTTACTGATGTACTGATGACAAGCGAGAGAGCCGCTAATCTTAGCGCTGCTAGCTTTTCAACCCCGGTCATATTGACACGAGCCTCCATATAGCTGTCCTCGGCTATGCCTGCTGGTAACTAAGCAGCTCGTACCCAAATTTTAGCTAGCAAGCAAAAATAACGCGTTCATTTTGACAGCCCTACTTTTTTCATAATATCACTCAAGGTCTTTATTTCATGGTATTGTGAGATTTCCAAAAATGAGGTGTGAAGTGGCATATTTCAGATAAGGTTACTGCAGCACTGCCTAGGTCAATAATTAATAACAACATAGATTTTGATATATTTTTTGTTTTGGAGTGAGTGAGAATTTATTAAAAGAAAACACCTGTCTTGTAAAAAAGTCTAAAAAGTGTAATATATATATATTTTCCACAACATACCAAGTTTTTATGCCCTTGTAGTCATAAAAAACCTGATGTGTTCCTTGACTAGGACAATAACTCCCAAATTTGGTGGTCGCCTGGGGGTGAATAAAAAACAAAGGACAATATATTTGATGGTAAATCAAGCATAAGCTAACCTTCACAAGCAACCAAAAGGACCAGAAGAGCGAGGATGACAGTCTTCATCTTGTTATTTGTTGTAGATGACAAGAGTCTGCAGAAACAAAAGCATTAAAGGCCAAGAAAGCACTATTTCGGCATGAACGCCCAAAAGGGAGAGGCTCCTACCTCGGTGTTGTATGTTGTTCAATGTGTCTTGTGAAGCCCTCAGCTGGTGCCTTTTTATATCAACCCATATGTTAGCATCACTGCACAACATCGGGCTTATCATTAACTTTGCGACTGATGGGAAATCACCGTGTGGAGCAGTGCTGGGACTTTTTCGTCATTAGGCAAATAATTCTTTATCTCCGTCCAGAACATGAAAAAATATGCTGCATCACATTTCATTCTCAGGGGTTTCAATCCGTCGTTTTGGGTGGCGTCACCTTTAAGTCCTTCAAGAAGGAATGAAAGGACAGCATTTTATGTGGGATAAGGTGGTGTCTCTATGTTCAGATGGCTTCTCAACCTCATTCGGATTGTTTTTCCGGGTATTGGGTGTCCTGTCGTTGGGGCGTACCAAGCCCTGTCTTACAGTGTCTTACTCTTTTGTTGATCATCCACCTTGCATCTCATTCTGGAACGAGATGCACTTTTTTTAAAAAAACACAACGACCAGCTGGGGTAACTATGGGTTCTAAAGGCATCCCTCGCGTGCTTTCGGGAAAATGATCAGGTCTGTGTTGTAGGGTTCTGATTAGGGTTGGGCCATATGGACCTTAGCATGTATCATGATATTTTGGGGATGTATCACGATATGACAATTTAGCAAAGTCTTGTATAAAAAGCTATAAACCTTAACCCATATAATTAAATATGCTCGTCTGAAAGTGTAAAGCACGGGTATGGATGTATGAGAAACAAACTGTGCAATACAGCAAGTGCATTTACTGTCTACCAAACTAGATAAGGGCAAAATATTCATAATATTCAGAAGTACACTGTTTAGTAGCAACGGCAAAACTGTAACACAGCTAAATATTGTTCTCAAAGTCATCGCGTCTTTGGCTAAATAATACGACACTGCATCAGTCGGTTCACGTCATTGTTTACTTTTCTTGTCGTAAGGAAGGCCGTTAGCCAAAGCGTTTTGTAATTTGACTGGGGAAGGGTAGACGTGCTCGCCGTCTCACGCTTCATGACACTCTCTTGTGTTTGCGTTTGAGACGGTAGATCTAATTTCTTTGTGTTCCTGCCTTTTGCGATCACGGTTATAGTCGCTTGCTCCACATCGGCTCTATCCAAAACAAACCACTTCCATATTACAGGGGAACCAAGAAACAATTTATTTTTGTCACTGCTCTGCTTTTTTCCATTTTAACTTACGTCATTTTCTTATCAATGGAAGATTTTCTATTGGTATACCAGTATATAAATATTATCGCCCAACTGAAGTTCTCAGAGATGGGAGACTCAGGTCACTTGACTTGACTCGAGTGGCAATCTTTAGGACTGACAAATGTTGCAAAAAGACTCGACATGACTTGGACTTCATGTTCTTGACTTGAGACTTAACTCGGACTTGAGCTAATTGACTTGAAATGAATAGTTTTTGGTTTAACGCATTGATGCATATTTGAAATATCCAAATCATACCTGTAAGACTGTATTTGAACCAGTCAGCTTTCGGCTGTTTTATTGAACATTTAAAATAGTTTCAAGATGAGTTGTACATTTTTTTGTAGGTTTTAAAAGTTTTCGTATATTTTCACAACAGTTTTTTTTCCATTAGTTATTAGTAAGTCATTTTGTGCATGGTTTAAATGAATCCATTTTCACAAAATACAAACTTAAGAGCCGTTTAGGAGCCAAAAGAACCGGGTCTTTTTGGTGAACCGAGCCGAAAGAGCCGGAATTCCCATCACCACCCCTCACGTGGCAGTCCAGCCTTTTGAAATCAGTTGGAGGACAAAAACGCAGAATTTAATCTTTGACCCAGGTCAAGAGTCACACAAGACCCCTGTGTTTATAGCTGTCTCAGTGAATGCCTGTTAAATAAAGCATTAAAAACATCAAGATTTCGTGAATTAAGACGGAAACTAACGACAATAAAATTGTATATTTACGAAAAAAAGATTGTCTTATTACGAGAGTACAAACATAACTTTACGGGAATAATAGTCATAACTTCATTTTATAGGCACTGCCTGAGACCGCTATGAACCGGAGAGCCTTGTGCGGAGGGGCGGGGTACTAGAGAGTAGCAGTGCGATGATTCTAACCCGCGTGTGTCCAACTGCTCCGTTTTGGTGTCCGGTTATCCACCCTGTGCCGCTGACGTGAAACGGGTTATGGGTGGAACTTCCGGTATAGCAACCGGAAGTGTCACTGCGCTATTGTTTTCAATTAGTGTCAAAATAAAAAGGAAAATAATAAAATAACTCTAGGAGTTTTCTAATTTTAGAACAGCCTGGGAAGTTCAGAAGTTCTATTGGTAGGATTCTAAAAAAGAATACGTGCTGTGGATAAAATATTTTGGGCAATGGCCTTCAACATTTTCTGGAACTCTTTTTTTGCTTACATGTGAATGATATTTTATATGGAAATCTTCAAGTGTCATCACACCTCTATCATTCAACCAGAGCAAATGAGGGCTCGGAATAAGCTGGATAAATAAAAGCTTGTCTGAAGAACTACAGTATGCAGCAGTTTCCCTTGCACACGTATGACACAATGACACGTAAAATTACCACTTTTAATCCCATAAATTGAACTTAAATTATCAGGACAACTAATTGTATTATTTATTATTTCATGGATTTAATGTTTTATTTTTGTTATTTTTAACTCAGCTCTGTTTGGCCCTACAAGTTGTTTGTTGTCAAATATGTGTAAGTTTATAACTCTTGTTTTTAAACTTTGAATTTGTTAAACTGACCTTAATTAAAATGTGTATGACTTGACTCGACTTGCATGACAAAGAGCAGTGTCTCGACTTGACTTGCTTGGTTCCCATCAAGATTGACTGGGACTTGCTTGTAACTCGAAGGTAAAGACTTGGTGCTTACTTGTGACTTGAACATGAGTGACTTACTCCCAACTCTGCTAGTTCTGATAACACCCAGTTTGTTTTCCAGTGAGTCAAAAAGTAGGCGTGGTCAATGTGTGTGGTAATTCTGTAAACACCAAAATGGTGTCCAAAAAGGCGAACTGTTATCACGAGTGAACTTGATGTTTTTGTCCACTGAGTGAATGTGCTCGGTGTCCCATGTTAGACCATCTCAGGTTTGATACCCAAAATACCCACAAGCCTGTGGCTATACTGCACAATGAAAGGCTACAGGACAGAGAAAATCCTGGAAAAGACACAAAAACAAGTCATGAATGAGAGAGGAAGACAAGTAAAATAACAAGTCAATTTTACCATTGAAAGCCTCAAAGTAAAATTTGACAAAATACTCTAGGTTTGGTCATGTTAATGGTAATGGTACATGCATACACTGGAATAAATTACACAACACAATTGACAGTTCCACATGTCCAAAAGGACTAGAAAGAGGCAAATCTTAGTTAATCCTACCCCCCATCACCCTATTTCAATACATTTGTACACTTCCTGTATTCCAGATGTGCTCTTAGTAAGTTTAAAATACAGAGGTAATAGGGGTGTAATGATTCATTCACTACATTGATGTATCCATTTATATTCCTGTGATCCAACTATCGATCTGTGTTCACCAAATTGCCATTCCAGACCACTTATGTCGATCTATCATCATTTGAAAGGGAATCAACCGATTGAATCGATAACAGGAAATAAAGCATGGGATTTAAGCCCGGCAGACTTCATACCTTCATGTGTTTTTCATCTATTTGAATGATAACGACGTTAAACGTTAGCCATGTCACAGGTTGATTTGGCCCAAGTCCATTAGTCATGTCCATTAGTTGAGTGGGGCGCACGGATGACGTCAGGTGACTAGAAGGCGCTAGAAGAGCCCATGAGGACATCCTTTAAATATGCAAATTTTCATAGGATGTTGGATGTATTTTACCACGGTGTATTAGGGTCACGTAAAAAACGTACAATTTTGAGATTAACAGGCGTTATTTCCTAAGGAAAAAAGTTGTAATGTTACCTTTGACCGAGGCCAAAGGTCACACAAGTCCCCTGCATTTATAGCTGCCCCGGGCAAAGCCTGTTAAGATGGAGTATTAAAATCAGCAGATTCCGAGAATGAAGTCGTCAAATCACGACAATAACATTGAACATTTACGAGAAAAAGATTGTGATACTACCAAAGTAAAGTCGTAACATAACGAGAATAAAAGTCGCAAAATCACTTTATAGTAATTGCCTGAGACTTCAACAGGCAGTCATACATTACATTTCATTCAAATCTGCTGGTGGTGCAAAATAACTACTTTAAAAACTGGGGTAGAAAAATGAAAGAGCCATGACAATAAAGTTAGTCATGTTTTATCACATAGAATTAATCATTCATTGTTAAATCAACCTCAAGTGTTGGATGGAATTTATTCAAAGAAAATGTGAATGCATCTGCCATGAATTGCTGTTTACTTGTTTGTTTATGTCCAGAATTGATTTATACCTGATTCCCTTACTTTATCCGGTCATGCGCCGAGGTATTTATTTCACAGTCAAACTGGTTGAATTTTTGGCTAAAAGTTACTAAATCGTTTCGGATTGTATTGTTCTACATGAACCAATATTGTCCTCAAAGTGGTAACCACAAATTGTGATAAGAATCGAAGTTAAAACAAATCGTTACGTTCGTCAAACCATCTTTTTTGTATATTAGTATATTTCTTTTGAGACTTTTCCTATTAGCTCTTGTGTGCTTTCTCCCGAACAAAAAGCAGTAGTATCATCTGCAAATAGTACTAGATTTTGGTATTACTTTACAGATGCGGTTAATGTATAGGTTAAACAGTTTTGTTCCCAGTATTGATCCTTGTGGTACGCCACACCATATATTTAAACTTGCAGGTGTGTGTTATAGCTTGGCATATTACTTCCTGTTTGTTAAGTAGTTTTTAACCCAAGTCAAAACTAACCCTGCAATTCCATACCTTTCTAATTTTGTAATTAAAAACAGCATTGGGAATTTCCTCTGTAATTTAATTACAATAATAATACAAATCATTCTTATTAAGAAATTAGTCCAACCTGTTGTTGAATAGCTTTTGATTTTGGAAAATTATGGTAATAACAAAACCAGTCAGCAGTTTGTGAAGTGATGTTTGTAACTGTATTTGAAAATAGAACTACTTTAGCTGTTTTCATTTTGTTTGGAAATGTACCCGTCTGGAATGATAAATTACCGAAGTACATCAGCAGTTCTGCTATCTCGTTGATAACCATTTTTAGCGTTTCCTTTTAGATTCCATTACAATCAGTTGATGTTTTTGTTTTACATTGACGGACAATATCAGTGACTTCCTTTTTTGTCTAATCAGTAAGAAACATGGAGTTAGGGTTTTTTCCTCCTTTCTTCCACAGACCATGATTTAGGAATATTTTCTACCAGTTTTGGTGCATTATTAACTTTTTAAAAAATAAACTTTTCAAGTACCTCACTCATATTATCGTTATTAGCATGCCCAACTGTGAAATAATGAGAGTAATCTTCTTTATTGGCACTATTCCTGATAATACTGATTAGAATGTTGCAATGTTTTATTCCTGTCTACTAATTGTCTATAATATTCTTTCTTACACACTCTCCAGATATTTGTTAACTTATTCTTATACAGCTTATACGTTTTTCTGCTTCTTTTGATTGTTGAATTATAAGCCTCCTATAGCAGGTGTTTTTCTTCTTGCACGCATTTTGCAGACCTTTTGTCAAATCAGTCAATCAGTCATGGCTGATTCTTCTTCTTTTGCTTATTGCACATTTCTCTCAATGGACATTGCTCATCATACAGCTCCCTATAAGTATTTAGAAAGTGTTAGCATGCGCTTCATCCGCATTGTTTCCTTTTGGCTAAGGGGTTGAGTTTTGCCTCGACACCACAGCAGGTTCCAGTAGTTGATCCGATCACAGTGACAGAATCAGCTATTGGGAACAAAGTAACCAAACCGAAACGGAAGGGGAACAAATTAGGTCAAGTGTCAGCAGCTCTCGCCAATGCCCAAGCATGGGTCAAAAATAGAAGTTAAAAAGTGGTAACCTTCACTAAGCACAAAAACTCTGTGGACAAAAACATCAAGTTTGCACGTGAGCATGTCAAAGACAATATGTTGGCCTTTTTTGGACTGGGGCGTTCACATTGGAGACCATATTGGTGTTTACGGAAAACCCACACACACTAACCAGTACCTCCTTTTTTTTCACACCACCCACTGGAACACTAACTGGGCGCCCCACCAGCCCGCAGGCCAAAGAAAAACAGCATATACACCCGAGGGATGCCCTCAAAACCTGGTCGTTTGAAAAAAGTGCAAGGTGCATGAGGAAAATGAGAGTAGCAGACGCAATAACAATTGTCATCACGTATGTCATAATTCAAACCTGGAAGCACCTTGAGACAAAGGTAACCCTGAATGTTTCGTTACCTTTAAGGCTTCCGAAAAGAAGAATGATACACAGCTGCCGGGACTCGTCTCCTACAGCGCCGGTGAGCTCCACCTTGGGATGGCACAATATGAATCCCGATTGGATATCGAGAACGGCCGCCTGGATCGCCTTTGGCTCTGCACTTTTTTTATGCATGAAAAGAGAAAACAACATTTTGTGTGAGGCCATTTCACCATGACTGTGTTTGTGTGGGTTTTTGATAACACGCTGTGTGTGCGGTTCAGGCGCAAGGCTCTGGAGCCGATACGTCCACAGTCACTTTTTTTTAGTCTCAGGTGTCACAGCTGTAGGCCTGGATGTGGCTTCAACACGCACATTTGAAGGCGCAAGTTTTAATCTAACACGTGCCAAGAGAGGCCATTATTTCACTAACAACCACAAAGACAGGACACCCGATACCCAGAAAGAACAAAAGCAAGGTGGAGGAACAAGAAAAGAGCAGCAGACGCAATAATATTGTCATCCCGTATGTTTCAGGTGTAACTGAGAAACTCAGAGTTTTTTTTCAAGACCGAGGTTGGTACACCCCAACAACAGGACACCCAACACCCCGAAAAACAATCTGGTGCGTTCTGTCCATTGCAGTGAGGAATCCAAGCAGCCACTGAGCAGGCGAATGTCAAAACGGGTTAACTCTTTAGATCAGGACTCTGTTGTGTACCTGCATCTGAAAGAGAAAGAGGACTATTATGAGGACAAAAATATACACATTCTGGACAGACAAGACAGATGGTTTGAAAGAGTAGCGAGGGAAGCCATCTACGTTAAGGTAGAGAAGCCATCTCTGAACAGAGGCGGAGGTCGGCGACACCAACTGTCTTCCACAAACAATGCCGTCCTTTCACCCCTTCCTCAAAGATTCCATAATTTAGCCTCTTACAAATAAACACGGCACAGCCACCTTGCTTTCGGGTGTGTCCATGGCCATCATTAATCTGAATGGAACGCTGGCGGACGGGCAGAGGCGCCACCCCGTTGTATCCCAACGGCCGTCATTTGACACCACAAAAGAGCGAAACCCTTCCTGTCTGGACCTGCCTCTTCCTTTAGAAGATAAATACACTGGATCTTGCACCAGGCTCTCAAACTGGACCTGTCCTATGTAGCCTGACTGGTGTGCGTCCACCTAGTCTATGAGCATGAACTGATGAAGCCCGGTCGGAGGAGAGGTGAAAAGACTTCTTAGACAACCTGAACAGTCCAGATGCCATCGATTCAGTGCCCTGAATACAATGACCTGGATGAATGAGAATATTCGCAGGCATTGCAATTGGTGTTGCAGTCTGGCAACAGAAAGAACCACACTGGTGCCTGCTGCTTAAGTAAGGAAAACAACACAGATTAGGGCAACAAATAGATAAAATGTTGGCTTATGTAATCAGCTTGAGCGGCAGTTGTGAGAGTTTTGCCCTTAAAAAGGGATAAAGTGCAATCACAGATTGCATTTATGGTCACTTGAGAGTTGTACAAGCTCTTCCCACGCAATGACACTCTATGACAGCAGCACTTTCTTTATTTTCCTTACAAAAAGAGGCATTCAGAGTTTTGTAAATTAAAGGGAGTTTTTATACTTTGTTATACAATTTGACTCGGTGGGTTTGAATTCAGGCGTCGGTCACTTACAAATAAGGAAAACATCTACACGTGTTACCTTCATCCAAAAACGCCCCCACCATTGTAGAAACACACAATTATCTTAGCTTGTCATGTAGAATGCTTACACACATTGATGTTGCAAACCTTTTCCTTAGGAAAAACAATATTTTACCATGCAAAGGAGGTAACACGCATCACAAGCTGGAAAAAAATGTACTATTAGTTCAGACACACGTCAGTAAATTCTGAGA
This sequence comes from Oostethus manadensis, assembly GCA_024372805.1. NCBI lineage: Eukaryota > Metazoa > Chordata > Actinopteri > Syngnathiformes > Syngnathidae > Oostethus > Oostethus manadensis. The sequence goes on from QODF01000157.1 coordinate 592,440, forward strand.
TAATGCACAAAAAAGACGCCTTTGCATAGTCATGGTAAATAACTCTAAATGAGTATTAGGCCCACACTCAGAGGAAAAAATGTGATTATGAGAAAAACATCGTGTAGTTTTGAAAATACCTATAATGTTTTAAGAAGAGCAAAGCTGTTTTAAGATGTTTCTTTACTAGAAAAAGCATTTTTAAAAAGAAAAAATATTTTATAGAAAAGTGTCGTAAATTACGTGGAAATTCAATTGGCCACTGTAAAAGAAATACTAGGACTTTATTCTCATATAATGACGACTTTTCACATCATGTTACAACTTTATCCATGTCAAATTATGAGGTTATTCTCATGATTTGTTTTTGTCATAATACATACATTTTTCTATTAATCTTACCACTTTATGTTCTTTTTGTAAAACTGTGAGGCTTTCTCATGAGTTCATTTTTATAAATTGTTTTTTATACTTTACAAACCCAATCTTTACATGCTGCATCATACAAAAATGAGGGATTTTGGTTAGAGAAAAACCTCTAAAGCAGAATGTATATTTTATACATACTTTCCCTCAATTACTTCATTCTTGGAAAATTATACGTTTTTTCTCACAGTAACACAACTTTATTCATGTAAAACTACACATAATTATTGTACATTTATGATTTTACTTTTGGAAAAATATTTGGTTTTTTTCCTCATAATATTCCGACTTCATTCTTTAAAATGCAGTCTCATTTTCTCTCTTAATGTATTTACTTTTTATTACTCTAAAAAATTGATTGCGATTGACTGGCGACCAGTCCAGGGTGTACCCCGCCTCTCGCCCAAAGCCTGTTGGGATAGGCTCCAGCATCCCTGTGACCCTAATGAGGATAAGCGGCACAGAAAATGAATGAATGAATAAATACTCTAAAAAATGTTTTTTCACAAAACTTTACTCTTCAAAATTATAAGTTAATGCTTGTAAATTACTTTTTTTCTCATTACATTTACTTTTCAATATTAATATTACCACTTAATTCTCAGTTTGTCTCATAATACTGCAATGTTATTCTTGTAAAATTATGACTTTATTCTTGTAAAATACCTTCTCCTAATAATTGTCATAAAATTCCAGGGTATTTATTCTGGTAAAATTAACATCCATCCGTCCATCTTGGATTGCTACCCTCGCTCCTCTTTCACCTGACCTATGGCGAGGGTAAAACTAACATTATCCTCTCACATGACTGCAACTTTATTATTTTTTATTGTCATCAAATTCTTTTTTTGCGTAGTATTTATGACATTATTTCCCTAGAACTAGTATTTTTGTCTTTGTATGGCGCTAATCCTAAATGAAGTTGGACAAATATGAGATACCAGGGAACAGTAAGTGGGCTTAAGGGGGTTGCAAGTTTTTTTAAACACTGTTAGAAGCTGCATGAACTTTAATCTGTGAGGTCCAGGCACCAGGACTGCTCTGTGCTCTGCGTCTGGACACCGATGCTGGACCTCGGCGACGACTCGCCGTCCATGTTGAGCCCCAGTAGGCAGGCAGACGTAGAATCTGGGACTAAAGGGGCATGCGAGACTTCTGTTTGCGTGTCCTCGTGTGAGGCTTGGGCTGAACTGAGATGGGAATGTGTGTGCATGTTGAGAAGAGGGTAAGATGATGTGGTGGAATGAGCTAGAAGACAGTCTGTGGATGACCCTGTACAAAAACAAGAACGTTCGTCGCCATTGGCGGAGGGCTGCAGGCACAAAGTGGGCTGAGACAGACTGATGGTGATCGGGCTCGCGCGTAGTGGCCGGCCGAGGGGGTCCGCATGTCCGGAGTGAGGTACCAGGCCTGGGCTGTCCCTTGGGAAGCCTCCTGTGGTGCTAAGAGGAGAGGGGGCGGTCCATGGGGGCGTGGCCAAGATGGAGCTATGATGCTGGGGTAACCCTGGATGAGGAGTGGAGGTGTGGTGGTTCCAGTGGCCACAAGAGGGCACACTTGGTAGGCTTTGGCTGACATGGCTGCCCATGTTGAGGGAGAGCGCCCTGGAGGGGTTGGGCACCATTTTCTGGATAACAGGGTATGTGTACTGATGTGTGGAGGACAGGTGGGCTTGGAGGAGATGCATCATGTGCTGCAGGCCCTTGGTGAGCTCCGATACTTCCTGGTTTAACGTGCCCATCTGCAGAGGCAAAACAATAAGAACAGAGAGACAAATAAAGCAGCCTCTGTCTTCTCCTCCAAGCAGCTATTGCTTCAAACCCGCAGGGACGACGCTAACTGACGCAAATAGGCGAGAAAGTAGACACCTGGTCGTCATCAGCTTATTTTGGTTCGTTATTATGCTGAGTTAGCTCTTTGGGCTCTGCATGGCACACCGCTGATGAATTAATGGTGGTCTTGCTCAGCAAGCTACCTGAGTCAATCTGGATGCACCTACACAGCACATTCACAGCTACACAGCACATGCACACACTTGACCTGTTTTCATGCTTTAGCATTCAATTCTAGGCCAATGTTTATACAATAGAAATCCTTGACTTTATAGTGATATTATAACAATAGTATGGGTAGTTGTGCTACTAAACTGAGGCCCGATAAAATTCCTAGAGTGCTGCTAAATAGAGAACCTTTGATGGGCATTTTCACTGCCCCGGTGCAGGTTTTCATGTCGTCATGATGGGAAAACAACCTCCTTCCTAATAGTAATGGTCATGATACATACTTGAGATGGGCCTGCTCGTGCACACGCACACCACTTTGCAAAAAAAGAATAAGGCAGAGTTTGCTACACTTCTTAAAATAAAGCTCTGGACCTAAACCTGTCACAGTACTCAATAAATCAATAAATAACTCGATAAATACAAATAAATACAAAAATAATTTTGTCTGCCTCGATATATTGACATGCATTTTTAGTTTCCTCCTCTCTCTCTAAGAAACAGGCTGGATGTCAAGAGAGTTCACTCTGTGCATCTGTCTCAATATCTGGGCACGTTGGTTCTATAGCGGAGTGAACAGAGTGAGTGAACCCTCCCGTCAGTCATTCAGTCTCTTTGTCCCAGTGGTGAGAGGCGGGCCGCTAGCATGTGTACGCAGAGTGTATACTCGATAGCTGTGTTTGTCGTGTGTTACATGATACTGTCTTTGTGCCCGGCGTGTATAAATGTGCGCATCGTCAATTTGTGAAGTGAAAAATTTTATGACAAAATCGATTAAAACAGCGTATTCCACATAGAATTGAATATGCCAGGGGTGCCCATTATGTCGATCACAAGCTACCGGTTAAACGCAAAGGTAGTTTGGGTCGATCGCATAAACATCACTTTGTGGATGTCATATGACATTAGTCAGATCCCCTCCTGAGTGGTTCTTGCTCTACCACGACAATGGTGAACAGTCTCAAACTGCACATAAAGTTGTAACTTTCACCTTTATTATTCCGATTATGCATGCACTAATTCAGCGGTAATTACAGTAGTATGCAAAAGTTCCAAAGTCTGAAAATTCTCAAGATTTTCCTTTTTAAATCATCAGTTGTTTGGATCAGCAATTTCAGTTAAATATATCATATAGCAGACAAAAACAGGGATATTTGAGAAGTGAAATGAAGTTTTTAGGATTTACAGAAAGTATGCAATAATTATTTACACAAAATTAGGCAGGGGCATAAATTAGAGTGGCACCCTTGTTGTTTGATTGATTTGAATACCTTTAGCACTAATTATTGGAACACAAAATGACTTTGGCGAACTAATGGCCCCTTGACCTACATACACAGGTCATGCAAGTCATGAGACTTGCATCTTCTCTTTTTGCATCTTCTCTGAAGTGTGGCAACATGGGAACTGTCAAATGACATGAAAACAAAGATTGTTGATCATGGTGAGGGGGAAGGATACAAAAAGCTAGCTCAGAGTTTCCAGCTGTCAGTGAAACATAGTGAGGTAATGAAAGCCACAAGCACGGTTCTGGTTAAGGCCCGGAGTGGCAGGCCAAGAAAATTCTCAGACAAGCATAGATGAAGGATGGTGAGAACTTCAACCTCAACCCACAGACCAACTCCAAAGACATAAATGATCTTGCAGCAGATGGTGTCACTGTGCATCGGTCAAATATTCAGCACACTTTGCACAAGGGGATGCTGTAGGAGGAAGAAGCCGTTTCTGCGCACATGCCACAAACGGAGTCGCTTGAGGTATTCTAAAGCAAATTTGGACAGGCCAGCTTCATTTTGGAACAAGGTGCTGTGGACCGATGAAACTAAGAGTTATAGTTATTTCTGCAAAACAGAAAATACTAAATATTGATATAATTTTTCTGTTGGGGTACCCAAATTTACACAAGGGGAGAACATGCAAACTTTAGAACATGTGTAGCTGTGAATTGCTCTATGTGATGTATTCCAATGTATCTGTAGTGGCAGGTAGATATTTGGGACTCATTGTAAAAGTAGCTTGCAGGCTGGAAAAAAAAATTCAGACAATGACAAAAGTGACCAGAAATATTGTGACTGATTTTATTCAAGTGTAAGTTCCGCTCTGAGAATGGTATATAAACCCATTTTATTTTAATTGTTTTTTTTGTCTGTTTAAGTTTAATGAATTAAGACGGTTGTTTGTTAATTTCATTTGATTTAAAAGCTCTTGACATTACAATTACAATGTCTCTGGAAAAAGTTTATTGCATATCTTGCAGTCTACTGGAATTCTTATGAATTCATAAAAGTGCGCACGTGCAGCTGAGCAGAGTGCAACGATGATTTAAGAAATAAATGTTAAACAAGAAAAAAAAGCCTTCTGATTTATCCACGTGCAACATATTGAAATAAGAAAAAAAAAAAGATTTTGTATTTGCTCAAATCTTGCACACACAAAGTCAGCTCATTAGCATTAAAGCTACAGACACACAAAACGACAACACACTTCAAATACACGATTGTGGTACCTCTAGACCTATTTTAAATAGGTGAGAAATAGGACAATAGTGCACCTTCAACAAATGCATCTACCTACCTTTTGGTGGAGTTTGCTGATGCTCTGCCGGACCTCCTCGGTCTCCAGAAGTAGATGGGAATTCACCCGCGTGGAATCTGGGAATATGAGCACCCCCCTTAGTTCTGGTCACAAACCACAGCACCTCTAAACCTCCAAGGCTGTCTACCTGGTCTACCAGTGATCCTAAAAAATGGTCTCAGACTACACCGGGCGGCTGGCTTCTTGTTTGCGTCAGCCCTTCAGAGCATCCTCCTGCAGTACAGGGCAACAATGCATGCCACAACAGGCACTTCTACAGCCCTCCTGATTCTTGGACGGGATTTGCAGCTTCCCTTGGATTGTTTGCGCCCACCAAAAAAAAAAAACAACAATCGGAAGCATCGTGCAAAACGCCCTGGAGTCGCCATGTCAGAGCTTGCCCAAATCCGTCGTCCCAACCGGTCCAACAATCTGCTCTTATTCTGGTCAACGCCGCATCAGATCACTGCACAGCTGGGACCGGCCACCTTTCACCTAGCCTACAACTCACGCTGGCACGCCAGGCGCCTTAGACGTGTGCCACCCCCATCTGCCTCAGACCAGGCTGCTACAGAGAATCCATGCCCCACAGTTGGCGACTGGGAGTGCCCTGATGTGCAGCCACCTGATCCACCTGCACCAGATGTGCAGCATAATTCTCTGCAGCCTGGGCTCCGTCCTTTGAGGGCTCTGCCAGAGGCCTGTCTACTTGAAGGACTATATTATCGAGTTTTAAAAAGCAAGCTTGTGTTCAAAGCTAGTGTTTGGCCTGTAGTGTGGAATAACCCATAAAGCCAGGTGAGTAGTCCACCTGGCCTATTATAGGTTGGCTATTGTTAGGGCTTACTTATGAAAGTAGCATTTGGCCATATGCCCAGAGGGGGTGGAGTCACGGAAGTGTGATGTGTGGTATTTTCTAATGTTGCTTTGTTTTGTCATAATAGACAGTCAAAATACATTTGTGTGAGCAGACAGTTGTAATTTGTGCTTGTTTGAATATAACAGGGAGAAGGCGGGGCGGGCTTTGAAGTGGTGAACTGACCTGCAGCCATCTGGCACCTGGGTGACCCCCGGCATGTGGCACTTTGGCTTACCTTGAGTGCTGCCGCTGCTGCCGCTTCCTGTCCTGGCTTTGGGCCCGGTGTGCTCCACATTGAAATGGAATGCTTGTCCGTTGTCCTCAATGCCGTCCACAACCCTTGAGCAGAGAGGTGAAGAGTGACACTGAAGTAGTCTTTCATTTAGGACTGAAGCCAGCAGCCTGCTCAGAAGTGTGCCACGAGAGAGGCGGCTGGCAGAGGCCCGGGTAGGCATGAACACGACCTCGGCGCTCTCTGAAGCAGCACTTACTCATATTCGGAACCTTCTGGAAGACTCGGGCAAACTTGAGAAGACAGTTTGGTGGGAGGTTGCGAATCTTATATGTTGATTTTCTATCTTGATTTGAATTTGTATAATTACTTCATATATACAGTATATGCATCTAATCTAATTGTCTTTTTGAACATTTAATTGTGAATAATTGTGATTCAGATGATCAAACAAATTTAAATATTAGTCAATGACAACACAAAATGCATTTTTTAAATGAAATGTTTTATTATTAAAGGAGAAAAAAATCCAAACCAACATGACCCTGAGTGTAACAGTGATTGCCCCCTAAACACAATAACTCTAACATCTTTGCTGAATTGTTGTAATTCAGCCACATCGGAGGCATTAGGGCACAGGGCCACGCAGGTTTGGATTTGTTTTCTCCCTTAATAATAAAAAGTTTTATTTAAAAACTGCATTTTGTGTTTAGCTGTTTTTTTATTGACTAATATTTTTGTATATTTGTTTGATGATTGGAAACATTTAAGAGTGATAATCATACAAAAGTTATAAGATAAGATATATTCCTCAAAAAGCTCATGACCATAGGTGAGGGCAGGAACGTAGATCGAGCGGTAAATTGAGAACTTTGCCTTTCACTGCGGACGTCACACCAATTCGTCTGTCCATCTCGCCCTAATTAGTGACCGAAAGGACAAGATCGCGGGTACAAGCGGCCGAAATAAGTTTTCTCCGCAGGGTGGTTGGGCTCTCCCTTAGAGATAAAGTGACAGGCACTGTCATCCGGGAGAGACTTGAAGTAGAACCGCTGCTCCTCCGCAGCCAGATGAGGTGGCTCGGGCATCTGGTTAGGATGCCTCCTGGACGCCTCCCTGCGGAGGTGTTCAGGGCGACCGGTAGGAGGCCCCGGGGAAGACCCAGGACACGTTGGAGAGACTATGTCTCTCGGTTGGCCTGGGAACGCCTCGGCATCCGCTGGGAGGAGCTGGACAAAGCGGCCGGGGAGATGGAAGTCCTCGGAAGACCTCGGATAAGCGGGAGAAAATGGATGGATGGATGGATACATAAAAAAATATTTTTTCTCTCTGTCTGTCTATCTATCTATCTACTGTATATCTAAATATATAAATATATATTAGGGCTGTCAATCCAAATATTTGAATGTGATTAATTGCATTTTGTTCATGGTTAAATTAAATTGCTTTTAAAAATAAGTTTTTATCTGTGAGTAGGTATGTAAATCTTTTTGTGTTAAACAGTTTGCAATGCAACTACGCTAACTACATCTAATTTTATGTAAAGGGATATCAATATTGGAATTATGGGCTATTCTTTTATTCAGTTTATTCAAAATTTTGCACAATCCGTACTAAATAAGATAAATTGGATGGCAATAATGTTCGTATAATTGCTATATTGCTAGTGTCAATGGCATAGCATTAGCTAGCGCCCTAAAAAGCTCTCAGCAGCTATGGCGGTAGCTAGAGCTCTTAGCCTAAAATTTAGCTAGCAGTTCAAAGCAAAAAGAGAACAGCTCCCATCTAAAAACACTAGTTAGTTGGGACACTTTATATTAAGATACCACTGTATAAATGACAAAACAATGCCTGCAGTGTGCCACTAACTTCCCTCTTCTCCCAGAGGCGACGTACTTTGCGACAAAATAACACAAACATCTTTGGTCTTGTTGAGAGAGCCATTTGCCAGGGTTTTCAGGCTAATCTTGCCATTCAAAATAAGAAATAAGAAGACGCATTTAAAGATGTTCATGAAATGTAGTATAGAAAATAAACTATGAAGAGGTACCATGTAAAAGTACCTGGGACTAAGGTCCGGGGGTCCGAAACAGGTGACAGTCGGGATTAGCAGCTTTGATGGCTTCTGCTCCATCCCCGTCTCAACCTGGGAGGACGTGGACGCTCCCGGGGAAACGGCGTGCTCTCTTTTCGACGGCGGCTTAGGCGACACGCTCTGACCGCGGAAGCCGCGGCTCAGGTTCGGGGAGCGGCAGCGTCGCAGGGCGTTGAACTGACGCAGCTCATCGCCGAGAAGGTTGCCCAGGGACGTGCGGCGGACGGGGCTGCTTAGGTTGGGCAGCAGGAGGTTACGGCGGGAGCAGGTGGCGGGAGAGAGGTGGAAGGAGTCGTCAATATCCTCGCTTTTGGTTTCCACGGTAGTAGTCAGTCTGGGCTCCTGGTAAACAGGAAGTGAAATTCAAATATTCAGGCAAAAGTGGGTGCACAAATTATTGTTCAGGGCAAATCTCATAAATTAATGATCGGAATCAGACGAGTCCTGTTCAAAACTGTACATTTTTGCATCAAATCCCTAAAAACAGGAGAGCACTCTTTGTCGGGCAGATGATAATCCACTGGTGCTTTTGTAGTAAGTACTACAGAGCGCTCCTGTTATATAGAGCATCTTTGACTAGAATGAACATGTTGCGTCCGTTTTAATTTATGGCTAATTTATTTTTGTTGGGGAATTTGGCATCTTTCAATATTCATGACAATGTATTGATTATTTTACATCTAATGTGTCTAATTAGGATACAGATTAAATGTAATAGTTAGGATACAAATTAAATTCTATTATTTTTAAGGATGAAATCATGTCAACTTGAACAGTGTGCCAAACAGGGCGCCAAGCATACAGTACCAGTTGTCACCAACCCTTTTGAGCCCAAGAGTTAGTCTTTAAACACTAAGCTTACTCTACTTTTGTGGATCGGGCCGGGATGTGGGTCGGGCTCGTGGCGTTGGCTTTATGGTCAAACTACAACTCTATTTGGTTTCCTGGCTCAGTGCTGAGGGCGAGCAATGCCGGTCCTATCAAGCCGCGCTTTTTGGAGGTGCATGTCTATGGACTTTTATTTGTGCCTTACTTTTAAAGTAGCAAAGGCAGATTTTGAGCCACACTAACATGCAATAATTACTGTTGTGTGAGCAGGCACATCATTCATTGTGTTGTCGCTCAACCTGTGCACGCTGGATTCTGAATGCCTACAGAGCGGCGAGGCGTACGGGTATGTTCGGAGGATAAAATGCTTGCCTGTTGGTCACTCGTGTAATAATACATTTTTTTCAAATATTCTGACCATTGACTGGCAAAGTCCCAAAGATCCACTGGTGGCTCGCAATCAACGGGTTGGTGACCCCTGCAGTACACAGTGACAAAATTAGCCTTCCTAATAGGAACTGTTGACCCAGTTAGTGAGCTACGACGCTAGGGACCTTCTTCTTCTCTCCCCTACAAATGAGTTTCAACATGTAGGAAAGGTCCTTGTACCCTCTTCTTAGCTCACCATGTCCCAGAATGAAACAGCCTGGAGTTACTTTTACAGACAGCCCTTAACAAGTATGTGAGAGAAAAAAAAAAAAAAAAAACGACACTGGCATTGCCGTGAACTCACATGGGGGATCCTGGGCGACCTTGAAAACCTGCTGAGACCCTGCAGAGGTAAAAAAAAAAAAAGACATAATTTACAGCCTGCAAGTGATAGTCGACAGTTTACTGTATGTGGACATTAGCAAGAATTTTTTTTTTTATTCGCCAAGATAACCACTGGATTTAAAATCTGACTGCTTTATCATAACACAACACAGATGTCTTTGCAAAAATAACATTTTTGTAAGAAAAAAAAAACCAACCTGCCTTCTTGTAGAGAAAATACAAAATATTACCATGATTTCTGCTACTACTTTTACTGATACAACATAAATACTGTTTTTGTCAAAATGTCCCAAAAAAGTCAAAGTAATAATTTATAGTAAATGGTCCAAAAAAAATAGTAAAACAAAATATTATTTCTAATAATGGTATATAGTTACATTGAAAAAATTAGCAACATAAAATCATTAAAAAATGTATACATTTATAATTACCCTTTGCAAAATAACCCGTCGACATTTACAGTACATATATTGTAGTATAGTATATATCTTTTAAAAGCTAATGCTCCTGATTTACAGGTATACATGTGTACTCAAAACAATAATAACATACATTAACCATATAAAAAAAGACATACAGTATTTGCTGCTGTGTACGAGGCAGAGCGGAAAACTGACGTTTAAGCACCATGGGACGACTTCTCCTCAGAAAGTCAAGCATCCCCGGGGCTATGTAGACTTATTATTAATAACCACATGAAACACATAAGTGACATTAATTGAACGTCCTTACCCCTCTAAGGGGAATGAATACCACCAGTGTCCCACATTACAAAGTAGGACTTCAATGTCAATCAAAGTTGTAGCGCCTTTTGTGCACATCATCCTAAATTATGGCGAGTTTTAATTTACGTAGATTTTTACAATAAATAAAGAAAAGTGCCGTCTAGTGGGGCACTGCTGTTAATTGCATGTTAAATGTTGTGTTGGCAAAGTGACATGAGAATGTGAAGACGCAATCTTTACCGCAAATGCACGTGCAAGACCAACGTCACATCCTCCATCCACACGTTTTTACGTGCAGTGGTACTTATTATTGTTTTTTAAATGTATGAAGGTAAAGGGTCAAAAACCATACTTAGTATATGTAATATAGTAGGGGGATATTGTATTAGTGACTCTTATTAAAATAAAATAACATCTGTCACAGAGCTACGTAAAAATGTACGCAATGAATGTCAATGTCATATCCGGTTATGTATAATGTACTGTATGTATAATATTTAAATACAATAAAAGAGTGATTTTCAAACTGGGGGGCCTGGTGTTATGATAGGGGGGCTACTACGAACACTTTTCATTATTACCATATTCTTCGGGCGGGGGGGCGCTGAAACTCATTTTATCTCCAAAAGGGGGGCGCTGCAAAAAGTTTGGGAACCACTGCAATGAAACTACACAAACAAATACTTGAATGTAAGCAACCATGAGCCGAGTGCAATGATGAATTAATGTAGAGGATTTGTTTTTCTGGGGCCACACGGTGGCCCCGTCGAATCTCCGTTGGGCATCTCTGTGTGGAGTTTGCATGTTCTCGCCGTGCGTGTGTGGGTTTTCTCCGGGTACTCCGGTTTCCTCCCACATTCCAAAAACATGCATGTTAGCTTCATTGGCCACTCTAAATTGAATGGTTGTCTGTCTGCCCTGCGATTGGCTGGCAACCAGTCCAGCGTGTACCCCGCCTCCCGCCCAAAGTCAGCTGGGATAGGCTCCAGCATCCCCGTGACCCTAATGAGGATAAGCGGTACAGAAAATGAATGAATGAATGAATGAAAAATAAAATTAATTATATTTTTATTATGTAATTTCTCAAACCTTAATGTTTACACTCGCTAACTAAAATAAAATAAATCGAATGACGTAGATTTCACTTAAAATGACGACATCTCGGGTCTGTGTTACAGTTGACAAAGCAATTTGTGTCGTATCTAACAATATATCTTACCCTACTAATTCATTCATTCTATTATTAGAATATACAAGGGACCACTGCAGGTGAAAACGGCCTGCACTTGGGACACTCATGAAGTAGGGTAGGCCGCCACCTTGTAATCAAAAAACACGGCAGTCGTTACATGATTCTTATCTCCACTCTAGCGTGTTCGTCTAAATTTAGCGACTTGATGAAAGTGCATTCACACGAGGGCCCCCGTGGGGGAGCGCTCACCTCCCAAACCACCTTGTTCTTCACACTTCACCACAGCTGATTATTCAGCTCCCCCGGCAGAGGCGCCGTCATTAAACGCCACGCTGCTCGGACTCCATGCCGGCGCCCGGCTGGGGGCTTGACCTGGCCTTTTTCCTCTCTCTCTAAACTCATCTCCCATGACAAATAAGTCAGCGCAGAAGTAATACAACGCGACTTTATGATCACAAACACTTAATAATCAGCATGACGCTGGGATTTAACGGTTTTTCCTGACGCCAAAATTATTTTTCTCAAATAGGTTTCCTACAATCTGCTTTCCTTGGCAATATTGAGCAAGAGTTTGACTAACTGCTGCACAAACTGGACAGCATCCTCGGAGCGCAAAGGGACTCCTGCCCTTGAACACAAGCCGGCCCGAGCCCCCCCACTGCGTCGGCAAAGGAAGAGACCATGGGACGGAGCTGCTGTTGGCATGGTGGCGCCTGGTTTCTTGTTTTTTGCCCTCAAACTGTGAACAGATGGCGTGAGAGAAGTTGGATGCTAGAGCAGCATCAACTTCTGAAGATGCTCTGTTAAAAATAGCTGGTTTATTGTCTAGTCTGCAACTTAATTTAATGCATCAGTTATGCATCAGTTATTTTCTGTCATGCATCCCCTTGCAGAAATGTAATGTAATTTAATTTAATTTAAAAAAATTTTTTTTTACCTATACACTGAAAAGGTAAAATTTTTCTCAGACATTGCGAAAGTTAAAATAATATATAATAGTAGTAACATAATACTAATAATAACATACCTTTGTAACAACACAACTATGATCAAAATTTACCAAAACAAACAAAATGGCTCTGGTTTTTTGTATTGCGAAGCATTCCAAATAATTACATTAAAAATAAATATGTAATAACAAAAATAACATATATTTGTGTTTCACTGTGTATTTTGTGATTAATAGAGAGTCGTGACACAAATGCAAAATATTGTTCTTCCTGTTCCTGGTGACTGCCCCTCTCCTTTCTCCGCTGCAGCAAAGCGTCTGCTTACTAATAATTTGCAGTTACGTATTTTTAAAGAATTAAAAATGGAAGCACATGAGGGCCTTTAAACGAGTTGTTGTTTTATACCTCATCTTGGCTGCCCTCCCGGAGGTTGTAGGTCAGGTTGTTGTGGATGTCGCAGGCGAAGACGCTGGCGTACTCGGGGTAAAGGTCCAGCACCTCCCGCAGCCCACGCACACTGATGTACTGGAGGTCACAGTAGGTCAGGGCCTTTACATCGGCGTTGGTCTTGATCACCTGATCTGTTCCAGGAAGGTCAGACCCAATCAGGTCTCCTTTCCCTTAAAAATGCAACACATGTTATGTTCTTATTGAAATGGCATTTAAACATTAAACAAAGCCATGTAATGTCATTAGTAGTCTCTAACTCCATGGAACTTCTTCATGGAACGCTTCACCTACTAACTGTTGATGCCTACAAGCCAATTATAGGGCTTGTATATTTTTTTATTAGTATGCGGCAACACTGTAGTGTCATGACACTTCAACCAGTGGACCTACTGTTGCTCAGATGACCAATTTCGGTAAAGCGATCCCGTAATTTTCCATCTACAGACGGCAGGAATGACTCGATTAATTAATTATTGTCGGATGATAGATTTAATCTAGGTGTGTGGCAGATTCAGGTTACCCAATTACAAAGACAGCAGTCATAGGATCCCACTTTTATGCACGTATGTGACCAGAATACCAACCCAGTATGGCCAGCACCATGCCGTCCTTCAGCACCTCCAAAGAACCGGAGCAGACAAAGTAGTTGGCGTGCAGCGCGTCGCCCTGGCGGATCAGGTACTCCCCAGGAACGCAGAAGGAAGTTTTGATGTGGAGGGAGAGTGAGCGCAGGCAACCTCGACTGGCGCTTTTGAAGACGGGCAGCTGCAGGATGTCCTTGTTCAGATGCATGGCGATGTCGGCCCGCAGCTCGTCGGGGAAGTCGTGGAGGAGCTGGAATGCAGACGGCGACGCAGTTAGAGACCAGATGGAGTTGCCGTTTATCAGCTGCTAGTAGACAGGCAGACATGTGGTGGTGTTCCAATTAATAGCCTTGCAACGTGACTAACCAGATTAATTAATTTGTATATTTTTATTGCTACATGGCAAACAAGTTACCAGTAGGTGCAGTAGATTCTCACAAACCAAACAAGACCCAGCATTCATGACATGCACGCTCTTAACGCTGTGCAATTGGGCAATTAGCTGAAAGGAGGGTGTTCAGAAAATAGCAGTGTCTGCCCTCGACTTTACAAACACGTACAAACTTTTTTTGTTTGTAGGATTTGGCAATCCTGTGAATCACTAAACTAATATTTAGTTGTATGAGCACACTTTTTTATAACTGCGTCACATCGCACCTTTCAGCTGTTATTCCACTCCAAAATTCTTTAACAACATTCCACAAGTCATTAACATTTCTGGTTTTGCTTTACAAACATCATTTTTGATGTCACCCCGCAAGTTCTCCATTGGATTAAGGTCCGGGTATTGAGCTGGCCACTCCATAACATAACAACATAACAGGATTTTATTGGTGCACTAGTGTGTTTGGGGTCATTGTCTTGTTGAAACAGCCAATTCAAGGGCATGTTCTCTTCAGCATAAGGCAACATGACCTCTTCAAGTATTTTGACATATGCAAACTGATCCATGATCCCTGCTATGGGATAAATACCAACCATGCTTCACTGTCTTCACTGTGTACTGTAGCTGGAATTCAGAGTTTCGGGGTCATCCCACAAAACCTTGGACCCAAAAAGAACAATTTAACTCTCACCAGTCCACAAAATTTTCCTCCATTTCACTTTAGGCCAGTTGATGTGTTCTTATTCAAATTGTAACCTCTTCTGCACATGCCTTTTTAATAAAGGGACTTTGCAGGGGATTCTTTTAAATAAGTTAGCTTCACACAGACGTCTTCTAACCGTCACAGTACTTACAGGTATCTCCAGACTGTCTTTGATCATCCTGGAGTTGATCATTGGCTGAGAGCCTTTGCAATTCTGGCTATTCTTCTTCGATACATTTTGCCCTAAGATTGTGCATATTATGAATGCTGGGTCTTGTTTGTTTTCTGAGAATCTACTGCACCTACTTGTAACTTGTTTGACATGTAGCAATATAAATATACTAACAACAGTGATTCATCTGGTTAGTCACATTGCACTGCTATTATTTTGAACACTACTGTATGTGTAAATATGGGCCAGAAGAATAAAATTTCAAGGCAGCATTCCACGCAAAGTTATTGAGGCCTAGAATTCTAGTTAATATGCCCCATCGTATCATAACAAATCCAAGATAGATGTGAGCAGGGATGACTTCAGACTTTTTGGTGATTTGAATTGCAGTCATACCTCGTTGGCATCTATTCCATTGTTGACTGACCACGTTGTCTGGAAGTACTCAAGCATGCGCTGTTTGAGCTGCTGAGGCAGTCCATGGACGCGGATGAAGTCCTTCAGGTCCTTCATGCGAGTGTGGTAGAGAGAGCGGCGCGAATACATCCTCTGGATGATAGCCGTCACGTTTCCGAAGACCAAGGCGTGCATTAACGCTGGGGGAATCAAACCCAAACAATTCAAAGCTTCTTCCTCCTGGATGTTATTCCATACCAGGGTGTCCGACATACCGCCGATGAGCATGGTGCAAATGGAGAAGATCTTCTCGGCGTCTGTGTTGGCGCACACGTTTCCAAAGCCCACGCTGGTCAGGCTGCTGAGGGTGAAGTAGAGAGCGGCGATGTATGAGCTGCGCACTGACGGGCCGCCAACCGTATTGTTGACGTATGGCATCTCCAGACGTTTGCCCAGCTCATGTAGCCATCCTTGGGCGATGGGAGGAGAGGCCAACAAGATATCAGTGGCAAATTATAGGGTTATCTCATATAGATCAATATATTTATTTTTGAAAAATGCTTTTTTTTTTTTTTATTAATTACAATTTACCCGTGACCCTAATGAGGATAAGCGGTACAGAAAATGAATGAATGAATGAATGAATGATTAATTACAATTTATTTAGATTTCCGCATGTCTGCAGTCTTAATTTCAACAACACTTTACAGTTATTTGTAAGATATATTTTATTTAAAAAATGGTTCCATATGCATTATATATGTATTTTTGTAGCTATTTTAATGAATAATGAAAATTGTTAAAAACTGAGTACATCAAAAAAGAATAATGAAATAAAGGATTACACTATTTTTGCATGCCTTAATGTAAACTTTCTATACAATAATTAACTCTATATATTTAAATTTAATCAATTGCATAAAATATGAAAAATTGACATAAAATGTAACAAAATACTTTAATAGGGGTGTCACAAGACAGAAGTTCACGAGACGAGACGATGTAATACACAAGATTGGGTTTAGAATGAGTCGAGATGATATTTTGACTTTACTTTTAAGAAAATTAAAAAATATAATTGCAATCCACTATTATAATTTGTACTACGTTACACTATTCCGCACTCAGTGTGCATGCTATTGGCAAAGTTTCCACCCACCAAGACAAAGAGACTGACAAAAAGTCAGTCACTCTGTTCATGCTGTTGTTCTATGGAACAAACGCGGCAAGGTCCGGAAATCAATGCACAGACTGAATCCTTTTCCTGCCTGTTTGAAGGCATAACAAAAACAGTCTCGCATGCACATGGCGATGTATTCAGGCCGGCAAAATTAGCGAGTTAATTTTCACTTATTGTGTGACTAATTCATTGATTTATTATCGTCCCATGCCTAGTGCCCCTGAGACATTTTTTTAATGAGAAATCTTTTTACATTTTAATCCTGCAAGGTCCTACTCACCTATATCCCAGGAGTCGCTGGTCTCAATCTCCCTGCGTCCTATCATGTACCAGATGCAGGCCATCCAGTGCGCCAGCAGGGCGAACACAGACATGAGTAGGGTCAGCACCATGGCGCTGTACTGCGAGTAGCGGTCCAGCTTCTGGAGCAGGCGGAGGAGCCTCAGCAGACGCACGGTCTTGAGCAAGTGGACCAACGAGGTCTGTTTTGGGAGAACCGGACATTTAGTTTTATCCATCCTGCACATCTTTTCCACTGGCACTACTGCTTGTAGACAACTGACCACTGTGATGTTGAAGGCATACAATAGGTCAAAGGGCAGAGCGGCCACCAAGTCCACAAAGAACCAAGTAGTGGCGTAGTGAATGCAAATGGAGCGCGACTGGTATACCACCTGGCCCGACTGGCTCACAAAGGTAGTACGGAAATTTAGAATGATATCTGGAAGAGTGAAAACAAAATAATGAATAGATAAAAAAATGTGCATTATTCGGGTGACATTAATACACAATGCATATTTCTAAAATTACCAAGGTACCTATATTTCACAGTGGCTTGAAATATACACTCACTGGCCACAATTTTAGGTACACCTGCACTCTCTTTTTTTAAGAAGTTATTTTTTATAAGTTATATTACGCCCCTGTGATGCCAAATAGTGCAACCCAACGGTTCCCAAACTTTTTACAGTCGCTTACCCCTTCAGATATTTGGCGTGAAATTATGTACCTCCCACTCCTGCACGCCTTTTTATCTAAATTAACTTGAAATAGTGAATAGAGTTAATCAGTTAATTACTTTTATACTAATTTTGGCTCAAATTTTCATGTCACATTTTGATGATGTTTCATGAGCAGAGAGGTATCATAGATAAGAATCAATAGATAGTATCATGTAAGTATAATCCTACATATCTTTTAGAAATATTGAATGTAGTTAATTGGTTAGTTAATTTAAAAGTAATTACCTGTCTAAATGTGTATTTTGCATGCTTACGTTTTGATAAAGTGTTGACATGAGCCCAGTAGGGGGCGCTATATGTGTCGATGTATGCACACAGTGGCGGACTGTGCTAACCCACCATAAAAAATGTGGGCTGATTTGACTATGTGGAAGGGCATTATGACAGTTATAATTGTCAACCAGGAGGGGGCGACACTGGTGCCAAGCAGGCCATGTGGTCATGTCCTGTCCAATGCCCCACCCCGCCATACAAATTTTGGGGAAATTCGAATAATGTAAAAAAAATAAAATTGGGGGGGAAATTTAATAATGTAGCAGTTAGTTAGCATCTATACATTTCTAGCAATTGGTGGCACCATTGGAGTCAAGATCAAAACATAGTCATGATCAGACCCCGTCCCGATCAGTTTTGAAGAAGAACTGATGACATGAAGTGAAATTATGACTATTTTTGCTGCGAGGCTCTACCTACTGCGTATAATGATCTGTTTAATGTCCATCCATCCATCCCTTTTCTTCCGCTTATCCGAGGTCGGGTCGCGAGGGCAGCGGCCTAAGCAGGGAAGCCCAGACTTCCCTCTCCCCAGCCACTTTGTCCGGTTTGTCCCAGTGGATCCCGAGGCGTTCCCAGGTCAGCTGAGAGACATAGTCTGTCCAACGTGTCCTGGGTCTTTCCCGAGGTCTCCTACCGGTCGGACGTGCCATGAACACCTCCCCAGGGAGGCGTCCGGGAGGCATCCTAACCAGATGCCCGAGCCACCTCATCTCGTTCCTCTCAATGCGGAGGAGCAACAGTTCTACTCCGAGTCGCTCCCGGATGACAGTGTTTCTCACCTTATCTCTAAGCCCAGCCACCCTGCGGAGAACCAGTTTTTAACAGGTTTGACCAGCCTATCCCACAAGTCACCAGCACAGAAAAAGAAACCTCTCTGCATCCTCCCTCCCTCACACAACCTACAATAACAGCAAAGCTGCACCCCAGCAGGTCCAAGCAGCAGGTCCAAGTGGAGTATCACCTTGATTTATGAAAGTGTGGGAGCTGGGAGAACCTCTACAGCGCATTTTCAACCTGAGCTTGAGTGTTGGGAGGTTTCCAAAAGACCCAAAGAGACCACATCCCTAGAGTGGGTGACACTGAAGGGGGATGCTGATCTGATAGTATCTTAGGACAGCGACTGCAGTCAGAGACACAGAGAGAGTTCTCAAGCAATTTAATGAAGTGAATATGCGGGTGTGTATGCTGCATGGACATTTGTGTGTGTGGGTGTTGGTGCATGTGGGTGTGGTCTGGAAGGCACAAATACAAAAAATGACATTAGAAACTGTGCAATACAACATAGGTGTAAAATATAATGTACCATAACAAAGATGAAGCATACTACTAATGAAGTATATATACCTGTAGTCTGTAGTATGTAATATCAAATTAGATTACAGGCTATACTGTAATAGTAGCCTTATAACTTTATAATTGATATATATTTAAAGCTTAGTCTATAAATACAACAATTTGCATTATTATTGGTTGTTGGTGTCAACATTTCAACCTTTTCTCATTGTGCTCGATTTTTACAATTTTTTGCTGTTGGCCCCCAAGCCGTACTTTGGTCACTTCGTCTTTTGTGGATGTTTGTCGGCGTCAGGATTGTGGCTTTGGCTCCAAGAGCAAACTAAAACTCGGCTTGTTGGGTCAGTGTCATGGGGAAGCACTGGTGAGGAGAGAGGGAGACTGGTCAATGTAGCCCTAACGAGCCGCAGTTTGAAGATTTTTTTTTAAAGGTGGTTATATTTGTGCCTGAACGTTGAGGTAGCAAAGGCAGATTTTTGAGCCATATTAAATGCGAAATAACTACTGCTGTGTGCACAGGCACAACGCTGCGCTCTGTCAATAACTACCTGCCTCTCTCTTTCTCTGTTTCTCTGCTGGTTCATTTAGAGCAATAAGATCAACTTCAAATCGATTCATTAACTTTTTAGCCAAAAATTCAAATTGTGAAATACATGACTGGATACTGGACGATGCAGGTGAAGTTTCCTAGAGTTCTATTGTTTTTGTAAAGGATCAGGTATAAATTAAGTCAATCGGGTGTAAATTAATTATGGATACAAACAAAAAACAATTAATGGCAAATGCATTCACATTTGATTTGAATAAAGTGCAACCAACACTTAAGGTTGAATTAACAATTAATTAATTAAGAGGTTAAAATAATTCAAATCTGTGATTATTTCTATGTGATAAATCATTACAGGGATATTGTGACTTTGTTTACTACAGGCCCATTGCTTTTAACACGGAGTCAGGACAAAAGTTGGGATTGACCCATGAACCTTGACAGCGGTACTACAAAATATACTGTATATTATGTTAGGCTGTGACATTTGTTTTAAAAGTCAACAGAGTAGCCTTTTAAATTTTTTGATCATCAAAAAGCCCAGGGAAGAAAATTGATTTTCATGTAGGCCCATTTCGCACGCTGAGTTCGTTTCCATGCCACAAATTGCATGTACATAGTCATTCCGGGCCAAAATGAACGCAATTTGCACCCTCGGATTTTAATGAAATTAAATGTGCAGATAAATATTAAAGTAAATTCATATCCTACATGCCTTTTACCTTATCCCAGAGCTCCCATGCATGAGTTTGAAAGGCTTAAAGTTGGACTTATCATTCGACGCACTTGTATAAATCTGATCCCAAATAAGAGAGGAAGAAGAAATCTATCATACAAACATGTACACAAATAATAATACAACCACCCTCACAACTTGTCCAGTGGATATATTGTCTGTGTCTTGATGCCACTAAAGCCAGTTCTGCAAGTTGGGAAGATGATGTCTAAAAAAGTTTGACCAGAAGTGGTCCCTCAGGATGTGGCTTTGTCACCTTCAGCTTTTGCTCAGTAGATCCCTGGATGCATAGATGGCCTGTGGAAGCAATGCATCACAGCGTTCCAGAAGAAGATCTAGAGTGACCAGGTCCGGATCAGCAGCTTTGCATTCAGTATGCCCTCTACTTCAATTACCAGGGTCTGCATTACAGGTTTTTTACAGTTTGATCCATGAGTACAACTTGAAGGACTGCATTAAGGGTCTTGATTCCTTGTTCCCATGTTCCCCCAAAATGTGGGGAACCGAAAGGTTTGAAGCGGAACTCTATCTTCTGTACTGCCAGCTTTACTTGGAGAGGATCCTCCAAGCCAGTGGTTTTCAAACTGGAGGACACTCTCCTAAAGGGGTCCTGGCCTTATGACATTATAATTTCATTAAGCTGGCTGGACCTTAAAATAACTAACCCAGAGGGGCGCACACTACTACCCTGGTGGGCCAGCTTGGATGCTTAAATTTAGTCCAATGGTAGTGGAAGTCCTTGTAAATGCGGACATTTAGGCAAAAGAAGTTGGATAGGGTGGCTTTGCTCGGAAAAGACTCAATTTCACCGCAGTGAAGGCTCATGTGCTGGGGATATTTCAAATGAGACGGCTGCTCCTTGTAGGTAGATCACCTCATGGCGGACAGTTCTTAAGGGAAGGTGTTCTGACTCTTTAGTCAGATGGAGGTGTTACACTGCTGATGGAAAAATGACAGTCCTCTCTGACCCGTTGTCAAGGATAGCAAAACCTTCTGAGGAGTGCTCAGCATTGTACAAACACACCTTGGCTAACTTGAGCCTGACCTTTTGTGGGCGGTTTGGATGGTTAACGTAAAGTGGTTCTGGAGTGGCGCTGACCATTACCACCTTTTTGGTGGCTACGTCGTGGAGCACAGTGAGAAGTTGCTGTTTATGTACTTGACACGGCTTTTTGAGAGTGCATGCCTCGGGTACATGGTTTCTGCCACATCTCCAACAAATCTAGCCTTTCATCCATGTAGCAATTTCCACTGCTTAAAGGGATTTAAATTTGGGGCACAGACTAAATATTCCAGAGGTAAATTGGGCAAGCATGTTTTGGGAGTCCATAAAGCTCCATTAGATCCATACCAGCTCTGACGCCTTGTGGAGGTACTGCCACCTGTTGGGGCAATGGCGGCTGTGCAGGATATGGGTGAGGCTGCAAGACTTGAGCTGTTGGTTGTCTGTTGAGTGGAGCAGTGGAATGTACAGCTTGGGTTGGTGATGGAGCATGATGTAAGAAGGCGCTGAATAGGTTGAACCTGGCTGAGCAACCGTAGCTGAGGTTGTGGTGGAAGGAACTACAGGAGAAACGGTATGCTGTGGCTGAGTCAGCACAGTGGTTGAAGCAATGGGTTAATCTCGGGAAGATAACTGGACATGTGGTGAAGGTGAGTCAGTTGCAGCTAGAGGATTAGCTGCTGCTGCTGCTGCTGCTGCTGCTGGAAGGACTGGTGGTGAAGCAGTGGCTATGGGAATAGAATACTGAGGTCTAAGCTCACCTTGTAAATGCTATGGGACTCCCTTGTGATCAGCTGGAAACTCAGGGTTGAACTCCTGAGAGGCCTGGACTGGACAGGGCTACTTATTTCTTCCTGCTGGAAGAATGTAAAGACAGCAGCTTTCTCAAATCCTATCTCCCGTTCTTTTAGTTTACATTGGAGCCTTTAAGTTGGCCGGACCTTAAAATGACTAACCCAGAGGAGAGCACACTGCCAAGGGGCTCCTGGTGGGCCAGTTTGGATGCTTGGATTTTGTCCAATGGTAGTGGAAGTCCTTGTAAATGGGGAAATTGGATAGGGTGGCTTTGCTCGGAAAAGGCGAGCAAAGAACGCAATGAATGCGGTGGATGTGGTACCTTGCCTTGTCACTGTCCTGGTCCACAGGAAGACTGAGCAGATCATTGCACTTGAATTTGAAGTGATTTGTTTAATTAATTATTTATTCTTATTCTATTGTCTTATTTGTATCTCTTCTATCTTCCTTTGTTTGTTTTAGTCATAAGTGTTTCCACGTTTATTATGACATTCTCTTGGAAAATAATAAAATAGCCATTCATCCATCATGGATCTGACCATGTAAAAGTGCGTCATGACAGTTAAAAAGTATGACCAGGCTTCGACATGGCTAAGGTGGCCATGAGGTCATGTCCTGTCCTTTGCGCCAACCCAACATAAAAAAGTCAAGAAGATCGAACCATATAGAAGGTAGTTACAGGAGTTACACAATAGTTTGTGGCGCCATTGGAGTCAATATCAAAATGTAGTCATGATCAGACCCCAACCCTTAATCCTCATATAGTTTTGCAAGGAGAGCTGATAATATAAAGAGTGAAATTCTGACTGTCTGATGGTTAATGTTGAGGAACATGTTTCATTGCCAGGCTCTACCCTCTATGTGTATTGAAACATCTTGCTTCATATGCTCAGTCTGTTTAATGTGCCCTGTGTAAATGTGAAAGCGATTCGATACGTTAACTCAGAGTGGGTTTTTCCATCCAGCATGGGTTTAGTTGTCACTTCCTGTCACCACAAGGAGGCCCTGTTACTAACTGAGGAAGTGACATATGGGTCTCTTCAAAGTGTTCAGCCAAGGGTGGTACCAAGTTTGCAAGTTTGCAGTTTTGCTCAAACGTCAAAGCAATGTTATAATCAAAATGTCAAAATTCAAAACATCTTATGGACCAAGCCTAAAAAGGTTAGCAATTTAACACTGCCCATCTGTTTAGTGTTTGTTGATTATCGCAGGTGCTTGGTCTTAATAATCAAATCATTGTAATTAAAAAACATTATTAACAAATTACATATATAAATGTAATAAATGGACAAAAAAAGATTTGCAAACAAATAAACCGAATTTTGCAGAACTGCAATCTTTTTTTGCAGAATTAATAAATCATTTAGTGTTTTCACTTTACATTTTTATAATTCAGTAATGGAATTTTAAAAACAACAATGCCGCTTGTACTGACCAGCTGACTTTGGGCAGGAGGTGGCGTGCACCCTGGACTGGTGGTTTGCCAACCGCAGGGCACATATAGACAAACAATCATTCACACTCACATTCATACCTATGGACAATTTAGAGTCACCAATTAACCTAATTGATCTAACCTATTCTTGAAATGTTGGAAAAAAACCCTGAGAAAACCCACACACGGACGGGTAGAACATGCAGACTGAGATTCCCACCCTATAAAATACACTTTAAATGACAATTATTTTTGCAAGGGGACAACTTTTGATACATAATAGCTATAGTGTACATAACGTTGTGGCCAGTGAGAGCTGTACAGTGTGTAAAGTTTGATCCCCATGGTCCAAGAGGAGGGTGAGGGGCTGGCACACAGGTGGTCCAAAGGGGGACCATTAAACCCATGTTGCCGGGGAAGGAGAGCTATTGCTGGGAAAAATGATGTTGGGTGGCCATACTTGCAGGCTAAGAAGAAAAACTCACCGATGATGAAGAGCATTTCCACTGCGATGTCGCTGACAATGGTGGAGCGCGCTGCCGTCAATGTGTCGTGGTACGGCGTGAAGCTGACGTTGTAGGGCACGGTGACGGCCACATAGAAGGTGGCCAGAAGGATGAGCCAGTCCCACAGCGCTTTGGACACACTGTAGTGCAGCAGAATGAAGCGGGATTTCTGTACCGCCGCAACCTTGTACTCCGGTACTGAGGGCCTGTCAATCATGCTCTAAACAAAACAGAGACGCTGTTCAAAAACACACAACATAAGGTATAATCCACTGCAGGGGTGTCCAAACGTTTTCCACCCAGGGCCGCATATAGAAAAATCAAAGAATGCAGGGGGCCGCTTGGATATTTTTGTGTATATTTTTTTTATTTTATAAAAAGCCTAAAAAATTACATATCTTTTATTCCAAAGCTTTGTGCTGTTAATTATAAATATCAACATATCAGCATTTTTTTAATTGTGCCTTTTTGGTGTATATTTAATATTTTTGCTGTTTGTTTTAGTGTTTAATTTAATTTTTACAACATGCACGGGCCAATAATAAACGAGTCATGGGACGCAAATGGCTCCTGGGCCACACTTTGGACACCCCTGATCTAATGAGATACCAATGCATTGTCTACTGAAAATGTGCCTTAAGAACTGGAAATCTGTGGCTGTAGACAACCTCAATGTATCCTGCCGGGCATTCTCCAATGGTGGAACACAGGGAAATACAATTCTTGCCTGTGATAATGATGTTTTTTTATCCCTTTTACATTCATTGAGTTGGGCACATTTACTCATGTTCACCAATTGGGGAGTCAGTCAGATGCAAATTCTACATTTGGGGCAATGCCCCACGTGCTCCATCAGATAACACTGTTAAAAACAAGTTTTCCTCTCATTTTGTGGGGAAGTGGTAAGCTTTTCTCTTCTTAGGTTTAGAAACATGATAGAGTTAAAACAACAAGTTTTCCTCTCTTTTCGTGGGGAAGTGGTAAGCTTTTGTCATCTTACGTTTGGAAGAAATACATGCGAGGCTAACTGGTTAGCTCACTAGCTTGTTAGCTAGCAGCCATCTCACGTTCTTGCAGCATAAGAGTTGCAATGTGGTGTAAACAATGAATAATAGGAGTGTAATAATAACTCTAATTCTAATAATGCTTAGAAACATATTTAGAAAGGCGTCAAAAAGTTTTCTATGCCCTAACTGAGAATTTAATTATATATTGTATATATATATATCTATTTTAACACGGGTCTGGAACCAATTAACCACTACAAAAAAGGCCGAGCATGCCGGTCTACTGTCCCTGTCCATTCTCAGCTTTGTGACGTCCATTTTCTATGTCGCTTATCCTCGTTAGTGTCGAGGGCGTATGCTGAAGCCTTGCATGCTGGTGCGGTGTTGTGTTTTACCGCTTTAATATAAGGAGTGTTTTACATGCTCCATGACGATGTCCCGGTTCTGAGTGAAGACATATTCTCACACACGGAACATCCTTCCGGCCTTCCAAATAATAGCGCTGTTTGACCCAGGTCTAGCTGTAAACAAAATAAGTGTGTCTTAAAAATATCTCATATGTGCCGTTGGAGTTGGCATTACAGTTTGTTGAAGATTGTGCAGCAATGTGTGCAGAGGCTGACATCCCATTAGAAAAGCTAACCAGGTTACATCCATTTCTCCATTACTGGGCTAATTTGTCCATTGATGGATTACATTAATAAATCTAAGGTTTTTTTTCCACTTAATTATTAAAAATCACACACGCTACACGGGTAAAAATAAGTGTAAAATGTAAAAAATTAAACCGGAAAAAAAGAAATATGGGGAAAAAAATAGAATTTGGGAAAAAATAAAGGCTCTATACCAGTTTGTGAAGTTTTTTTTTTAAATGAATCTCATGGACTTTTTGTGCACATCATCCAGCAACAAGTGTCATGATCCATACAAACTACAAAAGCTTCCGAGTGCCACCAACAGCTGCTGATGCGTTCAAGCAACGTCAACAGAAGCTGCTTCCGTTCTCTCTTTCTCAAACTCTCTCCTTTTTAATTTGCCTTTCAATCCAGAGGTCACGCTCCCCGGTAGACCTTTGGCAGGCAAACACATACTGGTGATTAGAAAAACAAGAAGTCCGCCACTGCGGGGACACACAGGGCAGCAGTGTTGCCCACAAGCTCATCTCTGCTCTTCATTAAATCGCACTGTGGATAAAAACCACATCTCCCAGTGGACCTTGCTAAGTGGATATCGTTTACTTTTGATTTCAGAGATATAAAAAGTGAAAAGTCAGAAATGACAGTAATGCAAAGAGAGGGAACTGATATAAGGCGTGGCACCAATCCTTTGAACATTTGCAAACCTACTAAATAGTATAAGTATCTTCTGGCTGTCAAATGCATGCCGTTTAAGGTGAGAGTGCAACTTGTTAACCTTGTGTTTTTTATGGCTATTAAAAGATCTGTGGCGCACCAACACTCACATGTGGTGTGAGGAAAGTGAAGGAACCACGGAGGAGGCAACAAAGGCAAAGGAAACAAGAACAGCATGGTGGTAGGAGGACGGACGTGTGGGACACACCAGTTATATTTGAATGTAAAAGTACTATCACATTATAGTGGGTGGGTGGACTGCAGTGCAAACAACCGGAAATGACAATTTGGCTCAAAAAGGAGTGGGAACAAGCTTATTTACACCCACCCCATATTTGTAACACTAAATCCACACGAATGTTGACACAAAATGCAGCAACACCTAAACAAGATATCACACACACGTACAATATACATTATTATTAATATGTTATACCTTGTACATCAATACAAATGTGACATTACTCGTTATCATACCCTCGTCATATATCGACATATCAATGAGGCGTTTTAGCTAATTATTGGATTTACTGTACAGTATATATCATTTTTATGCATACAAAAACAAATGATTAATACCCATGATGGTTATTAGTGTTGATGGTAACAATGATTAGCTTGGATAGCACCACCACCACTATTGGCCAAGTGTCCTATAATGTGCATTAAAAGAGACAAGATTTTGGAGGCCTGCTGTGAGAAGGTGGATGATCTCCTGCAGCCGAGTCTCCACTTGTCTGCCCTAATCTGTCCTATAAACAATATATGTATATTGTATATGTATATTCTTCATTTATATAATACACTGTAATAAAAATCACAATATTACATCATTACCCTAACCCAATAATACATCATTATTAAACCCTTACCCTAACCCTAAACCAAAACCAAAACCCTAACCCTATACTATAAGGGGATTAGTATACAACCTGTTATTTTGGTCTTACATAGGTAACGAGTAACGACCCTTTTATTGAAATGATATTTAATAGTACTGGAAGACCAGATAATATTCAAATACAGTTCCACAGTTTAATTATGCTGGCCCATGCATTTCAACGGAGAGCGACAATATATCATGAAACACAAACCAACGCACAGAGTAAAACAGGAAAACAGACACGCATGCACGTGGTAATTTACCGGGCAAAATTATCAAGTTCATTTTCTTTTATAAATGTATTACCGTCCCAGGCCTAGTGCCCATTTGACACTTTTTCCCTGAACGAAAAATCTTTGGAGTTTGTTTAGATCCCGTGCATGTGTGGGTTTTCTCCGGGTACTCCGGCTTCCACCCACGTTCCATAAACATGCATGTTACGTTAATTGGCGATTGTAAATTGTCAATAGGTATGAATGTGAGCGTGAAAGGTAGTTTATCTATGTGTGCCCTGCGATTGACTGGCGACCAGTCCAGGGTGTAGCCCTCCTCTTGCCCAAAGTGAGCTGGGATAGGCTCCACCAGCATACCCACGCAACCCTAGGAGGGACAAGCGGCAAAGAAAATGGATGGATGGAGATTTCTTATCACATTTTAATCTCTGGAAATCTTGTGACACCCCTAATTATGATACATCAAATTATGTTTACATATTACAGTACACTCAAAAAAATTCTTGACTTTTGACCTTTCCTGCAATGGCCTGTGTGAAAAAGTATACATGCATTTTTTTGGTATAATGATTGTAAGGGTATGTAAAGATAATTACTGTATACTGTATGGGCATTCTTGTTTTGAAGTATAAAGCTAATTGCCAGCTAATAATGTAACAAACATTTTGCTGCTGCTATGATGTCATTTTGAGACAAGCACAATTTTGAATGCCTTTTCTGTGTTTGGCGTGTTTGCAATCAATTAGCACGTTGAACTAGTGGTGTCTGCTGCCAAAGTAGCAAAAGTTGAGGACGAGCAAACACGAGTGAGGTTGTGTTTATGCGTGGAAAGTGTGAACATACTGTTTTGTTTTGTTTTTTTTCTTACCTCAGACCGATTCTACAGTGCACATGGGAGAAATGGTAAAAAAAAAAACGCAGCTTTCATGCAGGGAAGAGCATTTGAATAATGAATGTGTATCCATTCCCTGTGTTGACATTTTTGGCATAAGCGCTGTCCTCAGAGGGCGAGCATCATTTATTGCTGGATGTGAGTGTGCATACGCGGGATTGGAAGCAGACGAGGAGGAGGACGTGGATCACTATGATGCCCAGGAGAGACGCTACCGTGCAAAAACAGCCACGCACCTTAAGCTAAAACAATGCAACATCTGGCAGAACATGTTATGAGGGAGGCGTCGGACATTGAGCCCCAATTGTCCATTTTTCCTCCATTGTCGAGGCGGCTGATCGGAACAATGACCGTAAAGTGGTCAGATACTGTCGTGGCGGTAATATCCAAACCTGTTGGTAGTAAGGGATGTCATCAAGCTGAAGAAGGTACCGGCAGGCCAAACGCTCTGCGTTTCTGGCATGGGAGGAGTTTGTAGATGCCATAGAGAGGGCTCCAAAGAGATTTCAAACCACCGTCTCAGTAGGGGGAAGCGGTGCACAATCAATAGGGTGTATGGTTCACTGTAGAGTTGTTGGGCTCTCCCTTAGAGATAAGGTGAGAAGCACTGTCATCATCTGGGAGAAACTCGGAGTAGAACTGTTGCTCCTCCGCGTTGAGAGGAGCCAGATCAGGTGGCTTGGGCATCTGGTTAGGATGCCTCCCGGACGCCTCAGCAGGGAGGTGTTCCGGTCTCATAGGAGACCTTGCAGAAGACCCAGGGCTCGTTGGAAAGGCTATTTCTCTCAACTGGCCTGGAAATGCCTCTGAAGCCACCAAAAGAAGCAGGATGAAGTGGCCGGGGAGAGGAAGGTCTGCTTAGGCTACTGCCACCGCGACCCAACTTCGGATAAACAGTAGAAGATGGTTGGATAGGAAAGAATAAAGAATGTCCTATACTGGAAAATGGTAACATGTCACAAAGGAAGTGAACAAAATGTCTGTAATTGCTGAAATATGGAGAAGAGGTAGCACTGAATAAGCTCTGGTTCTTCCTATTCCTTTTTGGACACAGTTGTGCAAATGTGCACATGACCTTTCGATATAAATTGTTAAGCATGTCTGACGCAACTAAAACCATGACCATATAATAACATAATAACTGTGTAGTGTACTGCAGCCATGTTGGAAGTGTCCATTTTGGAGAATGACCAGTGCCGTGCAAAAAAAATCGCATTGTCTTACGGGGGGGAAATCATTTAGTCAAAGGGGAGTATGCCGAATGAGGTGAAAAAGATAGTGGTACTTACACTGCCCAGGTTGACCTCCCCATCGCCCCCCCCGGAGAAGTGGTTGGTGAGCTGATACAACATGGTGCGCCCTCGCTTCCTGGCTTCGCTCAGGTGGGAGCTGCCCTTCTGCCTGCGCCGCTTGTCCTCCGAAACTATCACACGAGCACAGTAAGATCATCCTCAAATGTTATCCTCAAATGACGATGTCGGCTCGAGGAGCAGTGGCTTACAACAGCCAAATGTTGGGAATGCTGAAAGATACCTCATAGGACCAGCTTTTGCCAGGAAAAACAGTGTTGGAGTTTGGCTTTGTGGCCTACCTTCCCTCCTGCTGTTGTGATGGCTTTTCCCGTGGCTGTCTGTGATGTCCTTGAACGAGAAGAGGAAGAGAACCATCTCGCCCTTCTCGTTCTTTATGGGCACAATGTCCAACAGACACCAGAAGGCTATACCTGCAGCGAGAACAAAACATGACTTTTTCCCCTGTGCTTTCTAAAAATCCACCAGCATGGTGTATGCCACGCATGGGAATGCGGCTGATTGTGCAGAAAGGAGAATGCGGGGGTGTTGTCGTGTTGTAAGTCAGCGCGCGCTCATTAGAGTGTGTGTCGACAGTGTTGTCTGCCACCCAGCCTCCCACTGGGTCCCTTGTGTGAACGGGCGTATTGTAAATGACTGTGTAGATGGTGACGCGTGTAGGTACTTTAACCCGTTTTTAATGAGTCTGCAAAATATACACATTGGGTGCTTTAGACGTGTCCAAGCTTTTTCCTATACGAAAAAGTGAAAGGATGCAGGGACCACTTTGATATTTTGTAAATATATATAGTATATACAGTACTGTATATGTACAGTACAGATATGCAGTTTTTCTTAAAACATACATTATATATACTGTATAATGTATGTTTTAAGAAAAACTGCATATCTGCTTTGTTGTATAGAAGTTCAATTAGTATGAACTTCAGTCTTTGCCATTTTCTCATTTTCCAAACAGTTCAACTTTCTTCTTAAATAATGTTTGCCATTTTTTTTGTGAGTATTCTGACTTTAATTCCACAATATTTTCATTTTATTTGCATAATTTATAATGTCATAATTTTTTCCCCCAACCTACTTTTCCACGTCTTCATTTTCTATAGTTTGTTTCTCATACTATTATGACGTTAGAAAAATAATGCACTTTCTTTAATATTTCAAGCCTACCTAAAATTGTGACATTTTTTCTCTCGTTATAACACAGCTTTTTTGTCATTAAGACTTTATTGTAACAACATTTTTTCCCAAATTTACAAGCTAATTTGTTTGTGTTTTTCATAACAGTAAAAAAATAATGTATTTTTTGTAAAATTTTTCAGTGATGCTACAAAAATTATTTTCCGACATAATATTACAATGTAAATAATGTACAGCAAATTCTTGTTAAGTCCGGGGTGTCGGTAACATCACAGTTATGGTTACCCTCAGAGGGCTGATAATAACAGCGAATTTACTGTAAATGTGAATGTGTAATTGCCATATGATAAATGTTATACAATTTATTTGCATTTGCATTTGATGATTATTTTCATATTATATTTTATAGCTATTTTTGACAATATAATCCCCGCCTCCCGCCCAAAGTCAGCTGGGATAGGCTCCAGCATACCCCGGCAACCCTAGCGAGGATAAGCGGCAAAGAAGATGGATGGATGGATAATAGATACTTTATCATAGTATTTACGATTTATGCTTGAATTATGTTGTTGCATGATGTGACAGTGTTAACGTTTAGAAGATGTGCGGTGCAATGTTTCTGTCAAAATTGAAAGAACAAATACATTCAGCAAGAAAGATGAGGTGATTAATTGAAGAACATTTTTCCCAGGCTTTCGCGGGCCACATTAAATTTTGTGGCGGGCCAGATCAGGCCCCACGGCCTTGAGTTTGACAGCTATGTGTTAAATTATATATTTTTTAGGGGATGGTCGACATCTGTAACATCAATCTAATCTGTGCAACATTTGTGGGCGTGTTCCTATGCAAAGTTTAGGAGATTGTAAATTCGGAATCCCCCGTGTGCGTGCGACAGCGAGTCCACTCACCGTAACAGTCCACATGCAATTCATCAATTCATTGTATGGAGTAGCGGGAATGTAAAAGACATGAAAATAGCTGAAAATAGCGGCAATCGGATGCAGGAGTATGCACGGGACACTCCTCGGCATTGTCAATAGGTCACATTCTCACATCACCACACTTGTAGAGTTCCTCCAGCCGCACTTTGCCATGCCCAAACGCAACTATTTCTCAGATTTTTTTAAATCTGAGTTGTACAATGTTGTTTACAGCCACGTCAAAAAGCTAATTGCTGCTGATGCTGTATCCATTGGCTTCACAACAAATATGTGTTAATTTCACCAGATATGTGATCAGAATGGCAATCGGAAATTGAGAGTTGGACAGTATCGTCAGATCAAGTATCGGCAAAATAAATAAATACCTTTACAAAAATACCTTTTTTCTGTAACTGTAAATGTTCAACTTGTACACTTGTTAATACAGTGGCTGGTAAAAGCCTTCATACACCTATTTTGTCATGTTTCGACCACAAATATAAATACACAGCCTTTTATGATGCGAAAGTCTAACACAAAGCGGCACACAATTGTTAATTGAAAAACGATACTTGATTGTCATTATTCACACATTTGCTGATACTAAAGCAAACGGAGCTGTTCGATCACAACGGCTTGGATCAGTGCAGCAGTGCTGTAGCGACGAAGACACCCGAAGAAAACCAGTTCCACAATGTATTGAGTCAAGGGGAGCCGAATACTTTTACGTGACGCTCTTCAGTTGTTAAAAATAAAACTAAACAGAAAATCACGTACGGTTTTCCTGCTCTTCTCAAATGTTGGTCTTTCACGCAAATCCCAATGAAATGTACTCGTCTTTGTGGTGGTTTTTCCCGCCTTGCTGGCATTTACCAGGAGACGGCAGCTTTTTATTATCCATACATTTACGTTTTTTTTATCGTGCGGACGTTGGAGCGAGCACAGATATATATATTTATATGATGTATATTGCCCTGCGATTGACTGGCGACCAGTCCAGGGTGTACCCCGCCTCTCGCCCAAAGCCAGCTGGGATAGGCTCCAGCATCCCCGTGACCCTAATGAGGATAAGCGGTACAGAAAATGAATGAATGAATGAATGATGTATATTTATGTATAATGATAATGCTCAGCTTGGACGTATCACTGGGGTGCAGAACCGCGCTGATATTTAACACCACGCACCGTTCTTCCTGTAGAAGCGGACCTCGGACTGGTACTCCTCTCGGCTCTCGAGAGCCTTCTCCATCTGCTGGGCCACGTGCTCGTTAGTGTCGGCGCCGTGCAGGAAGCGGCAGCCGCAGTTCTTCTGCATCACCTCGGTCCTGGTGAAGCCCGTCAGCTCGCAGAAGCCGTCCGAGCAGTAGACGATGGGGTAGCCGCGGTGGCCCTGAGCGTTGCCTAACAGGAAGTTGCTGTCTGTACGAACGGAAGGGAACCGGGTCAAAGGGTAAGACTCAATCGAAACAATAACCGAGCTGTCCTGGAAAAGGGAGAAAAGCAAAAGATGAGCATGAAAATGCCGTTTTGTCATCATTTTAACACACATAAGACGGGGTAATATGGGGAACCCGAAAACAAAAGTCGCAGGGCCTGTGACACAAAAAGGCAGACAGGAAGTAATCAAAGGAACGAGCGTTACACTCAAATATCCAATTGTATGTAGTTTCAGGTGTGTGTGTAATGCTCCTCTTCTGTTTCACATGTTAGCGTTAGCATTGTTAACAAAGTCACGTTAGCACGGGCGCCTTTTTAGCCGTGTATGGGCAGAATCCAAAGAAACCATTAGTGCTGTCATGCTAACAGGCTAACGCTAGCATGGTAGCATTGCTAGCACGCTAACGTTAGCGTAGCTGGGAGAAACCTAGCGCTATGCCTGGTTTACCATGCTAAAGTTAGCATTGCTACTATGCTAACTTTAGCATAGCAGTATTTTTGTTGTTTTCATGAGTCGGAACATATATAACGTGCTATCATGTCAGGCGTTTAGGATGCTAACGCTCGCTGCGGCTTGCTAACGTTGTCATGTGGACTTTGTTAGCATGCTAATGTTAGCATAGTAACATTTTAATGAGTAGACACTTATCTAAACACTTAGCGCTATCATGCCGGGTATAATTTTACATTTCCGCGCCATTTCCGTGCTTTTGCTTCGACGCCGGCGCCTTCCCCCCTCAGTTCTTTCCCCCCCGCCTTCATCCTTTCATTCAGGCTTCAGAGAATGCCATCATCTAGTTAAGCTTCTTTTCGGCCGGTGACACCTTCACTGCACACTCAGCAAGAAAACCAGCACGCTTTTGCAAGTCAGTGACCGCCAGCCTATTCAGCCGTTTCACTTGTGATATATTACGGCCTCGTGCTTGCATCATCAGCAAGATACGCACTAGAAGTTGCACAAAATGTATCACGATGCATGACATCCTTTGCTTTCTGCAAAGCTTATTGCAAAAGAAGGGCCTCTAGCTGAGTCCAAGTCCAACTATTGGTGTCGTTTTACATGCAAAGCCTCGTGACGCTTCAATAACTGCTCGTGTTGTACTGAGCAGCCTGGGCCCTTCCCTGTGTGACAGTAACTTCCATCACACTCGTCGCCGGTCAGGCACAGATGTGCAATTAGGGACGAGGCGCCACTCGAACACGAGCAATCACCAGGAGAAGATTAAGGCCTGGGAATTGTCGGCGTTGTCACATGCTCGCAGCACGCCGCTTAGCATCACGTTTGGTCCAAAACGCCTGCAGTGAAATGAAAGAAAAGCAAACGTAGACACGAACGTCTGTGTTTGTTGTGTTCACAATGTGGCACAAAAGCAGGGAAAAACACTATCATATATAAATAAACGGAATGTCCTTGTACATCTTTCATTTGTTGGGTCATCAGTTAAAAGTCAAAGCAGCACAAAAGAAATGACCTGTTACTAGTTTTTATTCAGTTCAATAAGTATTTATGTATTGCTATTCTATTAGATTTTTGGGAATGCCAGTGTATATCAAGGACAATATGTTTATGTAATTGAAATCTAACGGTGTTGTTAATAAATATTTCCTAACTGTGCAAAAAAAAAAAGAATAGCTTAACGAGGGTAATATACTTACAAATTGCAACTTTACTTTTGGGGCTGGTGAATAAAGCTATTCTTAGGTGAATGTTATATAAACAGGAGATGGATGCAAGTTGCTCTCCCACACTTCTAGGCTCGCTAGACCATCGACGTGGAATTTTCGGAACACTTCTTTACCCCCCCTCCCCCTTCTCTCTCGTCTCGGTCGGCTATTTCTTTAGATTTCTTTTTTGAGGGTATTTCTTGTGTTATTTCTTTGAGCGACCCAGTGAAGCTCCTCCGCCTACTGATAGATTTACCTCATCTCTAGCTCTCCTCCTGTATTATTGCACGCTTAAAACACTTTCAGCCGTCTCGTGGAGACTTGTGAGCACTCCCGCAGCCGCCGCCACACTCTGCTGTGATGTACTCGTTCAATTTTACAAAATCTACAGGGTGTAATGAAGTCCTAATTGTTCCACATTGAGATGACGGGGAGCGCGTTTGACAAGCAAGGCGAGGAGATGCTGTTTTATGGTCTCTGTGGCGCGAATAAAAAAAGACCTGCTCCTCG
Source organism: Oostethus manadensis (assembly GCA_024372805.1). Lineage (NCBI taxonomy): Eukaryota > Metazoa > Chordata > Actinopteri > Syngnathiformes > Syngnathidae > Oostethus > Oostethus manadensis. Next base: position 627,903 of record QODF01000157.1, read on the forward strand.
AAGCAAATGCTTTTTTTCCCCCACCATCCGTTCATGGATGCTCAACACATTTTTCCCATAGGAAATCATATAAATAGATGGTGTCAGTTCCAGGGTCAAACAGCAGCCACTTTAAGAAGTGTAAAAAAAAGTGAACCACTTTGTTGATGGCTTGCAATGCTGACCTATCTCCATACCTTGTCCCTGGAAAACTACCCTATTTTTCCCTTCTTTTCTGGCACATTCCCATTTTAATAGTTACCCATATTTTTTGTGCATTCTAACTTTCAAAAAAACCCACAATATGCCTCATTTTCAAGTGCCAATGGATTGAAATAAGTTATGGTAATTATAATAGTAACAATAATAATAGTGCACGGATGCTCCCATCAATCACCCACCAATTAATATAGCCCAGTGGTTTTCACACTAGGGGGCGCGCCACGGCATTATGACGGGGGGGCCGCGAGGCTACCATGCACACTTTTCATTATTATTGTATTATTCGGACTACAAGTTGCTACATTTTTCTCCCCCATGGAACCCAGAAGCTTTAATAGTGAAGGGCCTTGTTTATGGGCTGAAAATAGTCTCCAAAATCTCCAAAATTAATACAGACCCACCATTCACCAGTACGAGCCTGGAGTTTGTTTTTCAAAGAGATGCACAAATATGCACATTAGCACTTAATAATAATCATATATTTATGCATTCTCACATAGTGTCAGCACTTGAACCAAATCTGAGCTGAAAGAGAAAGGGGAAAACTACAGTATACTAGTCTATCTGTGCACCATGGGAGAAACTTTGGAGGTGCGTTCATGACCTTCAAACAAAGTCTGAAAAGGTGCCACTATCATTAAACATGCAAAAGCTGGGGTTTTCAAACTGTATATTATTTTTTGAATGAAGGTGTAATGTTATTATTTTCATGGAATAACAAAGGTTTTTTTAATGTTTGACTTAATTCCCTTCATATTTTGTCTTTATTCTTTTAACTTTCTTTGTTCCCCAACCGGGCTGCACGGTGGATGAGTGGGTAGCACATTGGCCAGCATGTTGGCCTCACAGTCAGGAGATTTAGGGTTTGAATCTCCGTTGTTCTCCTCGTGCGTGTGTGGGTTTTCTCCGGGTACTCCGGTTTCCTCCCACATTCCAAAAACATGCATGTTAGCTTAACTGCCGGCTCTAAATTCTCCATTAGAGTGTGAATGTTTGTTTGTCTGCCCTGCGATTGGCTGGCGACCAGTACAGGGTGTACCCCGCCTCCTGCCCGAAGCCAGCTGGGATAGGCTCCAGCATACCCGCGACCCTAATGAGGATAAGCGGTATTGAAAATGAATGAATGAATGAATGTGTATCCAGATGCATATTGAATCCTATACCAAAAAGAGATTTATATCACTACTTGTTAGATAAAAACGTTTTATATCGCGATTAATTGTGATTAATTATGAGTTAACCACAGACATGATGCGATAAATCACAATGCTGAAAATGTATTTAAAAAAATATATATTTTAAGCAATGGACAGACCAAATAAAGACATTCATTTGTATTAGGTGATTGTGTTGATTTTGTTATCTTGAACTAAACAATTAGTCATTAGTCAACAAGTAGTCATATTACCCCGAAGCTTATTTAAATTAATTAATTAAATTTAGGTTTGTGTCAAATAGTACAAAACTTTTTCACAAAAATAACGGCGAAAAAAAAACAATCCACCCATATGGTTATATTTTAATAATTACCTATTTGTGTTTGGCAGTCACCCTTGGAATTGTCAGTGTAATAGCACTCAACATAAATAAATTGAAAAATGTACAAATATGAGATCGGTATCGGCCAATCTCACTCATGGATGATCGGTATCGGAATCGGCAGCATAAAAGTCTGATTTGGCCTTTAAAAGCAACAAGAGGCGTGCTCATTTTGTGGCAAGTGGTTAACCACTACGATGGCCATGGCATTGGCCACCACCAGGGGGCGCTTCACCATGGCCAGCCATTCAAACAGTGGTTGAAGAGAGTGGCCGAACACCTTTTTACTGGCATTTACTTGACTGTATTACTTTACTTGTGCAGTAATTCTATTTCTCTTTTATTTTCTATCCTCACAATATTTTATTCTCGTCTTTATTCCTCATTTTCAATCACTTTTAACCGTTACACCACGCCAGCGGCCACAGATCACTGCAATGGCCACGGCAGAGGCCACCACCAGGGGGCGCTTCACTGTGGCCAGCCATTCAAACAGTGGCTAAAATGAGTGGGTTAAAGAAGGGATTGTGGCCACAATTTGACCCTGGGACTGATAAATTCACTCTTCATGACTTCCTATGGGGAAAATTGTGAACGCTTGGATGTTAAAATGAAGTGTTTGGTTCTGGTGGGACACAGCCAACTCTGCCCCCGATGCAGAAGCGACAGATTAAAGACACACTTTCAAGACATACTTTACTGACGCCACCTATTTTAAAAGCCAATTGTGCTGTGTGTGTGTGTGTGTGTGTGTGTGTGTGTTGCTCTCTCATTTTAAGTGAAAGGTGCTTGTGAGGTGGGTAGAGGGTATAAAGGGTCTTCTTATCTCACCCTACAGCTGCCTTGTGGTTAGAGCGCCACGCTGCTGCTGTCACTGTGTCAAAGTGTGCAAGTCTCTCTCTCTCTCTCACACACACACACACACACAGAATGCCAGTATGAGTGGCAGCACACAATATGAGAGAGAGGTCGTTTGACCTGGAGGGGGCAACACAGATGCAGACCTCACTTCACTGCATCCCAATTTTAAGCAAATTGCTTCAAAGAGACAATTGCACACAAATCAATAAGGGTGACAATGAAAGCCCCCGAGCCGCAAAAATTAATTGCCATTTAAATAGCTTTTAACAATTTATCATTTCAATTATGCTTCCACCCGCAGAGTGGAAACAATGGGAATAATCAAACCAGTTTGTATTATTATGATAGTTTGACTATTTACGGTCAAGTATGTCCGTGTTGACATTTGGACTGCATGGCTGCTTTACAATAGTCAGCACTTTTACTGTTTTTTTCTTTGGCTGATTTTGCAAATTTTTGGACTGGACTGCCACCAACGTTATTCAGATTTTGACTGTATTTCCTTGAATAGATGAGTCGGCTCACATGGTGGAGGAGGATGCTGGTCAGGCCCGGGAGGCCCAAACACATTATAAGGGTGTGCAGGGAACGTCTGGCAGAGTCCCCTGTCAGAAGGAGTTTAAACTCCCACCTCCGGGAGAGCTTCGACCATTTTGTGAGGGAAGTGGCAGAGATTGAGCCCAAATGGGCCATTTTCCGTGTCTCCATTGTCGAGGCAGCTAATTTGAGCTGTGGCCTTAAGGTGGTCGGTGCCTGTCGTGGCTTTAACCCCAGAACTTGTTGGTGGACACCACGGGTAATGAATGCCATCAGGCTGAAGAAGGAGTCCTACGGGCATTTTTGGCTCATGACATTCCGGAGGCACCTGAGAGGTACCAGCAGGCCAAGCAGTCAGCAGCTCTAGCGTGGACATGGAAGGAGTTTGCAGAAGCCACGGAGAACAACTTCCGCCCAGAGTTCCTGAAGGCCCTGGATGCTGTGAACTTGTCTTGGTTGACACGACGGTTGTAGCATCACATGGACATCGGGCGCAGTGCCTCTGGATTGGCAGATCAGGTTAGTGGTTGCCCATCTCAAGAAGGGGTTCCAAGGGTTGTGTTGTGGGATCACACTTGAGCAGCCTTCCTGGTAAGGTCTATTCAGGGGTTCTGGTGAGGAGGATCCGCCGGATAGTAGATTCTCGGATTCAGGTGGAGCAGTGTGGTCATGCAACTGTGGACAAACTCCACACTCTCTGCAGCGTCTTTGAGGGTCTCACCAGTCTTCATGTGTTTTGTGGACTTGGGCCTTTGACCATGTTCTCTACAAATTCTGTGAGGAGTACTCCAGGGATATGGGGTAGCGGACCGCCTAATTCAGGCTCCCGTATTGTCAGGCGTCCAAATGATGACCTCATCAAACAAGTCTGCTCAGTCTAAGCCTGACTAACACTGGTTTTGGAATTATTTCCAAGAAGATATGTTACACTCCGGGTAAGGTGTTGGGTGTATTTTCATTCATATACATGTTAGGTAGATGACTTCTTCCTCTTTGTATTGGATTTACAGTGTCTGTTAAACCACAATGAGTCATAGCCCTTGAATAAACTCATGGATCGGAGCTTCAGGACCAGATAAAAGGTATGTAGGATATACATGCACTGTAATATCCTTGTGCAGATGAAATTTCATTAAAATCTGATGGTGTGAAATATGTTCATTTTGCCCGTGAATTACTGTTTACATGCAATTTGTAGTTTTCTCCGGGTACTCCGGTTTTCTCTCACACTCCAAAAACATGCATTCTAGGTTAACTGGCGACCAGTCCAGGGTGTACTCCGCCTCTCGCCCAAAGTCAGCTGGGATAGGCTCCAGCATACCCCCGCCACCCTAATGAGGATAAATGGCATGGAAATTGGATGGATGGATGCATGAATTTGTAATGCGGCACGGAAACAAATACAGTTTGCTTTCAGTCATTCAAACAGCCAAGTGGACTGTGCTGCCAGTTCTTTTTAATTGGGGCAGTTATGGTGGAGCCCCAATAACTCTGCCTAGCAACCACAAACAGCAGCGCAAATTTGTCAAGTAACCTGGAAGAGGAATTCCAGTAATTCTGTTCATCTGCAAACTAGCTTTTGGCTTAATAACTCATAACTAATAACTAATTTTAAAAAAATCCAAATTGGATTTCTAAACATGTAAATAAATAAATAAAGAAACATATAAAACACGTTTATGTTGGGAGTGAAATAAGACATTAAAAATGCATATAAGGCAATAAAAGAGAGCGCTGTAGTTGTAGTACTAAACTAACAAGGGCACTTAAACATTGCAATGTGATGCAACAACTCTCTCATGAATTCAACCTTAAGAACAAAAAAAAGCCCAGTTTGACACACGTCTGCCCGTCAACCTGATGTCAGACATTAACAGTCAAGCATCTGTGTGCTCATTGAGATGACAGCGGCAACAGAGAAAAGTCCAAACATGACAGGCCAGCAAACACACACACACACATTTCTCCCAGCGGCCAATGCCTACAATGAGCCACAAGCTCCCCCAGGGTGGCAGCAGCTACAAAACAAGAGAGCGCCACAGCAGCTGCCTAATGGTCGCCGCAGCTGCCGTGGCTGGTTTAAAGCTCAACCGGGTGAATATTTTGCATTTTTTATTTTGTTTCCGTCCAAACAGCAGCAGTGCTTTTTTGCCAAGCCAGTGAAATATGGAGCTGAGCATACCACTGCTGGGAGAAAATGCGTGCAATTGGACACTGAGCTTAAATGTACCCCTTTACAAAAATATGAAAAGTCCCAAATTTTTAGGATAGGTTTCTTGTAACCACTTCAAAGGAGCCATTTTGGTCAGAGAAATATCCCCAAACAGAACATTTCCATGGAGGATGGAGTTGGGCTCATATTCAGCATATCAGCCGGGGTCGGGGGCCTTACAGGGCCTGAAGGATCCCAATCCATCACAGCAAAGTGTGTAGCTGAAGCTTTTCTTGGCGCCTGTTCTCCCAAACCCTTGACATCAGTAAGCAGGCCTTCACTTCCACACAATCATGGTGAAATTTTGCACGGTCTCTTCCTCACCAAGCTTCTTGCAGACGGTCTTTGAGTTGATTCCAGTCTTATGCAGGTCTACTATCTTGACCATGCGGTCCCGTGACAGCTCTTTGGTCTTGGCCATGGTTGTGGAGAATTTTGAATGGAACAGCCAGTTTTTGTTATCCACGAGGACTACTTTGTGTGCATTACGGGCACATGTGATGGGCAGTCGATACTATTACTATTGACTGCTTATTTCCCCCAAATTTCAAATTAATTTATAATCGTTATGAAAAGGATGAAGTCTCGCCCTGCATAAAAATTCTGGACTATTCAAATCTTTGTGAGGGGGTGAACTTGTTGACATATTGCTTATGTTTTATTTATTAGTCCAAGGTAAAAAGTGTAATTGTTGCATTGACTTTGCATATAAAATGGGAATATTAAGAATGACCTTTAATTTAGTTGAGTAGCCCTTTTTGGGAGGCTAGGGTGCGCTTTCCACATGAGAAATGAACAGGAACCTCAGTGCTGAGGCCTAAAATGTAAAGGTACAGTCATTTACGAGCTAGACTGAAAACTTTGGCTCAGTAGGGTATTTTCAAACAGATTTGAACCATGAAAGCGAAGCGCTTTGGACTTACGGGTGCCATCAAAGCGGGTGGCGATGTTGTCCAGGAAGGTGTTCTGAGGGGCCAGCAGCCCCTTCATCACCGGCATCTTCACCCCGCTTTGGAAAAGAGGAAGTCACGTCATTCCAAAGGCGCAGCAGCGGGGGGCTCCACGGTGGCGACCCACTGGCGGGACGCACATTTATAAGAAATACATTTAAAAAGCAGCTCGCTCCGTGGGTAATGGGGAGGACTCAGGAAGCAAAGGGGAGTCAAAAGTGAGATCCAAGCATGTTTTCCTCAGCAAGTTGCGCTCTAGTCCGCGACAGACGCATTCGCCCCAGCTTCCTGGCAGCCACCTCTCCTCCCGCATCCCGCTCGCATCCACTCCTGTGAGGCTGCAGCCAATCACATGCTTGCATCCTCCAAAAGAAAGAGAGAGGGGTGGAGGATAGAGGCTGCAGCTGACATTGGAAGCCACTATCAGCACATGGCCTTTGTGTGCATGTCTGCAAAGCAACAAGAGATGGATGAGCCGCGTGCTCTATTGTGTTCACCTGCTCTCTTCCTCACGGGACTTGCATTCAGAAAGCAAACATTCCCATCTGCAGGAGCTGCGCCGCTGCACTTTCACTCTACACAGATTCCTCACCGTGTGGAGCATTTCCAAGACTATAAGTTACAAATGGGCCTCAGTCCAGCCCCCCCCCCATCTCCACCCGCCCCTCTTCCAGCATCCTCATGAGAGAATTAAGGCTCCGCGCTGAAAGCCGCTAAGAGCGGATTACGCAGATAAACCAGGAGATGTTTTTCATGAGGACTTGATGCTTAATACACCCAAGTAACACGTCCAAAGTCAAGCAGACACTGCAGCTGGCACAGCACAGGGCGGAATGCCTCCGGATGCTTCTTTAAACACCATACTAATGATGTCAATATTATTTTTCATAACAGCTCTATTAAATCACAAATGAAACAATTCCAATAATAATTATTATTCATATTTTACAGTCTTTAAAAGTGCAATAAGCAAAGCACATGCAATAAAATATAAATACAAATAAAATCAATTCAACAATATTTTAATAATGAAAAATGATGACAAATACAAATAAAAATGGACAATTAATAATTATAGTATAAATTTTTTAAAAGGATGAATAAGTATACTTTATCTGCTATTCCTTAATATGCTATAATTATATAAACAACCAAATATATACTAGTAATATCCATCCATCCATTTTCTACACGCTTATCCTCCCTAGGGTCGCGGGTATGCTGGAGCCTATCCCAGCTGACTTCGGGCAAGAGGCGGGGTACACCCTGGACTGTTAAGCGCAGGGCTGTCATGCAACCATTCATACTTATGGACAAGTCGCCAATTAACCTGACATGCATGTTTTTAGAATGCGGGAGGAAACCCACACGCGCAACGGAGATTCGAACCCTTATCTCCTGACTGTGAGGCCAACATGCTAACCACTCAACCACGGTGGGGCCAATACTAGTAATAATATTGCCAAATCATATTTCATATGCGTTGAGTACTTTAATAATAGAATTGAAATTGTCAAATCAGCAAATCTGTATAAACTATACCATACAGCAAATCATTAACCATTTCATGATTGATATGTATTGTTATTGCTATGATGCTTTATCTTATTGTGGTTACGACCTACAGTAATTCTCGTGTTCACTAAACACAATTTTCTGTGTCGAACCCTCCATTCCTTGTGGGTGAGCTTCCTCTGTGTCTTCATTTAATCTCCTTAAAAGTGCAGGTGATACAGGTGAGCTATTAGATGAACAATGAAGTATTAATGTGGTAATTAATTAGGGGATGGCTCATAAGAGGAGATGACTTGGCTTGCTAGTGAACATGCTTCATAAGATAAGTGGCCATGAGGTGAAAAGGTTGGAAAAAGAAACCCAGCGAAAGTACACGAGAAGAGCTGCTCTCGGATTGCATTCAAATGTTGGCCAGCTGCTCTTCCCAGCTATTTTTTTGGTCTCCACATATGAATGGCCTCCCATTGTCCTACCTCTTGTACGCCATCCATCTCAGCTTGTCGTCGATCCATTAAACATGCTGGCTATCTGCTCCTCGCTCTGATAGGACACAAAGAGCAGCACCTGGTTCCGTGAATGAGGTTCACGGAAGATGAATATTACATATAGAGGATTGATGCAAACCAGAAGTAAAGCGGGCATGTCCGAAGTCCATCTAAAAGAAGGCGGATTGAGGCCACGCTGAAAAAAAGGTCACAAGAAAAAAGTTATTCTTATGTAAAAAAACATGAATTTGGATATTCATGGAAGAATTTCACTCTGTGTGGAGTTGGCATGTTCTCGCTGGGTACTCCGGGTTCCACCCTCATCCCAAAAACATGCATTTTTGGTTAACTGGGGACTCTAAATTGTCCATATGGTGTACCCCGCCTCTCGCCCCAAGTCAGCTGGGATAGGCTCCAGCATACCCCGCGACTCTAATGAGGATAAGCGGCGTAGAAAATGGATGGATGGGTGGGGAATAATTTCAATAAAAAATTGCAATATCCATTTTAAAATGATTCTTCATCATGTTTTCATTAATGGTAAACTACTACTTGACTGTCAAATATGAATATCATGTAATGTCATATCATATAATACAAATGTACACACATACATAGCATCAATATACTACTAATTTTTTTCCGGCCTTCATCATAAATGTGTTTTTTCATTTTTTCATTTACGTATGTAATTCCCCCCTCTCGTTTTTAACAAAGACAACGTCGCTGGGGATGGATAAGATGAACTCCGGATGAGTTCAAACAACGAAATAAAAAAATGCTACGATGGAGGTATACACTTCAAGATCTCCGATTCCCTCATTTCACTGTCAAGTAAAAAGAGATCATCCAATCATCATGCAGAAGTCGAGCGTCCATGCCAGCCCCCTTCCCCATATACTCCCAGAGACGCTGGGCTTCAGCACAGCAAATATTTATTTGATGAATTTATTCGTACATATTTCCCTCTACGCTTCTCCATTGAAGTCAGTGAATGCCATATATCAGGATCAATTAGGAATCCTTCATCTACTACTTTCAATCATGGATGAAATTAAGAAATCCAACATTTACATATATTTCTGATTGTAAAAGTGTTGACAAATGTTTATGACCAAAGTAATGAATTTAAATTGCATTTAATGTCTCAAGCTAATCAGAGGGTTTGTTCTGAATTGGGTTAAAAGATACCTAGCAAACAGGAAGCAATATGTGAAGCTAGGAGAATGTACATCTAGTTAAAAAATATTATGTGGCGTACCGCAAGGGTCAATACGGGGACCAAAATTATTTAACCTGTACGTTAACGACATCTGAAAAGTGACAAAACACTTAAAGCTAGTACTATTTGCAGATGATACCACCTCTTTTTTGCTCTGGAGAAAACACACAGGAGCGAATAAGAGAAGTTTCAGAGGAAACGATACTAAAAAGATGGTTTGACAAAAAACGATTATCCCCGAATCCAAGTAAAACCAAAATTACGCTGTTTGTTAATAATAGAAGAGATACTTGGGAGAAAATACAAATTGAAAGGGTGAATATATTTTTCATAATATATTACTGAGTCATTACTGAGTCATAATTGAAGACAGAATGAGTTGGAAACCTCACATCAAAAATATACAACATAAAGTAGCAAGGAATACTACAAAATTTGTCCTGCGTCAAAAATCACTCCAAACACTCCATTGTTCTCTGGTGTTACCATATCTAAGTTATTGTGTGAAAATATGGGGAAATAACTCCAAAAGTACACTTAACTCACTTGATGTACTGCAAAAAAGATTAGTCAGGATAATCCATAATGCGGCGTATGGAGAACACACAAATCCACTATTTCAAAAATCCCAAATATTAAAACAAATATTAAAATTTTTCTCAACAAGAGAAGAGAAATATGATCTTTGGAACAAACTAAACGTAAAACACAAATATGCAAGAACAACACTAAAAACTTCAAACTAGAACTTCACTATGTGGAAGCAAACTATGGAACGGATTAAGTAAGGAAGTAAAACGATGCTCTACAATGAGTGATGTCAAGAAACACTACAAACAGATGATGTTTACCAAATACAAGGAAGAGGAGTCCAGATCTACTGTTTATTCAAATGCTATGTTTAATCACCACTACACCTGATTACTCTTCATTCCTTGGAGAGTAAATTGTCTGTCTGGCTGTCAATGCTTTTGTCCTTTACGATCACCTCCTCATTCTTTGTGAGCACATTGTCTGTACTCACCCACAATCCAAGTATGTTCTGTTCTACCTATTTAGTATATCCCATTTTGTATTATTTTTTATGATTATCATTCATCATGATTGCTATGTAATTTGATTACCGTGACTCATGCATTTAATACGTTTAAATGCATGAGTCACGGATTCCATAAGCACAAATGTAGGATTCCATAAGCTTTGTGTCTTCCTGCTCCTTTTGGACATGTGGACCTGTCAATTGTATTAAGTGACGTATTCCAATGTCATTTATGTGCATGTTCAAATACAATGAAACCATTACCAAGTGTGTTGGTTCGGCAAACACACAAATCAAGTTGTCAAATTCCTTTCAAACAAAACAAAACAAAAGCATGAAAGCACCCAAAAATATCATCCTTGAGTTATATTTACTCAAATTCAGAAAACAGTATTGCCCTCTATTAAACAGTATAGCAGTGGCTACCATCTTTTTACAATCAAGCCATGTATCCTCTTTGTCTGCACATAAAAAAAAAATCTTAACTTGAAATATTGAACATCATTTTATCATAATTCTGGGTCAAAAATGTGTCATTTGTAAGGTCACATTTTGGTTGGACGTGAGCGCTGATAAATGGATAATTAATCATCCTACATATATTTGTTTCCAGTCTAACGTTGGCATCCTTCTGTTTGGAGGGCTTGAATTTGAGCTTGTACATCTTTTTATTTTTGGTCCACTCATGATGGCTATGATTTAAGTGTGCATTTTTAATAACAAGGGGAAAGTTGAGGTATAAGACAAAGCTTTATTTAAGGTACACAGAAAGTACATCCAACAATAACAAAGTCTAATTTTCGTGGGAATCCCCACTCACAATGACCCGCTTTTGTTATGAGAGGATTGGAACAGCAATATAAATAAAACAGTCAAGATGAAACTCTCTTAATGCACAAAATAATCATCAAACCTACTTTTCTGTTCATATGATGCACACAAAGAAATGAACAACTTCATGCTTTGTCTCTCGTCTTTCTGCTCTGGTCTCCTTACGCTAATTGTGAGTGTTGGCCACTAATTGTTTTTCGTTCTTACTCACCTACCCTCAATGACAACTGGTGTCCCCCACTTTGGGAACCTACGCTGTATAGCAGGGTTAGGGTAGATGTGGCTCTTTTGATGACCGCATATGGCTCTCAGACGTTTCTAAACACCATAACATTGCTTTATTCTAATTTAGCTTTTTGGTTAAAATATATGTAACATATCTTGCTTTACAACAGGGGTGTTCAAAGTGCGGTCTGAGTGACTTATTGACCCGCGGCACAATCTAAAAATACAATAAATAAAAAAACTTTAAGGAAACAGCAAAAATTGAAAAATGAGCAGGAGTTTTACAAAAAATGAAGTCAATATTTTAAAAGGAAAAGGTAATAATAGTAGGAGAATAAAGTCAAAATATTACAGGAATAAAGTCATACTTATGTGAAAAGTTGAAAAAAAATGAAAATAAAAAAAAAACAGCAAAATTGAAAAGAAGGCTATAATTTTGCGAGTAGAAAGTCAAAATATTAAAAGAAAAAAGTCACCATTTTAGGAGAATAAACTTGTAATATTATAAGTCAAAACTATGTTTATTTTTATTTTTTAAATGACGAAATATTAAGAAACAAACAAAACAATATGAAGTTGTCATTTTTGGAATATTAGGTTAGGGAAAAACTTATATGGAAATAAAGAATCAATATTTTGGGAATAAAGTCATAATCCTATCCATCCATTTTCTATACCGCTTATCCTCATTAGGGTCGCGGGCATGCTGGAGCCTACAGTCATAATATTACAATTAAAAATATAATTTTTGTTTTATGATTTGTGTCACTGACATTTTAAAGTAAAACATGACAGGAATGGAGTGTTAAAAATAACATTCCGAATATAAAACCTTCTCAGCACTTTTATCCATCCGATTCAGACTTTTTATCTTCTAAAATTGTTGGCACACGTTTAGTTGTACTCACTTTTTAAAAAATATGATATGGCTGTCACGGAATACATTTGAAAAGATTTTGTTTATGGCTCTCTTAGCCCAAAAGGTTCCCGACCCCCGTCTGTGTAGCATGTCTGCACCTACATTGGCTTGGTTTTGCTCGGGGTTTTCAGAGTATGAAGTGCCAGAATGCTGAATGGACTCGTGGCTGCAGCAGCAGATGTGCAAAATAAGGCCCTCTCATTCGGAAATCTGGGCCCCGCTTGCACTGAACGGACTTGGGGCTGCAGCGGCAGATGTGCACACAAAGCTGTGAGTGTTTAAATCCTTCAAGCACGAGGGGACAACACACGTCTCCAACTCATCTTAAACCCGGAGGAAAAAATGTGAACAAAAATGTCGGCCTCTGGCTCTTTGTCAGCAAAAATGCAGTACAAGTGAGTGTGCGTGGCAATGTCAAATCTCTGCAAAAAAATAGGACGTGCTAAAAATACTAGCCCACTTGCAAACAGGGAGACCCGCAAGAGAGAAGCAAGCTATGCAACATACTTGACTTACGCAATAATCAAAAAGTGCAACAGCATTGAACTCCCCTTGTTGTAGTACACTATAACACACTATGGTACTGTGTACTTTCTGCATGTGGGCATCAATTAACATTATGAAAAGCAGTCCACTGTTGGCACAATTAGTGAGACAATGCAAGGCCAGTTATGCACTACCGCCCTCTAGCGGTAAGCCGTGTACTACCACTTAACACTGTCCAAAATAACCCTCACTTTCTGGAACTTTATGGTCTCATTGACACAAATGTCAATTTCAGGACATTAAACTCGCTACCGAAAGAAAAAAATAATAACGAGCAATCTTAAAACTCATGAATGTGCCATGTCCAAAAAAAAAAGTAATTTTGATTCAATTTTTGTAAATAATTTCCATTTTATGAGTGGCATTATTTAGTCCAACTAAGAAAAAGAAAAGATACCGGGCATATTTTCAGCAAAAAACAAATTCAGATGATTATTTAGCTTTTTTTTTGATTGTGTGGAATCACCAAAAAAATATCAATGATAAAGAATACAGAAAAGCTGGAAGAATGTCCAGGACACACGCTATAAGGTACGATGTGTGTGTGGAAAAAGTGTTTCTAATGTCTTCTTCCCCTTCTTTTGGCATATTTTTAATGTTTCAGACCATCAAACAAATTTAAAAATGAGTCGACAACAACACAATTGAACACAACATAGTTTTTAAATGAATTTTTGGATTATTAAAGGGAGTACAACAAACCTACAGTGTACATGGCCCTGTCTGAAAAAGCAACCGCGCCCTCGTTGCAACTCAACTTAAAAGTCGTTCAATTGAAACAGCCACAGATGCAAGAGGCGCTCGATAGCTATCTCATATAGTCCAAACAACACATTTCATCACATTGCACTTCCTGTCTAATAGTGGTAATACAATGAGAGTGTCATAAAAATATAGTTTCCTTTAATAAAGCTGTAACATTTGCATCTGCAATTTTATTGAAACCCTCTTGATGATTTTTGATGTACATGCATTATCGTGCTGTATAATTAATAAAGATATGGTCTCAAAAAATGTTGTCAAAATGTTGCTCCTCCCTCTGGGACAGAGGCGAACCTCTAAGGTGAGAGTTGAAGACTGGAAAAACGGGAGGCTCCGCCAGACGTTCCCAGCACACCCTCACTACACCTTTGGCTCTCCCAGGTCTGTCCGGCATCCTCCTCCGCCATCTAATCCAGCTCATCACCAGGTGGTGATCAGTTGACAGCTCAGCCCCTCAGAACATGCAGGTCTGATGAATCGACTACAAAGTCCATCATACACCTGCGACCTAGGGTGTCCTGGTGCCAAGAGCACATGTGGACATCCTTATGTACAAACACGGTGTTTGTTAGAGACAAACTGTGGTCCAACAACAACACACCGCATGGGTTCAGATCAGGGAGGCCGTTCCTCCCAATCACGACCCTCCAGGTCCCACTGTCATTGCCCACATGGGCATTGAAGTCTCCCAGTAGAACTATAGAATAACCAGCTGGGGTGCACTCCAGCATCCCTCTGATAGACTCCAAGAAGGCTGGGTACCGTGAGCTGCTGTTTGGCGCGTACACACAAACCACAGTCAAGACCCTGGATGGGGGTGGACACCAATTCCAGGGACATGCAAATCAGGTGGTAAAGTGGAAAAAAATTAATAAAATGACTCCTTTTCTCCTATAACTGGGTGAGGACAATACAATCATGTTTACATTGTTTCAATGTTGTATCATTTAACCCAGGAGTGTCAAACTCGTGCCATGGAAGGCCGAGACCCTGCAGCTTTTCTTTCCAGCCCGTCACTAAAGCAGGAGCTTTAATTAATCAGCTCCTTCCCTCAAATTGAAGGAGGCATTAGTCATTAAAAACACCTACTGGAAAGAAACCCTGCAGGGTTTCAGCCCAACATGGCACGAGTTTGACACCCGCGATTTAACCACTAATTCGACTCAATTAAGTTAGGAGATCAGTGTGGGACATGCCAAAACGATGGACGTATCAAAAACAATGATATGAAATGAAATAAACTCATTCCAAGAGACTTGCCACTGGTTTTAATATGTGTTTACATTTTAATAACTCCAAAAATGTCCATTATTCTAATATAATTTTATGGTGGCTAAGTGGTTCTGATGAGGCACTTTTGGCTGGTGTTGACCCATTAAACACATGTCCTACCTTGCCTTATTGGCAGCAACAGTACTGCAAAAACAATCCCATGGATGCTGTGCTAGTCAGCGTAATGTTGGAAGGCCCGAGCAGTGAAAACCCCTTTTACCACCGTGCATAACGTGATTTCAGGAAACCGTTTTCCCCAAGAGAAAGTCGGCATATTCCTTCCGCCGCAACACCCGCTGCATTTTGAAGGTGTTGGGCGAGGTGTTGGAAAAGCTCATCATCTGCTCACAGAGCTCCTTGAATGCACCGCGGGCCACCAGCTGCACCCTCATGGGTCCGATGCTACCTTTGATGCGGTAGGACCTGTACACTGCCGAGTCCTGCTGGAGGCACACGTCCAACTTGACAGAAGGAACAACAACAAGAAAAATCAGTGGTCCTCAGACTTTTAGAGCTTCGATGAAAGTGAGAATGGTGTGCTTCAGACCTCATGCTAACCTAATACTATTCTCAAGTACCGATTTATAAAACAAAAAAACATACACATCAAATCAAGGTTCCCATCGGTGAAAGACTGGAGTTTGTTTACGGAGGGAAGATAATGGTTTGATAAGTGCGTACGTGACAGGTGCCGCATCTATTAGCTATATTTATTGTATGCTGCAAAGTCCAAATAATTGCATGAGAACGTCTTCAGTGCCACGGTAGAAAGTTCTAGATCAGCAGTTCCCAGGTTTTTTACAGTCACGTACCCCTTCAGACATTTCACCTGACGCCATGTACCCCCTAGTCCTGCACAATTAAAAAACAAACCTTTTAATCTTGACTAGAAATACTGAACATAATTAATGGGTTAATTAATCAGGTAGTCCTTGTGGCTCAAAAAGTGTACTTTGCATGGTCACATTTTGATAATGTTTACCAGTCTCTGAAGAATCCCAGTCTGATGTTAGCATCCTTCCAGTTGAATGGCTTGATTATGAGCTTCATTTTTTCTGTCCACTCATGTCTGCATATTCAATTAATACCAAATTGAAAGGGCAAATAAACAATAAAACAGTATCCGAAGTACGAAAATACATAAAGCCTCATTTTTGGGAAACCCCCATCCAGTGACAGATTTTCAACACTGCCCCGTGCGGGGATTGGAACACCCATATAAATGAATTCTTCAAGATTTAAAACTCTTAATGCACAAAAGAATCCAACTATTTTGTTCAAATAACACACACAGATTAATGAACAACTTCATGCTGTTTCCTTTGCTCAATTCGCGGTGGGGTGTGCAGGCGCACTTGTAACTGTGCTGGCGCCAACTGTTTTTCATTTTTATTCAAATTCCCAATGACAATTGCTGCACCCCAATTTGGAGACTTCGCTGTAGTTACTTCCTTTTAACTTTAGTCCACAATTCTAATCCCAAATGACAGAACAAGAAACTGAATTTTCACACACAATGACGGAACAACAAACTCTGAACTTTAATGCAAAATGGCAGAACAATGAACTTTAATCCTAAATGATGGAGCAACAAACTTTGAAAACTAATTATCCATCCATCCATTTTCTATACCGCTTATCCTCATTAGGGTCGCGGGTATGCTGGAGCCTATCCCAGCTGACTTTGGGCAGGAAGCGGGATACACCCTGGATTGGTTGCCAGTCAATCGCAGGGCAGACAAACAAACATTTACACTCAAATTCACACTCTAATGGACAATTTAGAGTCACCAATTAACCTCACATGCATGTTTTTGGAATGTGGGAGGAAATCGGAGTACCCGGAGAAAACCAACACACGCACGGGGAGAACATGCAAACTCCACACAGAGATGCCCAACGGAGATTCGAACCCTGAACCTCCTGACTGCGAGGCCAATTTGCTACCCACTCATGCACCGTGCAGCCACCCAAGCAAAATTTAACATGTAAATTGGCTAATTGGTTCCACTGAACCAGAAGAGCCCTCATACAATGGAAAAAAACACTGTTCTTCTAAAGAGTATTGTAATACATATGTAATGTAATACCAAAACCTGACATAGAATGTATATTGAGTTAAAATTCTAAAAGTTTACCTTTGATATGCAGCAAAGTGCAGTACAGTAGAATAAGTACGCTGGCAGTGATATACCAATCAGAGAACCTT
The DNA here is from genome assembly GCA_024372805.1 of Oostethus manadensis. Taxonomy (NCBI): domain Eukaryota; kingdom Metazoa; phylum Chordata; class Actinopteri; order Syngnathiformes; family Syngnathidae; genus Oostethus; species Oostethus manadensis. The sequence goes on from QODF01000157.1 coordinate 645,228, forward strand.
ACGTCGAACGTACAGTACGTATGACGTCCGGAAAAAATCAGTATGCTGCAAAACAACATTTTTGCCAGGAGTTACGCCACCATATGTGGACGGAAAACGGGGCCGACGGCCGACAGTGAAGACAGGGAACCCGGCATGTTTGACGGCGAAATTGCCCGGCTGTTCAAGTCCGATGCAGAAGATGGATTTGTGGGAGAAGACGGGATTAAAAAATACAGTGAGTGTGTAGTTAAATAGTAGAATCAAGTTCAACTAAACTCACCCCTTTGCCTCCGTTGCCGTTTTTGTAGACCGTGTGTCCGAAATTCCGCAAAAAAACAAGTTTTGGCAAGATTGACAAACTTTCGTAAGTCGAAGCAAAAACATCAGAAAGGTATTTTTGTATCCCGGACTTTTCGTACTCCGGGGCTCCACTGTAGATGTCTCGCAGTCATTTATCCTTCTTGGCCTGGGAAGTGTTTCCAGCCCAGTGAGAATGTAGGCACTGGAAAACTCCGACCACAGAGGGGCGGAGTAAAATAAATTGATTTGCATATATTTGACTTAGTGTTTCAAAAATGCAAGAGCACACAGCCTAATGGCGTCCAGCTGGAGACCCAGACAAACCCGGCCGACCATCCAGTCCGACAAATTCAACCACTTTTTGGACCTCCGACTGCCACGCCCATGTGTGTGCATTTTGCCGTTTTGACTACATTAGCCGCTGCCTGGTCGATGATCATATCAGGGCAAAGTGGGCGGGAGATGGTCGCCACAGCCTGGATGCTGCAACGGGGGCGGAGATGAACTCAAAGAAATCGTCCGATACTGATCGATCGGAGCGCCCCAGCGTCTATTGCACCTGAATGCTTCATGGCCCGCTTTCAAATATAATAGCACACAACAGAGTGAGTCACCTTGTAGCGTTGCTCCTCTGTCAGGTTCCTCACGCCTTTTACCTCGATGAAGACCTGATAGTGAGGATCACAACCACCAGTGGTATCTCCTGCAAAATGCATTCATTTTAGCAGTACAGGAATTACTTGGATTACTAACACAGTATGTCCTTTTTTGTGGGTTTTACCCAGAATGCCGCTCTCTGCACAGCAGTAATCCACCAGCTGTGCGCCAGGCCACTGAGCAACGGCTTTCTTCAAAGCTGCCAGGAACAACACCTCGGACACCTTCTCCCCACGGACGTTCAACATCTGACCACGCCTAGTAGGACACTTGTGTTTGTTTTACTCACTGGACACAACATTAGGCACACCCCCACCTAATAGTACAAGAGTTGCTTAAAACCTCCGCATATATACCATGAAATTGCATTGTCATCGATTACCACAATGTATCCCACTAGACATCTCCACACACGCGGATGAACTACTACAGCCTCAAGAACGGTGATGAATCTGGTTGGTCACATTGCACTGCTGTTATTTGGAACACTGCTGTAAATGACATCTTCAAGATGAAACACTCTTAATGCACAAAACCAGAAAACCTGTTTGTTCATACGAGGCACACAGAGCAACGAACAACGTCACGTGTCCGTCTCCATTTTGCTCTGTTCTTGTGCCGCGAGGCGTTCAGGCGCACATAATAATAATTGTAAGTGCTAAGCCCTAATTGTTTTCAATTGGTGTACCTCTGGGGATATGCATACACCTCTTGGGGAACCCAGGGTATATATGATGTATGAATTACGTGTATGACAATTATGACACGTAATAATACAAATGTAAAATGTTCGTGTTGGCAAATTGTAGACATATGCCAAAAATATTTAATTTATTGCTTACCAAAATATTAGAAACAATAAAAACTGCAACACAGTGTTCAATTAATACCATACTTTCATAAAAACATTAAATAAAACTAAGCACTATTATCTTTGCAAAGACAGAATTTGTCACTGAACTATTATATGTCTTCTAATGAAAAAAGAAAACAAAAACGCCTGGTGGGATGCAAGGTGATTGCCTGCAAGCATGTATTTCTACTTATCTGCGTACAGGCCGCTCCTGCATGAATGGCACCATTTTGCGCACCAAATGAGGTTGTTTACCTGTATTGAAACTCCACAACGGGACATCTGTTGTGGAAAGCAACCACTTTCACGACGTCTCCGATGCGATATCTGCAACAAAACAAATATCTTTCACGACCGTATGAACCTTCATGAAGCAAGTGGATGAGTCCCGGGGGAGCCCACCTGAAAAGGCCTGCAGCGTTGGTGATGACCAGCTCGTAGTTTTGCCCCTCCTTCACCTCCTCCATCAACAGGGTGGGGGGCGTCTCGTCCTCCAGGCTACACTCCGGCAGGAACTCGCAGAACATAGAGCGGGGGCACAGCAGGTAGCGCCGTCTGGGATCCTCGGGCCACAGGTTCACCCCGATCAAACCTGCAGGGGCCCAGGCTCCACTTTAAGCATGAATGTTTAAACATGTATGTTAAAATACTACAAAGTATTTGGGCTACTATGAAAACCTCTTAACACTATAAAGTTGAAGAATTCTAAAGGAAAAAGCCATAATATTGTGAAATATTACAAAACATATGAAAATAGTACGGTAAAAACACATTTGTTTAAAAAGAATTAAGTGATACAATTACATTATTAAAAAGAAAATTTTACAGTCTTTATTTTATGGTAAAAAAAAATCATGTACTTATTTATTAGTGTGAAATTAACAAAAAACCCTCTATCAAATTCATGTAATATAACCTGTTTCCTGCAAAATATACCTTGCAATATTACAAATTTAAGAAATATATACTATATACTACACAATTTCAAAACTTGCACAACACAAATAAAAGCAAAAGTTTTCAAATACTATGATTTTGTTCATTTATCCGCATGATATCTCAGAAAAACATCCATCATAATTCACACATTAACATGTTCTCATTAAGAAAGCTAATTCATTCACATAACATTCTGATGTAAAATTAAAATACAAATCAATAAATTTACTATTAAAAGTGAGACTACGGGTGCACAACAATCCGATCCATAATAAGGGTAAATATGAGGGAATTATGACATCAAACCAATAAATGCAGGTAACATTAAAAATAGCTCTGACAACTGACAATTTTAACCGCTCCATTGAGGTGAGATAACCCACACTGTCCAGGTGAGCAATTCAAGCGCTCCTTTTTTCTCCTGCCTGACAATAACGGTTTGCTCACTTGTAAACAAACATCCCCTCTTTCGGCACATTTCGCATGCTAGTTGTACCAAATGCTGGGCGTGAAGGGGAAACTAATCCACTGAGCACCAGCTGCTCGCCGCATGTGCCTAAATACAGTGCACCTTCCTCGGTCATCCCAGGTGACTCCTCCCGCTCTGCACTGCGGTTCTCCTGACCTCCGTAGCAGCACATTGGCTGCTAGGAGCATGTGTACAAATGTAGCCAACGTTGCTGGGCCACAGCAGTTGGCTCCCCCCTCTTTATCCTCTGGTTCCCCTGATAGTGGTGATGTGATGGGAGTAATGTCACGATATTCGATTATAACAAATTAACAGGTAAAGTTGGTCATATCCAAATTTGCTTGCGTTCTTCTTACCTTGGGGTGTGTACAAACTACAGTGAAATTGAATTTGTATCGGTCTTGAAGAGCAGAACGTTATCGGTATTGGTTTGAAAAACAAAAATATATGGTGCACAATTAAGACTATTATGGTTTTTTACAGTGTGTAATTTGTCTTGATATACCAGATTGGGTTTGGAACAATAGACTGAATGCTTTGTCAGCATTTTTCAACTGTTGTGTCCATTAAGTGCAATCATGCGTCTTGTTTACCTTCAGTGGCAGCATAGAACGGCGAGTAGAAAGGGACTCCTTGGCAGTAATTGGCCCTTAACATCTCCCCGTAGATCTGATTGGAGCCAGAGTCCACGGCCAGAACCAAGTGGAGGTCTTGCCAAATGCGCTTGCTGATTCCCTGGAAGCCTGCCTGGAAGTGCGCCCGCAGCTGAGCGGCTCTCTTCGGGTCCGGCTTCATGAGAGCTTCAAGCTTGACCCTAACATCAGGCTCCAAATTCAGAGCAGTGCTCACTTTCCCTCGCTCAATGTCCTCCACCAGCTCCTGCCAGCGCTCCTGAGAGAGAGGCGTGCTTGAGGCTTAGGCTACTTTTAGACTGGATTTACATCACGCCACGTACCTGCATGGCGCCGAAGGCGTAAAAGACAGTGGAAGCAAAGTTGGATTCCAGGGTGCCCACACTTGGATCTTTGAGCGAAAAGAGGAGATGGAGATAGAGCGTGTCCTTCTCGCTGGGAACCTGAAGGGACAGGTGGCATCACAATGACAAAGAAAATAAGAGAAGGGTTTTCGTTGTGGTTTTGGCACCTGGAAGGCCGGCGCCGGTGTGGTGTACAAGTTGAGCATGTGCCGAGAAGAGGCTGGTGTGGAGGAATTGGGCCCGATGGGAATGCCGGCCTCGGACTGGCGGAAAGTTGGCGTGTAGAAGAATTTTAAGGTGCGTTGAAGGCTGTCTGTGGCTGGGAACGCTTGGCGCATGGCGTCGAGACACACAGCCACACCCTATTAAAAAAGTCTTCATTACTTTGGACCGTTTCTGCATGAGGATTTTTTTGTCTCACGTTTGTCAGCACTTTATTTCCCAAATGATTATTTAAAATTAATCAACATTTCCACAGAGGAGTAACATTTGTACTTTTTTTTAGGTTTTTTTGCAAAGAGCCACTATTTGCATACTTGCAGGAAGAACTCGTTGTTGATGTCCTTGGTGCTGAGCAGCATGGCGCTGGGCCCAGATGTCCCGGAAGTCATAGCCAGGATGCGAGGCTTCTCAGCAGTGATCACCTTCGTCTCCCCTGCTGCCACGCGGCCTACGAGCTCACGATAATGCTCATACGTGGTGATGGGATGGCGTGCTCGGAAGGTTGCGCTGTCTGAAAATGTACATAGGACTCAATTACCCGGTGAGTCGCTAGGTCCAAATGCATGTGTCTCTAACGCGCACAATTAACAGCTGTGGCTGTAGGCAACCTCCTTTACTTTTGGAACACGGATTCCACAAGATAGCAGTGGCAGTATCATAAAAGGTCATTATCCGACACCTGTATCTGCCTTTGCTTTAAATTGTTGCTACTCTGCTGGTGGTTTGAAACCCAGTTTACAAAGCCTACCCTAATCTTGGGCCAAACATGTTTTGCAGATTTAATAACAGCTTTAATAATATTAATAACAGATTTTAATAACAGCGGGGTCCATATTTTGACAGAATTTCACCCCCGTGTGTACAAGGGTTCAGGAGTAGAAGAGTTGCGGGGAGTCCTCATTTTTTTCCAAGGTCAAGTCAAACGTGCTGACAGAAAGTCTTTCCACTAACCTTTTATGGAACTGAAGTCAAAGCGTCTCCCGTAAACTGTCTGCTCGTTCTTCCTAAGCCGTCCCATCAGCGTGTCCTCCTGCACCCGCGTCACGTCCATGGTGTCCCCCTCCAGCTTGCCCCGTTGTCGCCTGCCCAGCCAGCCCGCCGCCTTCACGGCCACGTACTGGCCTAGCAGGCTGCTCAACGTCCGGTCTTGCCCTCTTACCTTGGACCGGATGTCCTTCCAGACCAGCGCCATGCCCAGCAGAGCGCAAACCCCCACGGCGGCGGTCATCGCCGGGCGGGGAGGCAAGGCTGCGGGGTTACACAAGCCGGGTAATTGCGACAATACCCGCCGAGCGGTGGCGCTGTTGTACCTACCCGGGGTTGGGACGAGTACGGCGACAAGAACACACGCGGCCGCCGAAAGGAGCGGCACAGCAGGTCGAAAAGACGACACCGTCATGTTGAAGGCGAGGAAATACTTACCGGGAACGTTAAATGCAGGTTCTGGACGAACGAGGGCAGTTACGGTGCCAACTAATGCAACGAAGACGCTTCAGGAAGCGCCCGTCCGTTAAAGGCGCTCCATGTCGCTTCCGTGTTTGAGTCACGTGACTCGGTGACGTCATTAGCAAACACGGAAGTGTGTACTTGCCCACTGCGGACCCCGCCCCAAACATCCAAAAATAATTCATCATTTATTTACATATCCAGTGATGACAATTGTGCTTTGCTTTGAGAAAGCAAAATAAAATCAGGGGCTGGTATGTTTTACATTTACGACGAGGCGTTTTCCCCACACGGCGTTATTAACATGCATAAACACACAAAACAAGGCAGGGCATCCAAAAAAAGATACATGCGTTTTCAAACCCTGCTTACCAAGCTGGGTGTGTGTTTAGTCGCTCGGCTAGTTCACCGGACACACGCAATGCTTAAATAATCAACAGAGACCCTTCCGTTACACTCGACTTCCGTTACACTCGACTTCCGTTACACTCGACTTCCGTTACACTCGACTTCCTGTGGATGTCATGGCTCGACTTCTGTCTGCACGTGAGTCCATTCAAATCGCAAAGACTTTCTCAAGGGGGGCAGACACATTCAGCAGGCTCCTCCACAGCATAACAATTCACATTTGGGCAGTCGAGTACGATTTAAGAGGTTAACCAACGTCTACAGCGGGGGTGTCCAAAGCTGAGGGTTACGGGGGCCGCCTTGATATTATATTTTGCTACTATGATTAAATATATCAAAATCATTTCTTTTTTTTATTTGATTTATACCATGGAGCTCAAATGGCACCCACGCCGGACTTTGGACACCCCTGTCCTACACTACAGTAAAGTTTTAACATGAGCAAACATGCAGTTCAGCACATAAGAGTGGCGTTATCTTTACAAAGATCCAGCATTCACGGAGATGTCACTCTGGCTGTTCTTCCAATGCATTCATTTTTTATATATTTACATTTGCCACCATTCACAGACTAAAAAGTTGCAACCAAGCGTCTCCTCTACTAGTGACTTACTTGACCTTTCTGCTGTTCCCCGCCTACATTTTTTGTCCCAAACCTTAAAAAACCCCAACTAATTTTAGAGCCAACGCGTGTGGGGGGGAAAACAGTAAACAATTAGTTGCCCCCCTCCCCATACAGCGTGTACACATTCATTATACCGGAATATTACCATTAAATTCCACATCTCTTTTCCCTGTAAGACACTTCACTTGAACCAAAGGCTCATACGTAGTTACCTTTTCTTTTTCTTTTTTTTTGGAAACGTTCCTTGTCGGTAAAGGTTGCAAAGTTTCTGCTGTTGCCACACAAGTAAAAAGTGAACGCACTCGAAACTAAGTGCGCTACGACTGCATAATACATATTATTGTGGTTTATGGTGAGTGTTTATGATTTGCTTACTTGTGTACATAAAACGCAGCTTGCTTTGTTTAGACTCAAACGGATTCTTAATCGCAGGCCTACAGGATAGATGAAAACGTTCCGAAGGAACCAAAAGTAGGGAAAACCGCTAACAAGTGTTTTTGTTTTTCCCGCAAAGGCACTTCCTGGTAAAGCAGTCCGCAGTGTTTAGCACCTGGGATCAGTTGCCAGTGGAAGCCCTTTTGACAGGGGGAGCCGGAAGGCCTTTCCGCGTTCGGATCACAGCAGGGTGAAGCCTAAAATGTAGTGCAGGAGTTTGTTGCGGTTGGCCTGAGGTAGAAAAGTGGCGCTCAGCTCCAGCGTCGACACGCGGTTCTCTCTTCTCTCCTTGAGGACCTGAAAAAATTTAATAAAAAAATCCATTTGTTGGACCTGTTTCAAAGGAATCATTAAATGAATCAGAATTATTGTTACGGGGTCGTTTTGTGGGCGAAGAGTTACCCCAAGCTCTTTGAAAGTCCTCACAGTGTTCTTCACAAGGTAATGAGTTGCACTTTCACCTACAAACAAAAAAACAAGTCATACATAAAACTAGAATGACCAAGTAAAATAGGACTTCCATATTTTTTTACACCATATTTTGTTTTACTTTTTATTGGAAAGTATACTTATTTTTATATACGGTTTAAAATCATTATTATAATGTGTCATTATCAAGAAATTATGCAAATTCAGACTTGCCAATTTTACAAAAAGCTTCCCTTGGTAGAATTGAATTCAATATATACTTTCTCGGAGGGACGACGCAATGAAGACGCAGCGATCTGATTGGCCTACGCGCCGGATTGCTGTTGCTTAGAGACGTAACTCGTCTTTACCTAAATGTCACCACAATGGGTACCAGGCGAGTGTAATCAAGGGTCAAAATGTACAAAAAAATTGCATACATGTTGGCAGGTCTGCAAATTGCATTAATTATGTAAATATAAATAAAATGATACAAAACTAAAATAAATATTGGATTCACACTTTTATCTTTGCACCAAAAAATAATTGGGTTATTAACCAATGCCCTATCAGAACATAATATGGTTGGGGTCTACCCCTCTCACCAAAATAATTTGATTTTATGGGTTATTCCTTAATTTTGCGCCTCATTAAAATACATGGACCGGCGCGCGAGGAAACGTAAGCAGGTCACCATAAGCAGCCACTCTCCTCTCGGTGCGGGTCAGCAGGTATCTGAAGAGCCGCTGCGTGTACTCCGACTCGGCCATGGGCTGACTCAAGCTGTGCACAAAGATGGCGGCGCCGCTGTAGGCCTCCAGGACGGGGCTGAGGAGCCGCTGCAGGAACACAAAGAACTCCTGGTGTTCTTCAGAGAGGCTCACCTGAAGGGTTATAAGAACACGTGCAATAAAGACTAAAGCAGTGTGAGGATATTGACGTTTAAAAGAGTGAGAACCTTTAGGTAGCGATCCCGCTGCTCCTCTCCAAAGTCGCTGTCTTCGTCCTCCTCGTCGCTCCTCCAGGAGAGCGGCTCTGGGAACTTTTTGGGCCAAGGTTCTTCTGTGGGACTGGGGCTGAGTTCCTCCTGGTCCTCCTGCCACACACACACACACACACACACACACAGTCATATTGGATTTTAAACATGTCTCCGTCCACATTTCTGCAAGCATTTTTTGGCGTAACTTTTCAAGGGACAGTAATATAGAAAGCAAACATAGATATTCTTATAGAGTAGTCAGTGTACAGCTTGTGCAGCAGTGTAGATTTACTATCCACTGAAAACGACTCAAAAAAAAGCCACCATTGTCTAAATTTCTGCATGTAAACTGACCTCCGCTATATAGAGCACTCCATATTGGATGAGGCGGGTCACTGCGTCGTGGAAAACCTGGTAAATAGTCTGACAGGGCTGAGGGACACAGAGCAGGCAAAACAGTTGAATTCCGGTACACAAGGCCTGGTTGGGTATACACTCTCTAAGTCGCAATAGAACGCAGATAAATTAACCTTTTGTATTCCTTCACTAAGCCCATAGGTGTCCAAAGTGAAGGAGGCAGGAAACCACCGCATTAAAGAAGCTAAAAGCAATTCAATTTATGTCCATATATACAAATCTAAACAGCCACATTATAGTGTTATGGGTGACAAAGCAATTTCTTGCCATCTGTAATAATATATGCCATTAATATTGAATTACTTTATTTTTGGTAATATGTTGAGGGCCAATATGGAACAAAAAAATGACTCGTGGGCTGCATTTGAGCATAAAAACAATATTTGTGCATGGACGGGCCCAATAATAGTCTAACATTATTGAAGAGCCATTAGAAATTGTAAAAGCTCAAAGAAACAAAACCAAAACAACAATAAACATTCAGTATGAATGTTGTTTTTAACAACCTGTCACGTCGAAGCAGGGCACCAAAAGGGTGGAGCTGCTCAAAAGAAACGGGGATGGAATGGGAAGGACACAAGAAGTGTTTTTATTTGTCATCGTCTTGTGATAATTACCAACATGCAAAGAGGATCCAAGGCAAATGGTGCGTAACTCTATTAAAATATGACCAATATTACTGGTGGCCCATGATAAGCTTACAGAGTACTTACAGACGCCACAGCCACCTCGTTGACCAGGAAGTGTGAGAGGCCGGCGGCTTTGCGGATAAGCTTCTCTTGACTGAGAGAGAAGCTGGAGCTGCCACTTGGCTGCTTCCCCGACTCCGATTCCATCACCTGCTCTCGCTGCAGTGACAGAACGCTGCAGGCTGCATGCACAGAAGTAAAAGTCTGCATCACAGGCAGGAGTGGGGGGTGGGGGGGTGGGGGGGAGCAAGAGGAGACTATGTACCGATGATGGCGTCGGGAATGAAGACGTGAAACAGGCCGTTGCTGTAGAAGTTGAGCTCGAAGAGCGCCGGCACCGTCGGGCTGGGCGCGATGGTGAACTCGCCATTGCGGTTGGCACTGCTGGTGACGGCGATGCAGTTCTCCAGCAGGTGCAGGGCGCGCATTACCACGTCCTCGGAATTGCCCGAGAAGCCCAGGTCAAAGTCCCGCGACAGCACCTCCTCTTTCATGTTGAAGAAGTCCTCAACCAGCTTAGACAGCACCACACCCTGCGGTGAAGACAACAATCACACAAATATCACCATTAACTGGACACTGCACAGTGAAATGCAATCTACCTTAAAGATTTGACTTCCGCTGAGCCTCCTATAGTTGCGCTCTACAAATGGTGGCCTCTAATTAAAAAAAAATGGAATGACTAACTGTGGCTGTATGTTAAAAATAATTCCACACGTTTGAATTTTTTTTTTAATCTACCTCTGCATGCACTTTAAAGTGTTGCACTCGTCATTATGTCATTTGCAATATACTAATCAGCAGATAGGTGTGCTTTTTTTTGGATCTGCTGCTTGTTAATGTATGTGACCATGTGATCAAGGAGCGCTACGTTCTGAGTAGGTCGTTAGGCTTACTTTCTCATGCACTCCAAATTATTACTAGTTTTACAAATAGATACAAATGTGTTTAAAAGATGAACGAATGAATTCAAACTAACATGCACCACAGCACCAGCAGGGGGTGCTAAAGCGTAAAACAGCAGTCATAAGGAACTTGATCTGTGGGTCACTGCCATGCAGAAGTGTGTGACATTTGCCTCACCTAGGGCGGAGGAGGTGGACCCATTTAAACACACACGTCAATGGTTGTATGAAGAAAATGTAAATGCCAGACTTTACCTGTCTGTGTCTGTAAAGCAGCAAACAGGCCACGATGTGGGTGGACATGATGGCCGACGACTTGTTAGCCGCTGCGGGGAGGGGGGGAGACACAAACAATGATGAACGCCACAGTCAAGCAGCGCTGGACAGAAAATAATTGAGAATCACGGCACTAAAGAAGACGGAAATGACACTGATGTGGTGGCAGTGGCGGTGACTGATTAAATTCGGTGATGTTCATGGTAACTTTGTCAGGTTGTGGACAGCAAGGGAGCGATGATGACCCGACAGGGGTTATTTCAGGTCGTGCATTCAGAATCGTGCATTTGAAGGGATGAAAAGATCTGGTGCTGCATTCCAACCCCTCTTTGGCTACCCCGTCCTCCCTTTTGTCCCATTGGCTGAAAACAACATGCCATTCGGCTGGAGGCATTGGGATTGGCTGGGAGGAGGAGGGGTGGAAAAAAAAAAAAAAAAAGAAACTGGGCAAGTGTAAGAGAAGCTGGGGAGAACCGGTTTGTGCTGCTGCTGCTGCTAAAAGCACTGATTCTGTGCAGCACTTGGTGTTTACCAAGCGGCGTGTGCTTTGTGTTTAGACAGTTAAACGGGTTTCTTACTGAAAAGCACATGCTTGGCGAGATTGTTGATGAGCTGTCGCCTGCAGAGGTCTTCAGGAAGCTCTCTGTTCTCTTGGCCTTCTTCCTCCTCCTCCCGGTGATCAAACAGCTGAGCGTCGGGCCTGCGAGCCGACAGGTTTATTATGGTTTGCAGAGGTGTAAAAATGCGCTGCATCCAAATAAGGGCTAATATTCATATTTGCACTTCTCGTGTGGTTAAAAAATATGGTTGATATCCTTGAATCTTAGCAAAAGGAAAATGATACTCTTTGGTAATAGCAGAATTGTGAGGAAACACAAATTGACGGGGAGGAAATTGAAAGGGTGAATGAACATACATTCTTGGGCGTCATAATTGATGACAGATTGAGTTGGAAACCTCCCATCAAAAACATAAACATAAAGTAGCAAGAAATACTTGAATACTGAATAAAATCAAATTTGTCCTGCATCAAAAATCACTCCAAACTCTCTATTGTTCTCTGGTGTTACCATATCTAACTTATTGTGTGGAGATATGGGGAATACTACAAAAGTACACTTCACTCGCTTGATGTACTGCAAAAAAGATCAATTAGGATAATCCATAACGCGGCGTAGAGAGAACACACAAATCCACTGTTTTAAAAACCACAATTATTCAAATTTGCTGATCTCCTGAAGCTTCAAACCTGTCGATGCTATGTCTGTTACTATCACCTTATACTTGTACTAGGAACTTTCCATCCTAGTGAGAACATTGTCTGTACTACAACAACGTTTTGTTACAATTGTTATGCACCACTCATCCCTATTATTATTATTATTTATTATGAGTCATCAGGATTTATTTACCATGACATAACTGATTTACCAAGACATGACAAGGACTACTATCTAACACGCTGTCACATGACCTTCCTTATGCATTCAAACTCAGTAAGTGCAGGAAGTGTACAAATGTACTGAAATAGGGGAGACCTACGGGGGTAGGATTTAATAAGCTTTGCTTCTTCCTACTCCTTTTGGACATGTGGAACTGTCAGGTGCATTAAGTGATGTATTCCAATGTCCTTTCCATGCATGTTCAAATTAAACCATTACCATAACCATAAGGAGCAGCTGCACTCAGCAGTGTAGCATTGTGGAAATGTTAGTAGTTCATCGGGAGGGAGGAGAGGAGCACTCCGAACTGAAGTGACCCCTGCTAAGGTCAACTCACATGGTGTGCGCAAATGTCAAATGACAAGGCCTGCTATGAGGCAGCGTCAGAGAGGGGCTGTGCTGTTCAGTGTTTTGAATTAAAACAAATAAAAAGATCCTGTTTCACAATACTTACTGCGCTTCTATAATGGTGGGTATCAAGGCCTGCTCCAAGGAGACTGGTGGCGGGATGTGGCGGCTTCGCTGGCTCTCAAGGTATTCCTGTGTTAAACACGCAGCAATCATCATCTTTATAGCATCATATAGCACAATCAGACACTTCAAGGCAAATGAAACAACAAAACATCCAATAACCTTGATCATCAATGAAGACCACACTAGAAAACTAAACCAAATCAGGAACAAGGACGGGTATGCCCTACCCGGGTAGCGTCGCGGGTATGCTGGAGCCTATCCCAGCTGACTTTTGGGTTAGAGGCGGGGTAAACAAGGACTGGTCGCCAGTCAATCGCAGGGTAAACATACATCATTCACACTCACATTCATACCTATGGACATTTAGAGTTGCCAATGAAGCTAACATGCATGTTTTTGGAATGTGGGAGGAAACCGGAGTACCCGGTGAAACCCACGCACACGCACGGGGAGAACATGCAAACTCCACACAGAGATTTGAACCCTGAACCTCCTGACTGTGAGGCCAACATGCTACCCAGTCATAAATAATATCATTCAATAATATAAATGAATACAATATAAATACATATACATAATATTAAAATGAAATGTAAAAAGAGTAAATAAAGTAATATATAATTAATGAAAAATGGACGAAGAACAAACTTCTTTTCCTTTCGGCTTATCCCTTCAGGGGTCGCCACAGCGAATCGGTTGCCTCCATCTAACCCTGTCTTCTGTACCCTCTTCTCTTGCGCCAACTATCAGCATCCTTCTACCAATATATTCACTATCTCTCCTCTGGACATGTCCGAACAATCTCAGTCTGGCCTCTCTGACTTTATCTCCTAAACCTCTTAACATGTGCTGTCCCTCTGATGTGCTCATTCCTGATCCTGTCCATCCTGGTCACACCCAAAGAGAACCTCAGCATCTTCATCTCTGCTACCTACAACTCTGCCTTCTGTCTTTTCCTCAGCGGCACTGTCTCTAAACCAAACAACATCGCTGGTTTTGTATACCTTTCCTTTCATTTGAGATGAAACTCTATCACACCTGACTCTTTTCTCCACCCATTCCAGCAACAATAACATGAATAAAAAAATGTATAAAAGCAAAAGAAAGAGCATCTAGGATGAGCATTCAAAACACCTCAATATGATAAATAATCATAAACAATAATAAACATATTGTGAAGGTGTGTCCATCATTATCTTTGCGAAGCCTCATTTGGAGTGTAGGTGGCCAGAGAGTGCTTGTGTGAGTTGTGAAAACGACCAAACCTTTAGAGAAAAGGGCTGGTTGAAGTCAACTCGGACGCAGCCGTAGTTCTTCCTCAGCATCCGTAAGACGCCGCATGCAATCCCCCACAGGCTCTCGTTCTTTTTGGGCTTGCCCTGTTGGCATTGAGGGATATCATCATCATCATCAACATCTTAAGTTGTGTCTAAAACTACAAAAATAAATAAATAAATAAATAAATAAACTCGCCAGCTGCTCGCTGTTGTAGTTGCCTTCGATGATGCGGTCGTACGAGATGCCGACCGGAACCACCAGCACGTCGCTGATGGAGCCCGTGTGCAGCGCGTCCACCACAATGGAGAGCATTCCCGCACGTGCCGGTGAAGGCTTGCCGCTGCGAGAGCGCGTCCCCTCCAGGTAGACCTCCAAGAACTGCTGCTGGCGTAACAGCTCCTCTGTGTACTGGAGGAGACACCATTTTTACAGTGGTTTTTGTGTGGAGAGGTCAAAGAAAAGTCTTTGCCCTCAAGGGGGTTGGCAGAAAGGTAAAAGAGTTCAAAGTGAAACACACTAAAGGGAACTGGGCCTGTGCCAGTGCTGTACTGTGCAACTACTGCAGTCTGCAGCTGTCTCTTGCTGTCTAGGGACCTTTCCACAGGAGATGCTTTATCCTGAAATAGACCTTCAGCTTTGTGTCAGCTGCAAAGAGAAGAGGCCTTAATTGCATTCATGAGGCTTTCTTCTTTCTGTTGTTTGGCTCGCAATTATTGCTCCAAGTCACATGGTTACTTTTTGGTTATTCGAAGCGCCTACACCACTCACATTTCAAGGGACAATACTGTAGAAATGACACGTGGATGTACTTTAGCTCGTGTTTTCACAGAATCACAGCACACTTCAGTGCTGGCAGAACTCATGCACCTCAGAGCACCACACTTGAGCGTAGTCATGACACAGTTGCCTTGGTGCTCACCACTACTGCACTACTGTGTTGAATCATGTTCAGTTGATAGTAAATACATACACTAGTGTTCAAATTAATAGCAGTGCAATGTGAATAACCCGATTAATCACTGTTATTAGTATATTTTTATTGCTACATGGCAAACAAGTTACCCGTAGGTGCAGTAGATTCTCAGAAAACAAACAAGATCCAGGATTCAAGATACGCACGCTCTTAAGGCTGTGCAATTGGGCAATTAGTTGAAAGGGTTGTTCAAAATATAGCAGCGTGGCATTCGATTAGTGATCCGATCAAGTGTGAATCAGGTCGACCCTATTTAAGGATGAAACCAGCACTTGTTCAACATGCATTTCCCTTTGAAAGCCTGAGAAAAATGGGACGTTCAAGACACTGTTCAGAAGAACGGCGTACTTTGATTACAAAGTTGATTGGAGAGGGGAAATCTTATGAAGAGGTGCAAAAAATGCTTGGCTGTTCAGCTAACATGATCTCCAATTCCTTAAAATTGAGAGCAAAACCATAGACATGCTGGCAGAAAACAGAGGACAACTATCAAAATGGATCAAAGAATAACCAGAACTTTGAAACTGCAAAATGCACCTAAAACACACCAATTGGCGAGGCGCAGGTGAAGGCCCTTTGTCTCAGTGGGTGGAGGCGGGGCCGGCAGCATACACACAGAGTGCAGAAGAGTGTAGCGTGGTAGAAATTAAATTAGTAGATTCCAATATATTGTCATATTTTTTCATTGCAATTTTCTTAGATGTAACGTTAAAGTCTTGTCTCGTACTCGTAGACCCAATCTCGTGTGTCGTCTCGTCACCTGAGTGTCTTGTGACAGCCCTAGAAACGGCTGAACAAGCTGTACACTGACTACTCTAGAATACAAGCACGTTTCATTTCTACTGTATAGTATTGTTCCTTGAGAAGCATAAACAGGCTTGAGCACAGGGACAAGTGTAGGTCCATGGAGGTAAAAAGTAGGCCATTTGTTTTCTCGCATGCAAGCTTATCTTAATATCTTATATCTTAATGGATCAACACACACTTATTTTGATATAAGCATGTCAATAAGCATGTCCCTAAATGAGTATGGACCATAAGTATGGACCAAGACCTTTCTCCACAGGGTGTGTAAATGAGACTCACGGCATGTAAGAGTGATCTGTACAAAACATCTTTCTTCCCGTCGCCGGACTCTTCCATTTTCCGCCGTATGAAGAATCCTCCCAGTTTACGGATCAGGGTACTACAAAATATATACAAACAGTGTAAATGCGCATGTTACATAATTACTGTGTATTACTGTGACGCCGTCTCTCACCTGAGGATGGGGATGCTGAGGTTGTTTCCGGCAGCGATGTGCGGGGCTTTGATATTGTGACAGAAGAGGATGAGCGTGATGAGAAGGTAGTCAATGTGGGACTTGTGTACGGGGAGGAAGACCATGGGCACGTTCTGCTGTGCGGACCAAACAAGGGACTTAGTATTGTCTATTCAAAGAAGATGCTGGATTTTATACCAGGTTGTTCTGTCTCCTGACCTCTGCAGCTGCTTTCTTGACCATCTCCAGCTGCCCCTTGTGAATCTGAATGCTCCAGAAGAACCCGTTAAAGAGCCTCAGGAGAACCCAGCCGGTCAGCCTAAGCACGACAGAAAATAATTAAGGCTGATTTGTTTAATTTACCCAAAATGGCCACTACAATAATAGAAATATGGAGGAAGTAAATATAGTTTGAAGCATCCACAGTTCTAGTAAGACTTTCTATAGGATTTTGAGGGAACTGAAGGGGTTCTTCTACACCAAATGCTTTTATGGACCTTGCTTCGTGCACTCGAGACAGATGCTAAGAATTAGGATGTGTTGTTTCTACCTGATGAAGGCTGGAGAAACATTGGCCACCATCTTCTGGAGGAAGGTCCTGGCCTTCTGCTTGACCTTTTTGACAGCTTTGTGCTCAGAACCAGCCAGGCTGCCATCCAGATCGGAGGCCACGTTGAAGATGGCACTCGTCACTCTGCATTAAACGCACAGACCTCATTTCCTTTCGTGGTTCTGGATGGTCCTCCCGGATGCATACCTGTCGTTGTTGAGCACATTCTCCACCACGTTCCTGGGGAACATGTCCTTGTGGACGTCCCTCTCCATGACAAAGAGCGCATAGCTCAACTGGCGTGCCAACCAGCCGCGTTGTCTACACACACACAAACACACACACGTGACCTTTCAATCACTAGGGACACAACACTGTCACATGTTCTCACACATTATAAAATGTAGGTAACGTACGTCAGCTGTACTACAAAGAAGACTCCTGTTTGCTCCATCTCAGCCGTATAATTTACACTGGAGCCACTTTTTGTTTCACCTTCATGAACGTTCACATTATGCTTATTATGTAATGTTTCGTAATGTTCTCCTAAAACCATTCCCCCTGCAACATGTGTTACCAAGGAAACCTTTACATTGCAATCCCATTGTATTAGAAATATGTCTATAATAATAGACATATTAGTACAATAGAATTTCTATAATAATAGAAAATATTTGTATATGTATATATATATACGTATATATGTATATATATATACACACACATATATATATACGTATATATGTATATATATATACACACACATATATATATATACGTATATATGTATATATATATACACACACACATATATATATATGTGTGTGTGTGTATATATATATACACACACACACACATACATACACTGCTCAAAAAAATTAAAAGAACACTTTTTAATCAGAATATAGTAACCTGTCAGTCAAACTTCTGGGACATTGATCTGGTCAGATCTGGTCAGTTAAGTAGCAGAGGGGGTTGTTAATCAGTTTCAGCTGCTTTGTTGTTAATCAAATCAACTAAAGGTGCATCAGAGGGGCAACAATGAGACAGACCCCAAAACAGGAATGGTTTTCCAGGTTGAGGCCACTGACTCTTCATCTCTTTTGGCTGATTTTTTACTGCTGTAGTTTTGCATTTGGCTTGGATCAACATCTCTGTTGATATCATGGTGCGGTACCTGAACACACAAGTAGTCCAACTCCCCCAGGATGGCACATCAATACGTACCGTTGCAAGAAGGTTTGCTGTGTCTCCCAGCACAGTCTCAAGAGCATGGAGAAGATTCCAGGAGACAGGTAGTTACTCCAGGAGAGCTGGACAGGGCCGTAGAAGGTCCCTAAACCCTCAGCAGGATCATTATCTGCTCCTTTGTGGAAGGAGGAACAGGATGAGCACTGCCAGAGCCCTACAAAATGACCTCCAGCAGGCCACTGGTGTGAATGTTTCTGATCTAACAATCAGAAACAGGCTCCATGAGGGTGGCCTGAGAGCCAAAAGTTCTGTAGTGGGCCCTTTGCTCATTGCCCAGCACTGTAGAGTTCGATTGGCATTTTCCACAGGCAACCATAACTGGTAACTATCCCACTGGTGCCCTGTGCTCTTCACCGATGAGAGCAAGTGCAACTTGAGCACATGCGACAGAGTGAAAGGGTCTGGAGATGCGGTGGAGAACGTTATGCTGCCTACAACATCATTCAGCATGACTGATTTGGTGGGTAGTGATGGTCTGGGGAGGCATATCCCTGGAAGGACGCACAGACCTCTACTGGTTAGATAATGGCACCCTGACTGCTATTAGGTATCGCGATGAAATCCTTGGACCCATTGTCCTTGGACTTGACCTCATGTGGCTGGAATATGCAGGCAGTTCCTGCGGGATGAAGGAATTGATACCATTGACTGGCGCCAAACGTTCACTTGACCTAAACCCAATAGAACACCTCTGGGACATTATGTTTAGGTCCATCCGGCGCCACCAGGTTGCTCCTCAGACTGCCCAGGAGCTCTAGTGATGCCCTGGTCCAGATCTGTGAGGAGATCCCCGAGGATACCACCCATTGTCTCTTTAGGAGCAAAACTGAGACATATTTTTGGCAATCATTTTTGGTACTGTTTCTGTGTTGCACAAAAGACTATGAAAATGACAATTCCTTCACATTGACTTCTTATTGCATTTGATCAGTTATTGTAATGCATTGGGCTGTTAGTCATAATTTCATTTGTTGTCAAGTTCAAGCCTATGAAGCTGACTGACATGGCGAAGTTGCTGAAGTCGCAGCTGTTTAGAGAGAAAAAAAAACAAAAGGAGGGGTATGTCTTAATGACATTCAAAACACATGATGCAGGCGTGTCCGCTGTCAGTTTAAATTATTCACCAGCTCCACAGACTTCATTACATGTGTTCTCCTTTCCACTACTACTCCTCCTCCTCCTCCTCAATGGATTTGATTGTAAAACATTCTGCTTTGTGTACCTGGTGTGCGTCTCATTTATGTAGATGACATTGCGCAGTCCCAGCGATTGAATACTGGGGTTGAACAGCTTCTCCTGTGGTGGACATACAAATGAATGGGATGGGAACGTTCAACCTAACGTCACATATTATATAGAGAGGTGTTTTTAATACTGCAGTGTATTAGAAGGTCATGGAATAAAAGACAAATACTAGAAACACCTCTCACTGCGATGGTGAAGCAGAAAAACAAATGTTGTTCTTGCATTAGGAGAGTGGAAAGTCAACAATGCCAATTGTGCTCTTGCTACAGGTAATTATCAGTGGTGCAAGCTTACCCAGCTCTGCGGTGTGCATGAGTGACAACAGCGGCCCACAAAGGGCCTCTTCCTGTTCAGCAGCCCCTCCTTCCACGTGCTGGTCACGCAGCGCAGCACTGACGGGCTGGTGCTGCGGTCCTGCGTGTACGCAAACAAAAATCCAAATGATGTGCACAAAGACGATGCAACATACTACTGAGATTTGGCGCTTACGGAGTCGTCATTGGGCCGCTTCCACCGGTTGCACCACTGCTCGCCGTTGTTGACCTGCAGCAGCAGGCCGTCCGACAACTCCATCGTCTATGAAGACTTTTTTTTGTTACCTTTCTCCCTTCAGACAGAAGCCCTCTACCTGGATCCCTGGTTAGGAGAGGAGGGTGATTGCTTTGTATAGCTATGTTCTTATCCAATCAGGCCCTTCTACACTGTATGCAAATCATCTGAAAAAAAATATGACATGCCCCTGCACTGGTAGACGCCGTGCCCCTATAAATTGCAATACTTTTTTCAACAAATATTAAAATCGTAGCCTCAGCGTTCGTCGACACCATGCCTCAATAAGCTGCATTACATTCAGCGGGTATGCTGGAGCCTATCCCAGCTGGCTTTGGGCGAGAGTCCGAGTACACCTATAGGTACAGTCATACCTATGGACAATTAGAGTCGCCAATTAACCTAACATGCATGTTTTTGGAATGTGGGAGGAAACCGGAGCACCCGGAGAAAACCCACACACGCACGGGGAGAACATGCAAATTCCACACAGAGATGCCCAACGGAGATTCGAACCCTGAACCTCCTGACTGTGAGGCCAATGTGCTACCCACTTATCCACTGTGCGGCCCCAAACTGCATTACAGTGCTATGGTATTTTATCAATTAATGCCTAAAGTAACAGCATAACACTACTACGGATTTTCTGGAGATAATAAATAAATACCTGAATAAAATACAGCACATGGGTTAGGAACCTCCACACTAATAGACACCATGTACTAATAATCTGCAAATTACTACTACTGCATTATGTTAAGTGGTAAATAGTGGCCTTCACTTACCAAGATGCATTACCCCAGTCAATTGCACAACGCGGCTACTGCATTTCTTCAAACGCCTGCTCCAATAGAACTTGTTCCCCAATGAATTGCAAAACACCACTACTCAATAACATCAAAGAATGACCTACACTCCAATAGATGGCATGCCCCAATAAGTCAACCACCATTCATGTTTTGTTCAAAAAGTGCCATGGCTCTATGACTACTGCATTTCCTCAACTGTCTAATAGCGTCATTTGCTTTATTTACACAGCCTCAGTGAGAAAGTGCTGTGGCTGCTAACCCGTATCATCAGAAAACCTTACCCCTGATAGACAACCGGTACACTCTCCTGTTGTACAAAAAATAAATAAAGCAATAGCGATATCGGCAGTTATTACAAAAATACATGAATGTACTATATGACGGAATTCTGTATTTTCCTGCACTTTTACATACCAATTACCAATCAATGAGCGTGCAAATTCACACGGTTTGCAAACTCAGAGCACCATGGAGGGGTTGGATGCCACAGTGTGCTGGTTAACAGTTTGTTCCAGTGCTGGGTATCAGTGTGTGGGCCCAAAACGTCCACCAAAATTATTACTAACAGCATATCTGCAAAGGTGCAGTGGGATTACAGTCCAGCCTATGCTTACATGGGTTGGTGACTCACTGGATGCTGAACACAACGGCAATCAGTACCGGAGCTCTCCTTTTGGCACACAAAATGTTCTATCACTTGTGATCAGCGGTGGATATCGTGTGCCCTGCCAGTGGAAGGCATGCAAACCAGCTTTTTAAGAAGGGGTCACTGCCCGAGAGTAGCCCCTGAATGGGGTGACTTTGTCAGGAGCGAAACAAAACGGATTGAGAACGAGAGGCAGTGGACAGTTGGGTCACAGTGGGAGGTTGCCGTGACCCCCCCATAGAATATTTACAGTCCATTAAAACCCTTCAGGAACCCTGGAGGACCAAACGTGTCCGTTCTGCATATGTGAGCGGTTTGATTTTCTCTTGTCAGTTTCAGGGTTGACTGTATGAAACTTGGCCTGGATTAATTAGATTTTTTTTTTTAGAATTCCCAAATTTCCTCAATTGCAAGGTGAACGGAAAAGGAGATTTTCAGTCAGGCTTATTTGGTCCCATTGATACCCTTTTATAACAAATAGTTTTATATACTTTAATCCTGAGATGTTATAATGCCAGTCATAGGCTTGGTCAAGAAATGATCCTATTTGCACGAGACGAGAACCTTTTGGGCTAAGAGAGCCATAATTTCGTGAGAGCCATATCCTATTTTTTTAAAAAGTGAACTAAAAGTGTGCCAACAATTTTAGAAGATAATTAGTCTCTGAATTGGATGGATGAAAGTGCGGAGAAGGTTTTATATTTTGAATGTTTTTTTTAACACTCTGATTCCTGTCATGTTTTACTCTAAAATGTCAGCAAAAAAAACAACATGCCTTATAAAACAAAAAATATACTTTAATTGTAATATTATGACTTTATTCCCATATTAATTTTTTCTGCAACCTAATATTCCAAAAGTTATTGATGCTGATTTATATGGTTTTGTTTGTTTCTTAATATTGCGACATTTAAAAAATAAAAATGACATTGTTTTTAATCATAATATTACAAGTTTATTCTCATAAAATTGTGACTTTTTTTCTCTTAGTATTTTATTTAATTTTAATTGAATTTCTTCCCTGCAATATTTTGACTCTAAAATGACAACTTTCAAAAATGACAACTTTTTTCTCCTAATATTTTCACTTTATTTTTCATCAAATGACTGCTCATTTTTCAAGTTTTGCTGTTGCCTTCAAGTTTTTTTGTTAAATTGTATTTTTAGATTGTGCCACGGGACAATAATTTAATCGTATCGCACTTTGAACACCCTTGTTGTAAATCAAGATATGTTACATATATTTTAAGAAAAAAAATAAATAAATGTTATGGTGTTTAGAAACTTCTGCGCGCCATATTTGGTCATCAAACGAGCCATAACTTCCCTACCCCTGCCCTACTGGAAGGGTGGCAAAGCATTCTTATGCCTTAGAGGTGTGTTTGGCTTGTAGCTCAGGTTGCTAAAAATATTTAATGTGGTGAAGTGAAATACAGTTGTTTTTTTTAAGACTGTGAGGGATTTTTTTCACACAAATAATAATGCATCAAACTTTGCACCTTATTCTGTAGAAATATTGTTGAGTTTTTTACATCAAAAGGATAAAATAGTAAACTTTACATCCTTGGTTAGGTTGTTGAAAAGGTTAGACATGGTGAAACCTTTTATTGCATCTTTACAAAGAGGGTGGCTGCAGGACCCAAGAGCACAAAAAACCCAAAACAATATATCAAAGTATGTTATTCGCCAGTAGTCAAGGCTCCCGCTTTGCAGCTCATTTTTGGAAAATATTACTGATGTTGTATTTTTGTCATAGAAAAAAACGAGGGGTTTCTTTTGACAAAAGGTGACATAAAAAATAAAATCTAATTTTTTTAGGCAAATATACAGACCTGATCAAAATCTTAAGACCAGTTGAAAAATTGCTAAAATGGACCTTTTGCACATTAATGAGGTTTCAAGTAGAGCTACAATATGCAAAAGCAAGAAGGGGGAGCGTGACAAAAAGCACTTTGAAAAAGTCACTTCTTGAAAACAACAATTCAACAGAAATAGGCTGCACTTAAGCAGCCACCACACTTTGCCAGGGAGCATCAAACATGGGACATTGAAAGGTGGAAAAAAGTTGAGGAGAAAAAAACAGAACATTGACGGTCCAGATGGCTTCCAACGTTACTGGCATGACAAGCACAGCGGAGGGGAATCGGTTATGATTTGGGGTGCTTTTTCATTCAGTACAACGCTGGAGCTTCAGGTGGTGCAGGGGGGGCAGACGACGGCTGGTTACGTGCAGATGTTGCAGCGGGCATCCCTCATGGCTGAGGGCCCTCGTCTGTCTGGTACCAGCTGGGTTTTTCAACAGGACAACGCTGCAGTTCACAATGCTCGCTTGATCAAGGACTTCTTCAGGGAGAATAATAACACTCTTTTGGACCGTCCTGCATGTTACCCTGATTTAAATCCCATAGAGAACATTTGGGGATGGATGGCAAGGGAAGTTTCTAAAAATGGCCATCATTCCCAGACAGTTCGTAAAGCAATCTTCCCACTATCTTCCTGGGAACACTTGCCTCAAGCATGCCCAAACCAACTTTTGAAATGATTAACCAGAACGGTGGAGCTACTCATTACGGAGTCCAACTGAGAACATTTTTCGCCCTGCTTGGGAGGGTTTTTTTGTCATTTTTCGATAAACAGCCTATTTCAATTTAATTGTTGCTTTCAATAAATGAAAGTGTCTTTTGTCACACTCCCCCTTCTTGCTATTGTATCTCTACTTAAATCCTCATTAAGATCCAAAAGCGCAAACATTTTTCAACTGGTCTTAAGGTTTTGACGGGGAGCGTATTTGGTTCGGCTTGAAACCGGTACAGGTGTAACGCGGTGAAATACTTACATTTTAAATCTATAGGGCGCATTTTGCAGACTTTGCTTCAAAGCCAAAACCAACAAAAAAATATCGTGCAATGTCACCTGGAACACAAAGGCGCCACGGTGCGCGGTTCTGTTCAGACGTGGTGGTCGGGGATAAGCGGGTCAAACAGTCTCCGGGTGACAGATGGGGCTTGCAGACAACTAGCCTCGCAGACAACAATGGCTGGGCTGTGCATCACTCGCAGCATCCCCAGCAATGATTCACACCTCCACTGGGCGCGTGCTTCTATCGCCGCCGCGCACTCGCACCGTCGGCAACGCGCAGACGTCGGCATTTGTCGTCCTTTGTTCCGTTCATTATCTCGGTGAGGTAACGGACTAACGCCATGCAAGTCACTAGCGTCGCGGGGCAGCCACAAGCTGGACGAAAGAAGCTATGGCTAAGCTGCGGAAGCTTGTTTCCATGACAATGCCCGGCAGGAAAGATGAGCGGGGGGGGGGGGGTCGCTTACCTTCAGGCTTGCATTACGCCGACTCTTAAATGTTCAATTTAAGAAGAGGTAAAGAAAACAAACACAATGAGTTAGTGGTGTGCTAGCAGCAGGCTGAGCTGTGTCATGTTTTGGTGCTCGTGGCCGTTTAAAGCCGCTTTGACGTTTCTCGCCGGTAGGTAGCATGCTGCGAGCCACTAGCTTGACATTCATTGGCTCAAGGTTGGCCACGCCTTATTAGAGTTGCCGTCAAAGCGAGCGCAGTCTAATTGGCTGAGCGCCGCCACGACACCCAATCGCGTCGCGATAGCTCATGAATATTACAAAGGCAGGACTTTGATCTTTCATTCATGCGGCAGAACTTTTTCTTCGGGGCCTTCACGCTGAAACAATTCACGGTGAAGCGTTACCGCCACCCTGAGGTCAGGGCCAATTACTGCATCTACATTACGATTCATCCGGGGTGTCTACACAACACAATGCAGATCCCTAATATATCAGGACAGAAAGCGTGCGCAATCTTGAATGTCACTTATTCAATAACGCGACTACTATTTTGTATTGTTTGTAATCATTAAATTAAATAATATGCTGCTTGCACCACCTTTCACACAAAAAATATTGTTGAAGAATGGAGTTGCATCAAATTGGAGTGCACCATATGGCCCGAGCCTCGGGAGGGGGGAGGTAAATAATAGGGCTGTTTTTGACACGTTGATGTTGCATATATTAAATTAAGTATTTAATTATTTAGATATTTGGATATTAGTGTACACATTCTGACTGAAAATGATGCTTTTGTAAAGCTGTTAAGGCGTGCGTGCGTGCGTCTACCCGCCGATGGCTATAATGGTTGCGACCGTTCTACTTTCTCCAACTTTAAGCTAGCAGCAGCCATGAGGTAAGTTTAATGTTCGACGTCCCAATGTAGGCTTTTAAAAAGAACTCTACGTGTACGTCCACGTTAAGTGGATGATTTAAGACCTTAGTAAACGTGTCGCTTTAGTGTTGATATGAATTTAGACAAGGATTTTGCCAAATGCGCATTTAGGCCCCAGTGCTAGTTCAGTAGCTAGCTAGCAACTTCAGACATGTCACAACATAGCCACAGCTTGACACTTAATAATTAAATGGAGGCGTTTACTGTCACTTTTCTGTATTATCCACATTGGCATGAACGTGTTCAATTAGAACTTTACAGGCGCTAATGCAAGTAATATAAAGCCACGTACAGTATTTCAGCCTTCAACAACTGTAACCAAATGTTTGGTGTTAAGTAGCAAAACAAGCCAGGCTGGAATGTGATATATTTTTAACCCTTTTCGAGGTTTTTGAGAATTAGTGTATTTTTCCACCTTCTGTTTCCACCTGTTTACTTTTTGATACCTCACTTTAAAAACTGTTTGTCTCTGCAGCTGGTTCCCTTTTTCGCAGTACCTCACGTGTGGCTGTACAGTTTTTTGTCATTTTGACGTAGTACTGTACTTTAAAGCGTTGTATAATCAAGGCCTTAAATCACCTTAAAACCTATTAATTTGTTTTAATGCAGGAATGTCTAACATGTAATAAATGCAAATATTACATGTATAAGTCAGGAGTGTAATATAGTGGAAGTTAAAAATGTCCACATTTTTCCTGAATATGAATAAAGTATGTACATCTATCTCTGACTTGATATATAAAGGGACTACTTGCTGATGTGTAACTTTCAATGTGTTTTAATTCTACTTCTTGCATCTATTTGACTTATTGCCTCTCCAGCAGCAGTAATTGGTGTTGACATGTGTGCAAAGTGTCAGTGCTTATCCATCTCACCAGTTGTTTGGTCTAATGTTCAGACACGTACAAAAAAGAACAAACGGCATAAACAATTTAATCCATATCGCATTTATCACAAGCTCTCGCTCTTCTTGCAAACATGAGGAAATGAATCCTCTACAGCAGGGGTAAGGAAGCTATGGATCGGGAGCCCAATGTGGGTCTTTTGATGATCACATATGGCTCTCATACGTTTCACACCATAATTTATTTTAATTTGTTTTTTTCATGAAATATCTGTAACATATCTTGCTTTACAACAAGTGTATTCAAAGTGTGGTCTGAGTGTTTTACATTCTAAAAATTCAATTTAACAAAAATCTTGAAGGGCATAGCATATAAAATCAAAATATTCAGAGAAAAAACTAATCTAACCAAAAAAAAGTAATTTTTGGAAAATTAGGCTGTGAAAAAGGTTATTAGTAGAAGAAAGTTATAATTACGAAAAAAGTTTAAAAACTTAATTTTAAAATTAAAATAATATGGGATAGGTTATAGCATCCCCGTGACCCTAATGAGGATAAGTGGTATAGAAAATGATTGAATGAACTTTAAAAAAAACCTTTTAGTAGTCAAAATATTAAAAGGAAAAAGTTCAAATTTTATTTTAGTAGCATAGTTATTTTTTATGTCATTGTGAGAAACAAACAAAACAATATAAAGTTGTAATTTTTGGAATATTAGTTTGGCGAAAAATAACATGGGAATCAAGTTAGAATATTGTGGGAATAAAGTCATATTACAATTAAATATATAATTTTTGTTTTGTAATGTATTTAGCTGACAACTTAAATTACACAGTGTTAAAAATAACATTCCAAATATAAAACCTTCCCCGCACTTTCATCCATTCAATTCAGGGACTTTATTATTATTAATTATTAAAGTAATTACTTGCTTAAAATGCACACTATTAGTTGTAATCACTGTTAAAAAAATATGGTAGCCTCTCACGGAAATTCACTTGAAAATATGTAAGCTATAGGACGCTAAATATGACGTCTGTGTCAGGCTAAGACGTGTGACCAAACTGCCTGTAATGCTTTGATTGACGACAGGCTTTATTTCCCACCGATATTTGCAGCCTTACTTTTTCCTTTCAAAGCGGGTTCTTCATTCTTCATGCATAGAAATGAGCAGTAAGCGTAATTACACAATCACAGCCAATATAATATTGGCACCATTTTAAATAGTTGAAACTTTGTGTCTTTGTGTGGGTTGGCCACCTATCATGCTGCGCCTGCGTGGTCCGTGGATACGAGGCTGTGGACTTCCGAGATTTAAGCTCTGAGGTGTTTGCATTACAGTGACATCTCCGCAGGGCTGTCGTAATTACAAGGCACCTCATTAAACTTGTTCATCCAGTATGCTAAGGCTCCAGAAGCGCTTGGCGTCCAGCGTTCTGCGCTGTGGCAAGAAGAAGGTGTGGTTGGATCCTAATGAGACCAATGAAATTGCCAACGCCAACTCACGTGAGTTGATTTCCATACACCACAGGTATTTTCCCACTAGTCTGTCCTCATTTAATCACAGCCGTTGGCCAAAATTTGTATGACAGGCCAGCAGGTCCGCAAGCTGGTGAAAGATGGCCTGATCATCAGGAAACCCGTGACGGTCCATTCCCGCGCTCGCTGCCGCAAGAATACGCTGGCACGTCGCAAGGGACGTCACATGGGCTATGGTGGGTATCTTTGCCTGATTGCATAACATCCACCAAAGCCCCACACGTCTACTTTTTGAACTCTTCCTGCTCCAGGTAAGAGGAAGGGTACCGCCAATGCTCGTATGCCAGAGAAGCTGTCATGGATGCGACGCATGAGAATCCTGCGGCGTCTCCTCCGCCGCTACAGAGAGTCCAAGAAGATTGACAGGCACATGTACCACAGTCTGTACCTGAAGGCCAAGGGTAACGTGTTCAAGAACAAGCGCATCCTCATGGAGCACATTCACAAGCTGAAGGCGGACAAAGCTCGCAAGAAGCTGCTGGCGTAAGTCACAGACCTTTTCTTGGCCTGCAACTCCATTTACTATCCGATGCACTCATTGACTGTTTTTGGTGTGTTGACCCGCCAGTGACCAGGCTGAGGCTCGCCGTACGAAGACAAAAGAGGCCCGCAAACGCAGAGAAGAGCGTCTGCAGGCCAAGAAGGAGGAGATGATCAAGAACTTGTCCAAGGAAGAAGAGACTGCCAAGTAGTGATGCTTTAAAACAGTTTTTGTTATTAATTAAATTGGGTAAATATAACTGGATTGTTGCTTTTTCAGTGCCTTGTGAAAGTTTTCGGCCCCCCTGAACTTTGCGACCTTTTGCCACATTTCAGGCTTCAAACATAAAGATATAAAACTGTCATTTTTTGTGACGAATCAACAAGTGGGACACAATCATTAAGTGCAACAAAATTTCTTGGATATTTCAAACTGTATCAAACAAGACGGAAAAATTGGGCGTGCAAAAAGGATTCAACCCCCTTAAGTGAATACTTTGTAGCGCCACCTTTTGCTGCGATTACAACTGTAAGTCGCTCGGGGTATGTCCGTCAGTTTTTCCCATTCCTCCTTGCAGAACAGCTCGAGCTCAGTGAGGTTGGATGGGGAGCGTTTTGAACAGCAGTTTTCAGTTCTTTCCACAGATTCTCGATGGGATTCAGGTTTGGACTTGGACTTGGCCATTCTAACACCTGGATATGTTGATTTGTGAACCATTCAAGTGTAGATTTTTCTTTACGGTTTGGATCGTTGTCTTGTTGGAAGACAAACTTCCATCCCAGTCTCAGGTCTTTTGCAGACTCCATCAGGTTTTCTTCCAGAACGGTCCTGTATTTGGCTCCATCCATCTTCCCATCAATTTTAACCATCTTCCCTGTCCCTGCTGAAAAGCATTCCCAAACCATGATGTTGCCACCACCATGTTTGACAGTACGGATAGTGTGTTCAGGGTGATGAGCTGTATTGCTTTTACACCAAACATAACGTTTTGCATTGTTGCCAAAAAGTTCGATTTTGGTTTCATCTGACCAGAGCACCTTCTTCCACATGTTTGGTGTCTTCCGTGTGGCTTGTGGCAAACTTTAAACGTCACTTTTTATGGATATCTTTAAGAAATGGCTTTCTTCTTGCCACTCTTCCATGAAAGCCAGATTTGTGCAGTATATGACTGATTGTTGTCCTATGGACAGAGTCTCCCATCTCAGCTGTAGATCTCTGCAGTTCATCCATAGTGATCATGGGCCTCTTGGCTGCATTTATAATCCTTAGTCATTTAGGTCAACATCGGATCATTCAGAGATCCTCACTGAACTTCTGGAGAGAGTTGGCTGCACTGAAAGTAAAGAGGCTGAATAATTTTGCACGCCCAATTTTTCCGTCATTTATTTGTAAACATCAAATAAATTTCGTTGCACTTAATGATTGTGTCCCACTTGTTGATTCGTCACAAAAAATGTCTTTGTCTGAAGCCTGAAATGTGGCAAAAGGTTCAAGGGGGCCGAATCCTTTCACAAGGCACTGTATGGGGTATTGGAAGCCGCTCAATATTCACATCATCCTTATTAAAGCAGCCCCAAAGGACACTTCATTCTTAAATCTGTCACTCAAAGATCTTCAATACACAACACTTTGCAATGTTGTTGCATGTTGGCGTACGTCTTTAGGTGTGTCTAAAGCAGGGGTAGGGAAGCTACGGCTCGGGAGCCTGACGTGGCTCTTTTGATGACCACATATGGCTCTCAGAAGTTTCTAAACACCATCATGTTTAGTTATTTTCATTTAGTTTTTTTTTTTAATATATTGAACATATCTTGCTTTACAACAGGGGTGTTCAAAGTGCGGTCCATGTGATTAATTTGCCCGTGTAGATAAACAAACTTGAAGGAAACAGCAAAAATTAAAACATTTTAATCTAAGAAGTTTTCATTTGAAAATGAGGTAGTGGAAAAGGAAAATAAAGTCATACTACAAGAATAAATAATTATGAGAAATTTTGAAATTAAAAAAATTTTTTACAGCAGAAATAGAAAAAAATTGCTGTAATTTTGCGAGTAGAAAGTAAAAATATTCAAAGAAAAAATCCCAATTTTACGAGAATAAACGTTTAATAGAGTAAAAATGTCACTTTAGTAACAGTTTTTTTTTAATGTCGCAATATTATGAACAAAACAATATAAAGTAATTTTTGGAATATTAGGTTGGGGAAAACATTAATTTGGGAACAGAGTTAAAATATTGTGGGCATAGTTATTCATTTTCTATGCCACTTATCCTCACTAGGGTCGCGGGGATGCTGGAGCCTATCCCAGCAGACTTTGGGCGAGAGGCGGGTTACACCCTGGACTGGTCGCCAGTCAATCGCAGGGCACATATAGACACACACATTCATACTCTAAATACTGGTAACTAATACATGTAGAAAACTATCAAATAACTTCAAGAGGCTTCAGTGCTTTTATAGAACACGGATTGACACCCAGAACAGATGGTGGTCAAGTGTGGTATGTAGTGTAACCAGTCAATGCGGTTTATATATTCTCCACACTATTCAACGGGTGCAGTAAGTTTGTGGCTGCTCTCCAACACGTGGCAGCAGAGAACCAGCACAAAAGAATTCCATTACACCTGACATTAAAAGCTTTGTCTGTTTCCAAGATACATTAAAATGACCGTACTTCACGAAGAACAAAATTTCTATACAAATAAGGGCAATAGTGCTTTACTTGACAGCAATTACGTGCTAATTTCCGTGTCCTCTTTGTAAATATGTGTGTACGTCATGCATGTAAAAGCAACACCACCGTGTGTGAAAAAAACAGAACAAAAACATTAAGATATGCAATGATGATTCAGGGATTACTGGAGGAGAAAACCGGCCTGGGATTATTTTGTCACTTGGTTAATCTACTTTTTCATTACTAGGAGGCGCCGCGATTTCCTGAAGCGTGAGCGTTAATGGGATTAGATGAGGAAAAGGAATATGAGCTCTGATGTACTTGGCCGCTTGGCCAAGTACATCAGAGCTCATATTCGCTTGGCCTTCAACCAGACCGCCCTATATATGACCCTCGCAAACTAAAGCTTTTTATAATACAATAAAGCAGGGGTAGGGAAGCTACGGCTCGGGAGCCAGATGTGGCTCTTTTGACGACCACATATGGCTCTCTGACGTTTCTAAACACCATAACATTTATTTTAATTAATTTCTTTCTTAAAATATACAGTGGTGTGAAAAACTATTTGCCTGACTTTTTGTCACACTTAAATGTTTCTGCTCATAAAAAGTAGTTTTCTAGTCAAAGAACATAATTGAACACAAAATGATGACTGCCAAGACTTTTGGGAAAATATCTTGTGGACTGACGAGACAAAAGTTTAACTTTTTGGAAGGTGCGTGTCCCGTTACATCTGGCGTCAAAGTAACTACTGTCTAGCAAAAAATCCTGAAGGAGAATGTCTGGCCATCTGTTGGTCAACTCAAGCTAAAGCCATCTTGGGTGCTGCAGCAGGACAATGACCCAAAACACAGCAGCAAATCCACCTCTGAATGGCTGAAGAAAAACAAAATGAAGACTTTGGAGGGGCCTAGTCAAAGTCCTGACCTGAATCCCATGAAGATGCTGTGGCATGACCTTAAGAAGACGCTTCATGCTAGAAAAGCCTCAAATAAAGCTGAATGACAACAATTCTGCAAAGATTCCTCCAGAGCGTGTAAAAGACTTGTTGCAAGTTATGGCAAACGT
Source organism: Oostethus manadensis (assembly GCA_024372805.1). Taxonomy (NCBI): domain Eukaryota; kingdom Metazoa; phylum Chordata; class Actinopteri; order Syngnathiformes; family Syngnathidae; genus Oostethus; species Oostethus manadensis. The sequence goes on from QODF01000157.1 coordinate 677,547, forward strand.
TTGATTGCAGTTATTGCTGCTAAGAGCGCCCGACCCGTTATTAGGTGCAGGGGCAATTACTTTTTCACACAGGGCTATGTGGGTTTGGATTTTTTTCTCCCTAAATAATAAAAACATTCATTTCAAAACTGCATTTTGTGTTTACTTGTGTTATCTTTGACTAATATTAAAACGTGTTCGATGATCAGAAACATTTTGTGTGACAAACATGCAAAAGAATAAAAAGTCAGATGGGGCAAATAGTGTTTCACACCACTGTATGTAACATATCTTGCTTTACAACAGGGGTGTTCGAGTGACACATTCTAAAAATACAATTTAACAAAAAACTTTAAGGAAACAATACAAATTTTAAAATGAACAGTAATTTTACAAAAAATATTAGGAGAAAAAAGTTGTCATATTTTGAAAATAATCTTTGGTTATAATATTAGGAGAATAAAGTCATAATTAGAAATGTTTAAAAAATTAAACAAAATATTAAAAGGAAAAAAAGTCACAATTTTAGCAGAATAAACGTGTAATATTATGAGTAAAAACATGTCAAAGTCATTTTAGTAACAGTCATTTTTATTTTCAAATGTCGCAATATTAAGAAACAAAACAATGTAAAGTTGTCATTTTTGGAATATTATGTTGGGGAAAAAATTAATATGGGAATGAAGTCATAATATTAATACAATATATTTGTTTTATGTTTTGTGTAATGTTATTTTGCTAACATTTTAAAGTAAAACACGTCAGGAATCGCGGTGTTAAAAATAACATTCCAAATATAAAAGCTTCTCAGCACTTTCATCCATCCAATTCAGAGATTTCTTATCTTCTACAATTGTTGGCACACTTTTAGTTGTATTCACTTTTTAAAAAAATTATATGGCTCTCAAAAATAAATTTGAAAATGTGTTGTTTGTGGCTCTCTTTAGCCCAAATGGTTCCCGACCCCCCATTCCCGAATAATGTAAGATAACTAAGATAATAAGCCATTCATTCCTTTGCTTTGTGTTTTGCATTGTTCAACACTATAAACGACACTGGTTTGCCTATATTAGTGGAAAATACCCCCCCCCTCTCAAAAAAAAAAGTGTGATGCTAACCATAGAACCACTAATGGAATTTAGTTTTATTATATTTTACACTGTGGCTACTTTTACTTTTGAAAGCCAAAGGAGCATTAAATATACTTTTTCTTTTAGTATTTATCCAATAAAATGCTACCAGGAGGCAAAAACAACATTATGATTAATGTTGCATTTATGAGCAGAGGGGATTCCAGCCAGAAGACAGAGATGCATTTTAAAGGATGGCAGCTGCTGTCAAATTTGTCTGGTGATCATGAAATGACCCCCTAGATAAACACAAGATGTCGCCAAAGCAGAAGAAATGGTTTCACACGAGTGACTAATCCAGCAAAGGTAGACATGGTAGAAGTGACAGTGGTAATTAGACAAGCTGTAACTGTTCTCACATTAAAAATATACAACATTAAGTGGCAAAAAATACCTCAAAACTGAATAAAGCAAAATTTGCTCTGGATCAAAAATCACTCCATACTCTCTACTGTTCTCTGGTATTACCACATGAAACTTATTGTGTAGAAGGACCTCTTAAAAAAATACATTTTTACAATTCCAAGGCACCCCCCGGATTCATTCTCAGTAGAAATGCCTACTGGGAATTTCCCACAACCAGAACACCCTCTAGGAGTGGTCTCTCGTCAATGATCAGTCAGCAATACGGGGTGCATGTGAGGGATGGTGTCAACTTGCTGCTGTTCACGCTGAAATGTGAGGAATTTTCTATGGTGGCACAAGCAGCCGAAGAAGTCCGCCATGTACGGGGTGGGACGGCTCCAGAAAAGAAAGACTTGGACAAGTTAAGAAGGCTAACTCATCATCAAGGCCACCAGGCGGCATCCCGATGGGGCCCTTGGATCCACTACCCACCTGGAGTGTGGAATGTGCATCAGCCTCAGTTTTTGCACCAATCAAACCTCCCACATGATCCCCTGCAGCCGACTCAACCAGGTGCCTCAGACCTCCCCACTCAGGGGGGTCACTCCCAAAGCTCAAGTGTCCGTCTGTGTTGGAGCAGCAGATTGAATGGCCGCAGATGGGGGATCACACATCAGGGTCGAGGGTGTACTCAACGCAGACAAGATAGATAGATACTTTATTAATCTCCAAGAGAAATTTAGGACAATGGCATTAGTGATGCCGAGGGAGACCAGGAGATGGGTGAAGGGGTGGAAACTTCCAAGAACCCTTGTGGATGGAAGCAGAGGTTGGGAGCACGGGAAACAGAGCGGAGTGGCTGGTTCACCTTCAACTCTTCCGACCCTTTTGCCAGCCACAGCGGCCATGATAGAGGAGCTGACAAGTTCAAAGGCCATAGAGCCCCTACATGCAGGCCTGGTGGGCCATCTTCCTGACAAGGTTTCACTTTACCATTACACACCGTCCCGGCTCCCTTGATGGTAAGCCCGATGATCTTTCCAGAAGACGTGGGTACTGAGAACATTCTCCATCGCTTCCAGGTGGTGGGAGCTCTTTGGTGGGAAGTGGAAGTGGAAGCATCGAGGAACTCCACACCCTCCAGCAGATAGTCCACCTGAGCAGCTATTTGGGTGCCAGAGTGGTGCTCCAACGTTATTGCCCGGGCCCACTCTTCCAAGTTGGCCTGCCATCCCGGACTCCGTCGCACATTGGTGGTCGCACACCTCAAATAATTCATTTGAGGTTGTCCCTCTGATCGCTCACAGTAAATGATCCCAGGTCCTTACCATAAGAACTAACCATTAGAGGGAGAGCAGTCGTAAAGTAGAGTGTTCGGCATCACGTATGACATGAATTGGTTAGTCCAGTGGTTTTCAAACTGGGGCCGCCCCCCCTAGGGGGAACGGCACTATGACAGGGGGGGGCACGGGGCTACCATTCACACTTTTATTACCGTATTTTAAAAATGTTTATCTCCAAAAGGGGTTAGTCTGTTGTGAGTGGTCTGGATGTAGAGAGGCTGCCTCTGCATAACTGGGCTGTGTCGAAACCTGTGTGAGTTCCCCGCACCCCTCTAGGAGTCTCACCCTCAAAGGGGGAGATTTGGCCAGTTAGACAGACTAGTTAGGTAGGAAGGTGTACCTGCTTCATATACAAGTACCTAGTACCTAGGTAACTAGGGTTTACAAAAAACAAATAAAATTGGAATGAAAATTTTTGGAAAGCAAATCTGTTTGATTTTTAAATCCCATTTTCAGCGACTTTATGGGTTTTCAAGTACGCTTCCAAGATTTTGAGAGTGTGTTTGGAAAGCGTCAAGTGGAACAACAGCAATGCAAAGAGGACAGAATGTTGGACAAAAAAAGTTTGGGCCTAAAAATGTATTAACTAATCTTAATTAACTAACTTCAACTAATCAACTACCAAAATCTCCACTTAAAACTTGAATCTTGAGTTTGGTTTCAATGACTTCCATCACATGATTACATTTACATCATTCATGTCCAAAAGGAGGAAGAAGAAGCAGAACTTCGTCTTAAATCATAGTCTAAAGCAGCGGTTTTCAAACTTGGGGGGTGCCCGCCACCCCCTGGGGGGTCCCGGCGTTATGACAGGGGGGGGGCTACCACGAACACTTTGCAAAAAAAAGTTTGGGAACCACTGGTCTAAAGCTTAATACACTGCCTGGCCAAATCAACTGGATTTAAGTGATCAAATAGGTAGGAGGTCGCTGCAGTTGGTCAGGTGTAGGTTCAGCAACGCTATGTGCTCAAAGAATGAGGTGAGCTGACTACCTGAATGTACGGAATGACCAGGTTTTTTCATCTTCTCTGATGGCACGGACATATTCCAAGATGACGCCAGGATTCATCGGGCTCAGATTGTGAAAGAGCGGGTCAGGGAGCATGAGACATCTTTTTCACACATAGAGTCCAGACCTTAACCCCACTGAGAATCTTTGGGATGTGCTGGGGAAGGCTTTGCGCAGCGGTCAGACTCTACCATCATCCATGCAAGCCCCCTGTCATAATGTCGGGCCCCCCCTTGGGGCCGTGTCCCCCAGTTTGAGAACCACTGACATAAAGGGCTACCGTGAAAACACAATGAAATATATTTTGTATCATTTTTTTTCTCCCTAAAAACAGTGAAGTAAAAAAAAAAAAAGGAATAATATTTTATGTGCATACTTTTCACTGGAGTAGTTTTAAAAGAATTTAAAGTAAGGGAAAAAACAACACACCATCTTTTTACAGCAGTGTTTACCTTTTGCCTTGAGTGCGAGTTGTTTAAGGACAGTAGTTAATTGAACAAACAGTCACTACTAAATATATAACTCGGAAAAGCATTAGGCTGGTAAAAAGTGTATTTTTGTACTACTCCAGCCAAGAGTGGCATGTTAGCTACGAGAAACAAGTCCCTGTAGTCATTAAAGGAGAACATGAAAGAAAACTCATACATGAAAAAACACTCCAGCCTTGTCCTCATTAACCTCAACGCGCCTTCTTCACCTTCATTCTTGCGTCGAGGGGCCGGCCGCATCATCAAAGCTACACAAGATGAAGAAAAACATGATGAAAGCGCCCATTAAGCCCAAGATTTGGGGGATGCTGGAGTGTATGGGAGGGTTGAAGGTAACCAGGTGTGGAGGTGGGCTGCACGTGCCAGACAGACAGGGGAGCTTAGTGCTGACTTCTCAAGCCTCACAGGATTAAGCTCGTGAAGCTTGAGAAGTCAACATCTGCCATAATCACTGGGACCCAAATAACAATAATAATAACAACAACCGTGACATCTCATACAACTGTACTTATGAACGCAGCAACTAGCATTAAATACCATATTTATGTAGTGATCAGGGGGGTTTGCAGGGCATCTATTAAGGGTAACGTATTTACCGGGGGAGGCCCAAAGCATTACAAAAAAATAGCAATTAAAGTAAAAAAAAACAAACATATTTGTAATTATTTAGTTGAATTATTTACATTTTCAAATGTAACATACAGTGTATTAGCGTAGGGGTGTCACAAAACACGCATTTGACGGGACTGATTTTAATATGACTTTTAAGAATACTACAATGAAAAACCATATTGTTTTAAATGACAAGTTATTGCAATCTACTTATGTATTTTCTACTACTACCACAGCGGAAGGCGGCTAAACTTCTCCCCGATGGAAAGTGATGTTTTGGTCCAGGAGGTCCAAGCTTGCTGTGGCCGAATACATGGTCACACAAGCAGACCTCCACGGGCCGATGATGCAAAAGTGGCCTGGGAGGAGATTACAAGTTTAGTAACCTATATTTGTAATATAATATGTATATGTAATATGAATGAACAAAGACTATACATAATGGGGAAGAAATCCGAAGCAACTGTGCATAAAAGACGCATTGCCAAGCTCGTGGTGGGGTCCTTGTCACTTTTGTTTGCATGTGAGATGAACTTGTATTACCCAATTCATTACACAATCGAAGATGTCAGTATGTTTGATTAACCGTTTATTTACAATTAACCACATCCATATCAGATCAGGAGGTGGTGGCCAGAAGGAGAAGGCGCGACAGAGGCAGACGGGACAGTCAATATAGATAAAAATGTATGTGCTGATTCAGATAGTTACTCTAACCAGTGGTTGTTGTGATTATTAAATGCATTCAAATGTGCCTGACATTGTGTAAACCGGCCTGATCTGAATATGCCTCGTCGGAACCATGCATATTGTATTTTGTTGCTTTAAATTGTCGATGTTTTAAAAATGGTAACAGAAAGTCTTTTGATGGCAATATCTGCAGAGTAAAATGAGGTGGGTCAAGCAGGGCGCCGTCTCAACATTTTTCAGCATGCAGATGCTTCGACAAGACGCGTTGCTTGCGTAAGTGCACGCGCCTGGAATTGTTTGTAAATGTGCAACACTTGGCTCGCACCCGTTGTGTGATCAAAGCATAATATCTGGGAATGCGCACCTTTACATATGTAAACAACACTTTGGTGTCGGCCTGGTCTTTATTTAATTCTATTCAGTTATTCATGGAAGCGGGTTTTTTACCGCGCGGTGTAACATCCGCCTGAGTGCACAGAGTCTGCGTGTGGGATAGGAGATTATGTTTGCTGCAAGGGCCCTTTTCTCCTTGTGTTCTTCTTGTCTGCCAAAGCTGCAACAAATAAATAAATAAAGGAAAAGCTTTCCTCTGTGCTGACAGCGCCTGCCCCCCCCCCCACACGCCCACGTAATCATCAGTGCTATTTTCGGCGCACATTTTGGTACACACTTTGCATTGTCGTCGTTTTGCTGCTGTCAACGGCACTCTGCTGCTTTAAAAAAAGAAAAGAAAGAAGTGTGAACACAGGAGAACGGGACAGTGCGGTGGAGGTGACTACAGACTAATTGTGTACTTTTTTTTAAATGCAGCAAATAATAGAATTTCTATCAACAAAGAGTCAGCAAAAATGAGATTATAGTCAGCAAATTGATGGTTTGCCACTTTGCTGGTCTTTTCAGCTCCCTCCACCCGGACCAAGAGCATATTTGATCCAAATTGCTAACAGAATTGGGTCATGATTTGAGAGATGTTCATGCACATTACCTTTGCCAGCTTTGTGGACGGCCAGCAGCTTTTCCGCTGCCAATTAGTTTTACTGGGGAGTTAATCAAATCACTTACGCTCGTTATAACCAAAGAAAACCTCCCGTGCTCTGCTCTTCACCAATGAATGGTTTGATGCTGGATGCTAAAAATAAAAAATAAAAAGGCTAATTTGATCACGTCCTGTCATTAAGCACATTAACTTGAAAGTGTGCTTGACAGCGCCAATAATGAATAAGGTCCACTATCAGATGCATGTCAGTCAAAAGTCAGTGTGCTTAGAGACCCAAGCAGTATATGTTACCATACAGAATAGATTTTTTTCCATCATATAGTTCATCCACTCATCTGCACAGTACTAGGCAGATATTATAATTGTATATTTGCATTACATTGCACTGTCACAACTGTCACTTTCCAGGTTGAGGTCACTGACTCCTCATCTCTTTTGGCTGATTTTTTACTGACTGACTTTCTACTGCTGTAGTTTTTCATTTGGCTTGGATCATCATCTCTGGTGCGGTACCTGGACAAAGTAGTCCCAACTCCTCCAGGATGACACATCAATACGTACCGTTGCAAGGGTTGCAAGGTTTGCTGTGTCTCCCAGCACAGTCTCAAGAGCATGGAGGAGATTCCAGGAGACAGGTAGTTACTCCAGGAGAGCTGGAGAGGGCCGTAGAATTTCCTTAAACCCTCAGCAGGATTGGTATCTGCTCCTTTGTGCAAGGAGGAACAGGACGAGCACTGCCAGAGCCCTACAAAATGACCTCCAGCAGGCCACTGGTGTGAATGTTTCTGACCAAACAATCAGAAACAGGCTCCATAAGGGTGGCCTGAGGGCCCGACCGCCTGTAGTGGGACTGCTATTAGGTATCGGGATGAAATCCTTGGACTCATTGTCAGAACCTGCGCTGGTGCAGTGGGACCTGGGTTCCTCCTGGTCCACGACAATGCCCGACCTCATGAGGCTAGAGTATGCAGGCAGTTCCTGGAGGATTGAGGAATCGATACCATTGACTGGCCCACACGTTCACCTGACCTAAACCCAATAGAACACCTCTGGGACATTATGTTTAGGTCCATCCGATGCCGCCAGGTTGCTCCTCAGACTGTCCAGGAGCTCAGTGATGCCCTGGTCCAGACTTACAGGTGCCACGTATGCTCTGCAGGCAGTATGTGTGTGTGTGTTGTAGTAAAGTCACAGTGTTTGATCGTTTCCGTGCGACAAAGAAGACGTGACACGTGAACTTGAGGGCTTGCCGGACTTTATTGATGCAGAGTGGCGGCTAGATAGTTAAAAGAACGGTGAACGGCCGGCTCAGAGTGCTCCTAAGCCCATGTTGTGTTATGTTGCTGACCAACACGTGGCTACAACACAAAAGTGAGCGACTGTAGCTCAAGTGTGCATAGTGTTTTGGCTAAATGTAAGTAAATACCGCAGACTGAGCAAATTTTACTTAGATATGATTTAAATATGAATGCCCTTAGTCAACATATACTCTATTACCATAAGGCTATAAACAAATACTGTCATGTATTTACATTTATTGCTGACACCACCAGATGTGCTACAACGTGAGGACGATACAGTATCTCACAAAAGTGCGTACAACCCTCACATTTCTCAAGGGCCAATACCGTAAAACTTGATATACTTTAGAGTAGTCAGTGTACAGCTTGCATAGCAGGATACATTTCCACAGAAAATAACACAAACAATCATTGGCAAGTGTGTAGCGAGATACACATTCTACAGTCAAAGACGGTGGTGGTTGCATCATGGTCTGGGGGTACATGAGTGCAACATGAATCTTGGTACATGAATCTCGTGCCCAAGAAGATTAAGACAGTGCAAGATAACAACGGTGCTCACGATAAAAAGTCACACAACACGGGAAGGTGCGCTCTTTTGTGTTGCCAGTTGTCACAGTATATGTTGGAATCCCTCAATGAACCACATCTCCTCCGTGCCCAGCACTCGTGCGGCATCTGAGACAACAACTATTCAGACAATAACAGCTGTGTGTTGGCTCATTTTCAGAGGACGGTAAAATTATACTGCTACACAAGCTGTACACTGACTACTAGGCCTGCAACTAACGATTATTTTCATAACCGATGAATCGGTCGATTATTTTTCGATTAATTGATTAATCAGATTTTTTTTAAAGACATTTTTAATGTTCCCTTCTTTGCAGTAATCCCTTTAAGAATGCATGAATGGATGTTTTCCCCACAAAAATTATAGCGAAGAGAAGAGAATTATATAAACCACCAGTTGACAAACGTCACAAACCCCCCTCTACTGCAGTTTCGCTGTTCTACCAGTAGGTTTAGTAGGTGTGTATGCATGGTAAGAGATCATGGAGAGAGTGCAGAAATGTAGACGTTTTCCTAAGCACAAGTACAAGTATGTCATTTACTTTGCGTGGGAATGCTTTTACACACTCTCTACGCACACATCTCCGCAGTGCTTTGCTTTGCAAGATATCAAAAAGAGGAAAAAATGTAGATAGCTCTTTTCCAAAGTCAAAGGTGATGTGTGTGAAGTATCTTGTTTTGCCTGAAACACAAAAGATACTACAACTGCTAAGGAAATCACTAAGGAAATAAAAAATAGTTACAGTAGAGTGGCCAAAATCAGGATATTTATAGAACATTTTTAAATGAAACGATTAATCGGTTACCGAAAACGTTGTCGATTATTTGGATAATCGATGAATAATTGATTCATCGATTAATCGTTGCAGCTCTACTGACTACACTAAAGTATGTCCAAGTTGCACGTCGATAAAAATGTCCTTTGACAAAATAAGTGCTTGCTGAATTGTGAGAGGTGTAACTCACTTTGGGGAGCTACGGTAAATCAATGGTAATCAATCAAAGCCAGAATGTGATGCTTCATTGTGTCCGTCATTTATCCCGCACATTTTGCCGGACGCAATTTGGTACTCAACCCCTGCAGAGAGCGTGAGCCAGCGAGAAAGAGAGCGGGAGAGGGACGTTTGACAGCTGCCGCCTCCTTTTTGACACCGAGTGGGGGATTATGTTTTTGCTGTGCTGCACTTTCAAAGAAGACAAGCTTCACATTCACACACACAGATATTACATCAAGTAAAAATAAAAATAGAAGTACCCAGCGGATAAGGCAGCATCTAAGTGTCGACTTTATGGACAGGTGTAAAGGTAACATCTGTGCCCGAAGACTGTAGGTCAACGTGAAGACATCAGCGCCCTTAAACCAAGTAAATCACTTGTGTGTGTGTGTGGGGGGGTGTGTGTGTGTGGAGTTTCAGAAGGGTCTCTGTATTATTCTTGATGAGCACAGGTATGTACATGATTATTATGCGTTCATAATGCATTAACGGTTGAACATCAACGGCCATCCAAAGCTCATCTCGCTCTATTGCTGTTTCCACTATGCAAAGTGAAGACGTAGTTATTTGGCTAAGATTCAGAAGGTGAGGTACCGGACTTCCAAAGTGGTGCTACATTTCCCACTCCCACTGCGCGGCGAGCATTTCTAAAGAAAGCCCCTCCCTCCTGCTTTGGGATTCTGAAATAAAAAAAAATTAAAAAATCAAGCAAAGCCACTTCCATTGGGAAAAAACATTCCTGCAGATTCCCTCGTCAAGTATCAATATCATTATGAATATAAAAAGCTAATGATAATCTGTCATATTTCCAGTAGGATGATTGCAGGCACCAAGCCGCGCTTCTTCCCGCTGCTCAAACGCAGGAAGCCGTCTGTGTCCTCATTTTTTCCAACACAGATCTGCAGGGGGATAATGGGCGAACGATGGGAGCACGGGCGAATGAGGGAGCGGTCGGGGTATAAATGGACAAATCAATGTGAAAATGGACAAGAGATGGTAAAGCGGGGACAGAATGGGGCGGGAGGAGGCATAACGTGAGATTCTTGGACTAAAAGTGAGCTTCATTAATATCCAAAGAGTCCTCTTGTCATCACACGCATTCATTTGCATACGTTTTTTAATGCATTCTGCGGGTGTGAGCATTTTACGTGTGTTCACCTGGGCCTCTTTCACCGTCATCTGGCCTTTGTCTCGGTTGCCGTGGAAACCTGAGGTGACCTTCCACACATGTTCACCAGGGCGCAACCGCTGCACAAAGTTGGCCGGGAAATATCCCACCTTGTTTCGGCTTTTACCCTGAAAAACAAAGACACACACACACACACACACAAATGAGTCCACTTGCACATCCTATGTCAGGGTTATCCAAATGTTTTCCAACGAGGGAAAAATAAAGGCTGCAGGGACTACTTTGTTCTTATTCTAAAACAATCCGGTGTAAGTCAAGATATTCTTTGTAATTGAAAAAAAGAACAATAAACACCCTTGATTTCACATTGTGTGAAAATCTTGGCCAAAACCTGCACAACAGCGCCCCTCAAAGAGTGAGAAAATATGACAGGAACATAAACTCATCAAGGAAAGCACATGTACAGTAGTGTTCAAAATAATTGCATGTGACTAAGCAGTTTAATTACTGTGTCATTAGAGTTTTATTTATTGCTACATGGAAAAAACCATTACCAGGTGCAGTAGATTATCAGAAATCAAAGACTGTCACAGTACTTATAGGTAAACCCAGATTGTTTTTGATCATCCTGGGGTTTTATGTGATTCAACCTGATTCATGCCTGTTATCCACAAAATTGATCACTGATCACTGATTGAATGCCACACTGCTATGTTTTTCAACACATGTTTGTTTTCTGAGAATCTGCTGCACCCACTGATAACTTGTTTGCCAAGTGGCAAATGAAAATAGACTAATAACAGTACTTGAGCTGGTTAGTCACATTGGATTGCTATTGTTTTGAACACTACTGTAGTTGGCCGTTTTTCTGGATTTGGACAATTTCCATTATGAGGGTGTTTCTCTGCAGCCTTCATAATGGCAGTCATATGTAATTCAATGTTGAAAATATGCTAACACGAGCTGCGGGCTGCACATTGGAAACCACAGCTGTGAGTGCTTTGCTGTGCTGTGATATGTCCCCATCTGATTAACAATGCAGATTTGAACACACAGTTTCCATGATTAACAGAATAAGAACAATAAAGCAGCAGCATTGTGAAGCGCTAATCTTGCACTGCAGCCTTCAGAGAGCAAAGGGATGTTCACTTTGTGCGAGCATTACAGTAATTAGCTAATTTATTACAAACGGGAACTATGGTAACTTCTGCCTGACGACACACTTGACGCCATCCACGCTCACTAGCTGCGCTAACACCCACGTCCATTGACCTTCAAGAGCACCAACCGGCAGCTCTCAAAGTCTCCAACTGGTCTTCGACGACTGGAGGAGGCTTGACTGATTGCACAAGAGCCACAGTAGCAATTTGTTCACAAAAGGTAAACCAGAACAGCGGGAATAAGAACAAAAAAAAACAAAGCAAAACGAACTCACCTTCCACCAGTCCTCATTGGAGTCGTCTGTGACTTTGACTCTATCGCCAGGCCTGGAGAACAGTTTTAGAGAAGACATGAGAAGAAGCACCCAGAGTTCCCTCAAATATGTTACCTTAGAGTAAATTATTTTATTTATATTTGTATTATTTCTGAAAAATTATTAGGGCTTTCAAATGATTTATTACATCAATCTAATCACAGATTAATCACAGATTAATCATGATTAATCACGATTTCCTATCATGTGCCCAGCACACTATTACAGTACAGGGTGATTGAGAAGTAACTCCAAGTACTTGTAATTTATTTTTGAACTATAATTCTTACACAAAATAAACGTGAGAAGAAAGTGTATCGCATGGACCTTTATTCTAAATTTGATATGGGCGCCAGCATTCGCCACCAGTTTCTCAAGCCCCCTGGGAACCGCGCAAGGAACTCTTGTGGGATGGAAGACGTAACTTCCCGTGTTCTTCCAAAGTTGTTGGTTTGTTAGAATAGACTTGCCCATATTTCATGGAACATACACAAAACCAACATATGAATAAATGATAAGTGTTCTAAAATAGGGAGTTACTTTTCCATCACCCTGTATATATATATTTGTATGTATTAATTCAATGTAATTAAATTGTATAACATGTATTACATTTAAATCAAGCTAAAAGACGCTACCTGTGTCTGAAAATGTATTTGCCTAAGACCAGTCTCTTTAATAGCAGCAGCACTTGAATCACACTTTAACCACATTATTATGAGCCATGAAGGGTTGCATTTAAAGACAACATGTAACTTAACTTTGCGTGGGTGTATTTTCTGGAGTTTCCGAGCATACTTGCAGTAAATGCAGCAAATTGTACTTCCCCAGTAAAAGTTCCATTAATAGGAGAAAAGAATATCCACTTATTGTTTTCCTTTGTCTTTCGGTTTATTTAGACCTCACTTACACGCATAATAAAGGTGTTGTTGTAATTTTCTGAGTGTCAGTGAATGCATCTCGCCCTCTTTAGTAACAATGAGGAAGTTTCCAGCATGAGCAGAGTAGGGGGGGGGGGGGGGGGACGGTTACGCCATTGTGGCTCCATCCGCCGTCATAACAGAGAGATGTGGCTTGATGTGTCGTGCATGCGTTAATGACGAAAAACGATTTTAACGTAATTAATACAATAAACTAGTTGCTGCTGTTAACGACTTTTGACAGCCCTGATTATTACATCTTCTTTCATGTTTTTTACGTTACAAATACAAATTAGTAGTTACATCCATCAATCCATTTTCTATGCTGCTTACCCTCAGAGTCGCTAAGGTCTTCCTAGAGTCTTTCTCTAGGCCTCCTGCCTGGCAATTCAAAACTCAACATCCTTCTAGCAATAAATTCACTATCTCTCCTCTGGACATGTCCCAACCATCCCAATCTGGCCTCTCTGACTTTATCTCCAAAACCTCTAACATGTGCTGTCCCTCTGACGTGCTCATTCCTGATCCTGTGGAAATGCAAATTTATTTATAACTCTTTTTGAAACGCATCAACTCAACTCGCCGTATTTGGAGGAGGAGGAATGCTGCCTATAACCCCAAAAACACCGTCCCCACCGTCAAATATGGAGGTGGAAACATTATGCTTTGGGGGTGTTTTTCTGCCAAGGGGACAGGACAATTGCACCGCATCAAAGGGAGGATGGATGGGGCCATGTACCGTCAAGTGTTGGGTGAGAACCTCCTTCCCTCAGTTAAGGCATTGAAAATGGGTCATGGTTGGGTATTCCAGCATGACAATGATCCAAAACACACGGCCAAAGCAACAAAAGATTGGCTCAAGAAGAAGCATATTAAGGTCATGGAGTGGCCTAGTCAGTCTCCAGACCTAAATCCATAGAAAATCTGTGGAGGGAGCTGAAGGTTGGAGTTGCCAAACATCAGCCACGAAACATGAATGACTTGGAGAGGATCTGCAAAGAGGAGTGGGCCCAAATCCCCCCTGAGATGTGTGCAAACCTTGTGGCCAACTACAAGAAACGGCTGACCTCTGTGATTGCCAACAAGTACTGAACCACGTTTTTCAAAGAGATCAAATACTTGTTTCCTTCATGGAAATGCAAATTCATTTATAACTCTTTTTGAAACGCATTTTTCTGGATTTTTTTGTCATTGTTGTCTCTCAGTGTTCAAATAAAGCTACCATTGAAATTATAGACTGATCAGTTCTTTGTTAGTAGGCAAACTTACAAAATCAACTGGGGTTCAAATAGTTTTTCACCTCACTGTATCATCAGGACCGAGTGCTTTCCATTCTTCATCCTCTTCAATGCCCTCCTCACTTCTTCCCTACTAATCTTTGCTACTTCCTGGTCCACTTCTACTCTTTGTTCTCTCTCATTTTCCTCATTCATCAACTCTTCAAAGTACTCTTTCCATCTTCCCATGACACAACTGGCACCTGTCAATACCCTTCCATCCTTATCTTTCATCACCCTAACCTGCTGCACGTCCTTTCCATCTCTGTCCCTCTTGGGCTTGCCAACCTGTATAGATCTTTCTCTCCCTCCTTGCTGTCCAACCTAGCATACAAGTCATCATAAGCCCCTTGCTTGGTCTTTGCCACCTTTACTTTCACCTTACGCTGCCTCTCTCTGTACTCCTGTCTACTCTCTTCAGTCCTCTCAGTGTCCCACTTCTTCTTAGCTAACCTCTTACTCTGTATACACTCCTGCACCTCCTCATTCCACCACCAGCTCTCCTTAGCTACTTTCCTTCCAGATGACACACCAAGTACTCTCCTACCTGTCTCCCTGATCACAGTAGCTGTAGTTGTCCAGTCATCTGGAAGGACTTCATGACCACGCATAGCCTTTTTCAACTCCTTCCTAAAAGTCACGCAACACTCCTCTGTTTCAACTTCCACCATTTTGTCCTCTGCTCTGCCTTTACCCTCTTCATCCTTCTCACCACTAGAGTCAACCTACACACCACCATCCTATGCTGTCTGACTACACTCTCACCTACCACTGCTTTGCAGTCACTGACCTCCTTCAGGTTACACCTTCTACACAAGATGTAGTCTACCTGTGTGCTCCTACCTCCACTCTTGTAGGTCACCCTATGTTCCTGTCTCTTCTGGAAGAAAGTATTCACTACAGCCATTTCCATCCTTTTTGCAAAGTCGACCACCATCTGTCCTTCAGCGTTCCTCTCCTGGATACCAAACTTGCCCATCACCTCCTCATCATCTCTGTTTCCTGCACCAACATGCCCATTGAAGTCCGCACCAATGACAACTCTCTCACTTTTAGGGATGTTCTGCATCACTTCATCCAGGTCTGACCAGAATTTCTCTTTCTCCTCCATCTTACATCCTACCTGTGGAGCATACCCACTAACCACATTGAACATCACACCTTTGATTTCTAGCTTCAGGCTCATCACTCTGACACTCTTTTTACCTCCAGGACGTTGCTAGCAAACTCCTCCTTCAAAATCACCCCTACTCCATTTCTCTTCCTATCTACACCATGATAGAACAGCTTGAACCTGCTCCTAAGCTTCTAGCCTTGCTACCGTTCCACCTGGACACACAATATGTCTACCTTCCTCCTCTGCATCCTGTCAACTAATTCTCTAACTTTTGCTGTCATATTTCTAACATTCAAGACTTAGCATTCCTCTTCTCTCTCCTCCTACGGACACACCTTCCTCCTCTCCTTCTTCGACCAACAGTAAACCGGCACCCTGTCGTGAACATTACCAGTAGCGGGCGTTGTTAGCCCGGGCCACGTCCGATCCGGTATGGAAATCATTTGTTTGATTCGCGTGTTCTGGTTTGGCAAAGTTTTACGTCGGATGCCCTTCCTGACACAACCCTCTGTATTCATCCGGGTTTGGGACCGGCACAATAAGACACTGGTTTGTGCCCCGTTGCGGCTACATTTGGGAGGAAACTGGAATACCCGGAGAAAACCCACACACGCACGGGGAGAAACATGCAAACTCCACACAGAGATGCCCAACGAACCCAGGTCTTCCAAATCTCCTGACTGTGTGGCTAACATGCTGACCACTCGACCACCGTGCGGCCAATTTGTACTGCCAGTTTCCTGTTTGCATTAGCAATCTTAGCCCCTTCCATCTCATTCACTCTATTCAGCACGCCACAGTTAGCCTTTTCACAGCAGCTTTTTTGTATTGAGTTTCCTTCACATGAATGAATAAGACAAAACTTTCATTATTCTTGCTTTTTTTTTTTAAATATGCATGTCCAATTTCAAATTTTTTGTGCAAGTCCAAATGAATTCTGGCAACTTCTAGCATAAACTAGAGCAGATCAATCAACTATTAATTCAAACATTAAATACACCAAAAATAGCATCTGTTAATGCAGTGGTTCTTAAATAATGGGGCGGCCCGCACTGGGGTGCAGACGCGAGAAGCAGGGAGTACTTTCAATATTAGTGTAAACCTGCCGATACGTTCAAATTTATTATACTCAATATGCCATTTGACTCTTGGAGGGGGGGCGCGACAACATTTTTGGCAAAATCTTGCTGACTTGTAATAATAATAACATAAGAAATACACATAATTAATAGGTAATACAAACAACAATTACATGTAATCAATTAAATATAAACATATAATTAAAAAATATTTAAAATAAATAATAAAAAGTAATAATATAGGCAGTAAAAATGAAATGAAATGAAGTTTAGCAGTCCATACATGAATCAAGACGAGGGCTGTGGTGCATTTTGTAAAGGCAAGGCATGATCAGCACTCAGCAACGCTCAGCAGATTCCTTCACCCACGAATAATGTTTTCCTTTTTCCTGTCTAATATTCAACGCAGCTGTTTTCCCTACAGGGGGGGGCTTGCGGCTCCTCACAGTCACATTGCTGAGGTGGCAGATGGTGGGGTACACACAACGGAGAGGACACTCACTGTAGCTCCAAGTCATTCTTTTCCTGAGGCAGGAACTTGTAGAGCGCCACGTAGGTGTGGATGGAGTGGATCTCAACACGCTTAGGAGTCTGCAAGCATAACTTAGTCCTAAAGGGAGTGAAGCGCAAAGAAAGAATATGGAAGAAGAAGAAGAGCTGCTTTCTCACCTTCAAGCTGACCCGCTCTTCTGAGTCCGCCTTCTCGCTTTCAGGAGGGGTGAGGACTACAGGGACATGAGCACAAAGAGGAAGAATGTGAGAAATGTCATGCACAAAACAGAGCGGGAAAGAAAAATAAAAAGGAGTCATCTGAAAACAACCACTATTTGCTCTCCTGAGACCAATATAACAAACATCTAAAAAGATGCTCGTCTTCAAGTTGAAAAAGTGCATACTTCCTGGAATGGGCTCCTCTTCAGCGCTGGGCGGATTCCCTGGCAGCTCTTCCGCCTATCAACAAGTCATTTATCAGTCACTTTGCCAAGAATGTACATACAGTATGTGTGCCACTTGTTTTACTGTCAATTTTGTAGGATTGTCTGGAAAAATCACACCTTAACCATAAAGTGAAACGTCCGCAAACACTGCAAGACTTCGACTTAGTTAGCGACCAACGCATCTGTTCTTCTTTGGAATTTTTGTCCAAAAATGGAAATTATTGTCACACAGGAACCGATATACTGTCTTGGCTACTCAGAACAGACATGGCTAATCAGCTGACAATAACAATAACCTTTCTTAGCATGGTAAGCAAAGTCAACGTTATTGTTTATTGTTAAAAAACCCCAACATAGATTATTCTAACATACAGAATTTGGAAACTATTATCCTTTCTCTAGATGCAGAAAAAGCATTTGACAGGGTAAACTGGAAATTCCTATTCAGGACATTAAATAAATTTGGGTTTGGACCGGGTTTTATTGATTGGATCAGAATATTTTATAGCAACCCACATGCATGTGTGAGGACCAATGATGAAACTTCTTCAAGCTTTAGCCTTCACAGAGGCACAAGGCAGGGCTGTCCGCTGTCCCCTTCACTGTTTTCCATATTTATCCAACCCTCAGCAGCGGCCATCAGACAACATGAAGAAATCAAAGGAATATGGACCACAAAATAAGTCTCTACGCTGATGATGTATTACTTTTTCTCCAGAATACTCAAGCGTCCCTTTCCCGCACGATTCAACTTTTAAACAAGTACTCATCAGTGTCTGATTACTCTCTTAACTGGTCTAAGACCACAGCTCTACCCATTAACTGTCACTTTAAGGGTATACCTGATGCCATAATACGGACAGGAAATATTCGATATTTGGGTGTAAACATTCCACCCAAGTTGTCAGAGCTGACACACTTGAATTACGTTCAGCTTTTGAAAACAACTTAGGGTGATCTTTTGACGTCTACCCATATCACTCATGGGGAGAGTGGCTGCCGTCAATATGATGGTTCTATTGAAAATCATTATTATTTGTTTTCAATGATACCCACCAAACCATCCTCCAACTGGTTCAAGTCACTGGACTCCCACATTTCTAAATTCCTTTGGAAAGACAAACCATCACGTATCAGCTTAAATACGTTCGAACAAACCAAAGGCAGGGGTGGTTTAGAGCTTCCAGACTTTTCTCAGTATTTCCTAGCCAATCAACTGCAATATGTCTCCAAATGGCTCAAACCGAGTTCTCCAGATGAGCCATTGTGGCCGTGAGGCCCCCGGTCGGGTGGCTGGGCTGGCTGGGTGTGAGTGGGCGGCGCTCCTGGGCCCTGGGTTCCGGGGGCTGCCTCTACCCGGTTGTGGGGGCATATCTGACCCCCGGGGTAATCTAGGTTGGCCCGGATGCACTGCTGCAGGGGTGGGTGGGTGCGCCTCCCGGTGCCGGATTGGTGCCTGGGAGGACCTGGGTTGGGGGAGTGTGCATGGGGTTGGGCAGGTGTGGGTTTGTGTTTGCGAGTACTGGTGTGTGTCAGTGTGTGTTTCTGTGTACGTTGGGTGCAGGGGATTTAACAGTGGTGTGGGCACTGGGGGCAGGGGTGGGGGGGTGAGGTGTGTGACTGTGCCTGGAGGGTTGCTGCCCTCTCCGAGCGGTGGGGTGTGTTGCCCGGGTTTCTCTCGGATATGGGGAGGGGATGGCTGTGGTGGTGTTCAGGGGTGCGGGCCGCCGGGATCTCCTACAGTGACGTGCCTGTTGGCTTTGAGTGAAAAGAGTTGGCTTTGAGCTCCAGCATCTTCCTAGTCGGACCCCCGCTTTTGGAGGGAGTGAGGTTTGGGATGTATGGCCGTGTTCACCACGAACATCTCCTCATTCTCTATTTCACTTTGATGCAGTTAGCCTGTCACTGCAGAGTAATGTAGATTTAATGTAGATTTGTTGCACGTGTCATCTGGATGGTCATTATTCAAGAGGTTCTGTTTTTCTTGTATGTTCATATTATTAGTACATATGTATGTACATATGTATGTATGTGTATGCATATACTGTATATGCACACTGTATGTATGTACTGCATGGATGTGTGTATGTGCATGTATGCATGTATATATATATATATATATATAATTTATTTTATATATATATTTTTTTCTTTTCCTGTATTTGTGCTCATTTTGCTCTGTGACTGTTCTGCTTGTTGCTGAAATTATGATTATTATGGTTGTTTATAATATGGTGAAAATATGTTTGTGAGGTTGTTCTGCACCCTTTCTTATATCCTCCCACCCGTCCCTTTTCAGGTCTGGTCCAGCATCGAGATGTGGTTCAACAAAATTCATAGTAAACGCGGTCAAATGTCAAGGGAGACTCATTTGGATTATGAAGTTTCCCTTGGCAAAGCAATTTTGCTCAGCACTTAAAGGCAGCTTGACTCCCATTCATCTGTTATGATGCTGGACAAGACAAAAAAAAAACATAAATAAAAAAAAATACAACAACAACAACAATGGCCGTAGAACTACACACGGAACTTGTGTCGCAGGAAAGAGGTACACGTTTTGAATACAATATGTACCTCTGATCAGCTATATTACGGTGTGGTTTGGCAACACTACGATGAAGGATCGTTAGAGACTGCAGAGAAAATCACCGGGACTTCACTACCATCTCTTCGGACAATCTACCACTGTAGAGTTCACAAGAGAGCTGCGTCCATCCTCAAAGACCCCACCCACCAACAGCATGGAATTTTCCCACTCCTGCCTTCAGGTCGTAGATATAGGAGTGTGAAATGCAGGACCAAATGACTGAAAGACTCCTTCTTCCCATCAGCCATCAGACTCTTGAACAAATAGTCAATGGTCACTGAACTCACATAACCTCAACTCAACAGCACAACTACATACTGTTCACTAAGCCGAACTTAGCTCAAATTGCACGATGATTTTTTAATATTTATATATTTTTCATACTCATAAAGATATTTGTATATATTTACATTCCATTCTCCTTTTTACCTGTACTGCATAGTCTACATATTTAGTTATCTTAAATGTTTATATACTTATTTATTATTACAACTTTTACTTTATGTATATTTTTATTATTTTTTATTCTGCATATACTTGCAAAGTGACAATCAGTGCGGACAGCAAAGTAAGAATTTCATTGTACAGGGAAACTTGCTTTCCTTACTGTATACATGACAATAAACACTTTGAATTGAATATGGTTAATAAGTCGACAAAAATAATGCCAATAAAAGTGTAATAATGTATAGAGGAAACCTTCCTTAGCTTGTTCCTTACCGTTCATTTTTCAAAATCAAATGAATGGTAAAGTAGTTAGGAGTAGTGTGCATTAAAATGCATTCAAATGTTTACAATTTTGAATCTGACACATATTTTGTAGGAAAAAAATTCTCAAAAACAACTTTCAATGATGAACTGTGTCAATCAGACCTCAAATTATTGATCATCTAACGCAAGGGTGTCCAAAGTGCGGCATTTGTGACGTTTGTGGCTCATGCCTGTTTTTTTTAATTGGCCGTGCGCACATTCTAAAAATATCCTCAAACAAGAAAACTTTAAAAAAAACTGCAACAAAAATGAAAAGTGAAGCAGTAAATTTACAAGAATAAAGCTAAAATAATAAAGAATTAAAGATAATAATAAATAAATATAAATAAAAAATAAAATAATAAAAAAAGAAATAAAAAAAATGTTTTAAGTCATAACACATAATCAAAACAACAAATAAAGTTGCAGTTTTGGGAAAATTTGGTTAGAATGTTACGGGAATAATGTCACAATAGAATGGGAATTAAATTATAGTTTTCCCATATCTTTAGTTTTTTTAAATAATTTAAATTGAATTAATGAGAATGAAGTAACAAATAAAAAAGTCATTCAAAGTCAACAAGAAAAAAGTTTCAATTTTTTAAGAATAAACACGTAATATTATGAGGAAAAATGTCATTTTGGTAAAAAGTCCTAATTGGAGCAAACAACACAAATCACATCACAAATGAAATATTTTTGGGAAAATTAGGTTGTAGAAAAAGTTGTATTATGGGAATAAAGGCACTATATTATGAGAAGAAAGTTTAAATATTGGGAAAAAAACAACTAACAACAACAAAGACGGGGGAAAAAGAGCAAAGACCGAAGTTTATACTAATAATAAGCTTTTCACATTTATCACAAAAATGATATGATGTTTTTTCTTGAAATATATAACAGCTTAGCATATCCATATACTGTATGTTGCTTTACAAAATCCTTGAGTGGCCCTTGCTCGACAAAGTTTGGTCAGCCCTGAGCCATTAATGTACAGCTGTAACCATGTTTGTAGAACTGTACACTAGTTATTATTCTTAATATACACTGGTATTTATTTACACCCGTGTGACACTTAATTAGGAATGTGAAAATGTTGCCTGTACTGTTATTTAAGCTATTATAATGGCCAAATTCTGACCCTGGGACAGTTTATGATCATTTCCTTATTTTCCAAAAGAGAAAAGCAAAATGTAAAAATACCTGATTGCTGTACTTAAAGAATGAATGCTACGAAATACGATTAGCTATTGTATTTTCATGGCAATATATTTATTTACACTTTATTTATCCCAGAGGGGCCACTTATAATGCACAAAAAGCAGTATACAAAAAAAACAGGACAAGAACAAATTTATCATGAGACCAAAAAAAAAAGCATTTTAAAATGAAGAGCATCTTAAGCGCAACATGTTTATGCTGTTTGTGATCAATTTTGGTAGCGCTTCCATACCTCATCAGAGGGCGACTCCGAGATGCTTCCGAAGCTGCAACGGCTCAGCTGAGCCAGGGACGTCCCGTAGCGCAGCGCTTCATACACGGGGTCTACATTGACGTCGTCGAGCTCTGACGCAGACAAGGCAACATTTGCCACTGAGCAGACACGCAAACACGGACGGAAGCATGCTGGTTAGTCATCCTGACGTCACTCACCCTGCACATCAGGAGCCTCCCTGACCACGCCCAGTGAGTCGGTTGTTAGTAGAGGTGAGCTGAAGTTCCTTTTAAAAGCTCCTGTCTAAAGAGAGTGCAGGGGAAAATGAGCAGCGACAGGCAGGAAAGGATAGGAGGGAACGGGAAAGGAGAGGTTAGTGTTAAAAAAATGGATGCGGAAGACGGAAGTACATGTGGAAGTGAATCAACAATTAGGTGTAACTGGTTGAACAAGTGGGGATGTTGATAACTTGATGTTTATGTGCAAAAAATATCCCATCGGTAAGTGATAATTAGGACATAAAGGGCTCTAATTTTGTGGGGTGGGCAGCGTGGCGCAGGCCCCTCAGTGGGAATTTTCTCCGGTGTAGCCAATTTGGTAGACCGAGGCTCACCGCGATGGGTGTGGCGGCGCAGCAGGGGTAGGTGCCGACTGATTTAGCCCTGGGGTAGTGACAATTTTGTGCCAAAAGGCCTCGCGGAAGGTGCGCTGAGCTCGCCAGCTCCAAGCTAGTCTACTCTCGGCGTAAGGCGAAGCGCAGCCCAGTCTAGTGGTAATTTGGGTGAATGGCGCATACGTCACCAAAACCCCACAGGCCGGTTTACACAATGTCATGCATTTAATAATCACAACAACCACTGTTTAAACTATCTGAATCAGCACATACATTTTCAGCGATATTGACTGTCCCGTCTGCCTCTGTCGCGCCCTCTCCTTCTGGCCACCACCTCCTCTGTCCCTATCACCGCCCTTTCCTTGCGTTAAAACACACCCCTTTCAACTAATTGCCCAATTGCAAAGCCTTAAAAGCGTGAATATCATGAATGCTGGGTCTTGTTTGTTTTCAGAGAATCTACTGCACCTACTGGGAACTTGTTTGCCATGTAGCAATAGAAATATACTAATAACAGCGATTAATGTGGTTAGTCAGACAGACAGACTGCAGACAGACTGTAGGCATAAGAGGACCGGCCATAAATATTCACCCTGTCATCCCTTACAAGGTTACTATCTCGGTGATCAAGGATGACGGATTAAGTCGAAAAGGGAGAAGGGAGTCAAAATACTGTAAAAAAAAAAAAAAGTAAGATGATGGGTCCTAAATAAGATTCGAGTGTTTAACACAGATGCCAAAAGTGTCATCAAGTGGCCAGATGGTCCAAGAGGACGCATGAAGACATGACTGTATAAACTATATAGTCTATTGTCCTTCCCCCTTTGATGCCTGATCAAGCACAACTATAAATGCCATCCTGTCCACTGGAGGAGATGTGTGGGAGCTTTATTTAGCAGGAGGAAATGTGTGTATCAGCTCGGTAAAAATAGTACAAGTCCTATTTTTGGAAATGGAGGCAAGTTTTTTTGTCTTCAAAAATAATATGCGTCCTACTTTGTTCTGAATAGACATGGGCCGGTATGATATTCAGAGAGTATCATAACAACGGTCAGAAACATCACAGTTTGACCGTTTCACAGCATTGCAATTACAGCTCTAAAATAAGAGCTAAGTTTTAATGGTATCAGATTCATCAGTTTGAGATCAAAATGACCCAAATCTGTATTTATCGTGCACCCCTAATTTCAGCAAAGAAGATTTTAATTTAAAGTCAATTTCAGGAAATATTTGCATAGTAACTTTATGTTTTTTACGGTTCAAGTTGGATTTTATTCTGTCCTGTTCTGCTCCAATAATTTTAAGTGTGCAGAGGTTACACCTAATCAGTGCAAAGTTGGCCATCACTGGGTCCGAATCAGACCGAGGTCCGCCATTTGGTGACGGCTGGTGAATAGTGTGAGCACTTAACGTGCGTTTCCAATCCTGCCTTCACTTCTATATTACGTTTGTTATCATTCGTACTAGCAATGCCATATGTGTTGAAACACTTTTATTTGTTAGTTCAGGATCGTGGGTGATCGGCTATACTGAGAAAGACTCAGACACACAGGTAAGTGTAAAATACAGCGTCTTTATTCTACCCCTTACACTGAATTACAAACAAGCAAAGGTTGGTTATGCACAAAACAGAATCAATATCTCAGCTCTTACCGTGACGCCCTGGGGTGGAGAGCCTACAACTCCTGGTAGAGAGTGCATCAACCGGCTGGGCAGCTGTACACGACCCGCAGCAGACTCTAACAGGAAGTGGGCTCCCCCCTCCTTTATACAGGTCTGTCAGCGAGAGCGTGAGACGGGGGTGGCCAGTCCGAGCCCCATGCTCCCAAGACACAGAGCTGGTTAACAACAAGGGCGCCAGTCCGTACACTGAGTTTGTTTAAAATAGTTGCCTGCGTAAGCTGATTGTGAATTGCGAAGCAAGGTTACAAACCAGCTGCATGATCTTTCCTTCCCACCCTCTAGTACGCAAGAGGGGAATCAAAACATCATAAGAAAATAACCACTGCCCTAAAGAGAGAACCACTGCCCTGAATAAATCATTTTCAGACCATCCATCCATCCATTTTCTATACCGCTTATCCTCATTAGGGTCACGGGTATGCTGGAGCCTATCCCAGCAGACTTTGAGCGGGAGGCGGGGTACACCCTGGACTGGTCGCTTTTCAGACCAATATAGTATCCCTGTAACTAATGAACACGAGAGTTTCCTGATCGTGAGCGGAACCGTTAGCATTTACTGCTTGCTATACACTCTTTTAATTACAAAATAACGCACACACACATTCCCAAAATCTGCTTGCTCAGGATGCTAGACAGTCTTACTGTCCCACCACGCAGCCCATCCAAAGAGGACAGCGACAGCAGCTTTCCGTGCCGCGTTCCTCGAGGATGTGCTCGCTTCCAGCGCACCAAATTTCACACTGAATTAAGCCAGTCCAGCTGGTCGGTGCAGATATTGATTTTTCCCGCGTCCGAGCAGAGGCCCTTGGAAATGTATCGCTGGTGTCTCACACGCCTCCACCTTACCCAAGGGAGTGTCACACCTTTGCCTGACCTGTGACACAAGTCGCTGCGTCTTAATTACCTTTGCAGAACCCCATGGGAGCAAGCCACTGAGGTCTGGCTTTTTGACTCCGCTGGTCTGAAACGGGGACTTGGTCTTCTCTGTACAGGATAAAGGGGCTTTGAGGCTAAGCACATTACCAGGACTCAAAAGGCCAAACTCTTTGGGGGACAACTACAGCATTCAAATGCTGTTCAAGCATTCCGCATTAGTCTAGAGTCATTACTATGCAAAAATATGCACAATGAGTGGGATTACATTACAGCAGCGCACCGGACATAAAAACAGACAAACAGACATGGAAACAGGAAACTAAATCAGCTGGACTCTGTCGTCTCCCCCACTACTTTCTACACATTACTGACACTCACATGCTACCCACTCAGCCACCGTGCAGCATATATAAAATAATATACAGTATTTAATTCATAAGCAATAATAAAAATATAACCTTATTTTTTAGAATATGCTGGGGACCAATAAAAAACAAGCTGTGGGCTAAACCTTTTGACAATTTGGACATCCCTCCTCTAAAGCAGTGGTTCCCAACTGGTGGGTGTGGTGAAGCACTCCTCAGTGGGTATGTAATGACCCCGATGTCCATGAATGCGCCGCACGTCTGTGCAACTTGGCCAAGCTTAAGTTGGAGGGGAAGGACATCAAGTGCTAACTTAACACGCTGTCTGAAAATGCATTTTTACTGAGCAGAAAGAGGGTGGCATATAATGCTCAATGAAAGTTAGAGCCCTTTAGGCTGCCGAGAACAAGTCCTTTGAATATTAGATATTTAAGGAGTTGAAAAAATTCCGCCGCATGGTGGATGAGTGGGTAGCATGTTGGCCTCACAGTCAAATCTAAATTGTCCATTAGAGTGTGAATGTGAGTGTGAATGGTTGTATGTCAGCCCTGCGATTGACTGGCAACCAGTCCAGGGTGTATCCCGCTTCCTGCCCAAAGTCAGCTGGGATAGGCTCCAGCATACACACAACCTTAATGAAGATAAGCAGTATAAAAAATGAATGGATGGATGGATGACAAAATTCCGCAATTTGGGTCACTGCTTGTCAGTGAGGTGATGTTGGGTCCCACAGCCAAACCAGTTGACAACCACCGCTCTAAAGGAATGATGAGGTTGAGGGCTAGTGTAGACATTTATATATTCCTGTCAGTTTAAGTCATTATTATTCCCATTTGAATTATTCAAAATTCCATTATAATTCATATTATACGATAGCTCGTGATTATAGCTCAACACACTTTGTAATACATCAACAGCTTTCTTGTTTGCCATCGTATTTTATTTTAATGTTTTTAAAGTAAGTTGATGGATCATGCGTGTGCGTGTGTGTGTGTATTGGTTACGCAATACCGTTCCGCCAACTGAAACCCCACACGAGCAAGCATTTAGCAACGGAGGCAAGGGAAAACTCTCTCTGGGGAAGAAACCTAGGACAGAACCCAGGCTCCTTGGGGCGGCCGTCTGTCCCGTCCGGTCGGGCTGAGATATAAAAAGAATAGAGGCATACAAGGTAGATCAACCCAGAAGTGTTAGACTAAGGAACAAAGAGAATTGCCTCTGATGCATATCAGCATATCAAGGGTCACTTCTAACTGTATGCTTTAGCAAAGAGGTGGGTTTCGAGTTGACTGGTAAACAACTTCATGCCTCTATTCAGTTGAGCCTCCTGAGTCTCCTATAGTTGAGGTGGGTAAAAAAACACAAATAACACCGGGGTGGGCTGGGTCAAAAAACATTGCCTTTGGCTGTTGGCAAACTCCTAATGTAGTTTTTTTTTAAACGTATTTAATCCCATCAAATTTCCCATAAGGAACCAAAATTAGCCTTATACATAAATACATTCATTTTATAGGCTGTTTTATTGCCATTTTAACCATGCGTGCTGTGGTTGGCTTAATGTATTTGGCCCAAACTCTGGATGGCTTTATGGCTTGTCACCTAAATTTCAATTACCCTACAGTTTATACAGTGATGCAGCTACTTTGTGGCCGCAATCTAGTCTTGTAACATCTTGCATGCTTCAGAGGAGTCATAGTCACCATAGACAACCCGTGATTATGTGTTGCCGGTTGACGGTCTATTCTCCGGTCTATTAAAATGTTTTGAGCTTGGTTTAAGTGTTCAAGGTAGATTCAATGTAGAAAAATATCAAATGATTTTTGAAAGTCTATTCTAACTCTGAAAGTATTCCAGCAGGATTCTAAACATTCTGTCTGGTTACATTCTAAAAGCAAAAAAATGTAGCCAGCTCCTTCTAAAACCTCACTGTGAAGTGTTGCCTCAGTCGCATCACTTCATATGCTAAGGAAAAAAGGAGCCAAGTAATGCTACCGGCAGACGCCGGCGGCGTGGACCGTGCAGAGTTGCTGAACCCAAGAGGGCCACTGAAATGTCGCTCACCACTGACACATGGCCAATTCACATCACCTCATACTGCCAGAGAAAAAAAGGGACCAAAGTCCACCAAAAGCCGCCGTCACATCACGACGCCAAGGAGTAAAGGAGACAATCGTACAAATTTCCAATGACCTCCCAGATGTGGTGCAAATTTACCGACTGGAAATTACGATAAATGATATATAAGGTACACTATTTTAGAACATGTAGAAAGGACGCTTCTTTTCGGTGACTTTGGACACGCCCGAGTGATGCATATATGCAATGTTTAAGTATAATACACACTTAAAGTACAGTAAGTCCTACCTTGCCAATGCAGGGCTGCTGGGAAAGCTCAGAAGAACACCAGAGGTGAGCGGCCAGCTTGCAGGCTTTACAGCGCAGTCCTTGCTTGGAGTTGCCTGCGTGCATACGGACATTGCAGTGCACAATCACAGACTCGGACTAACACTTTTGTCATTCATCATATCCTCATCCCTCACTGCAGTGCTGAGCCTGAAACAATCCCAAAGACATTGATGCGTTTGCGTAAATGGACCCGCCGGCACTGCATCAATAGCATTCATCTCATTACAAAGTGGCTGTAGTGAGATTTGTGGATTGGCCTGTCAGGGAGAAATCGGTCGGGGCAACAGCAACACAAATCCCCAAGATAATAAAGTAAGCAAACATCAAGAGGTTCGAAGGTGAATGGGTAGACCTCTTTGTTCAAATTAGAGCGACGACAGCTACTTCTCAGTGCTAAATTACAGCAATGTGTGTATGGATGACCAGGACTAATCGCTCTATTGTCTCGCCTCAGGACAGCTGGGAATCGGCTCCAGC
Source organism: Oostethus manadensis (assembly GCA_024372805.1). Taxonomy (NCBI): domain Eukaryota; kingdom Metazoa; phylum Chordata; class Actinopteri; order Syngnathiformes; family Syngnathidae; genus Oostethus; species Oostethus manadensis. Next base: position 706,133 of record QODF01000157.1, read on the forward strand.
ATACCCGCGACAAATGGATGGGTGGAGTTTTGAACGGTAAAATATGTGGAATTTGATCAATTTACCAATAGTAAGTTTCGATAGTTTTCACTAAATTGGCAGTGAAGCCCAAGAAGTTGAAATTGGAAAAATTTTAAAAACACTGCACTGGGGAAGACACTTAAAAATAGATAATGATGTAAAAAGAATAATGAATAAAATATTGCTTTAAAAAAAAAAAAGTCCTTAGAATCTCTTGCAGGGCCAATTAGGGCCAACTACTTTATAAAAGGGTGTGATTCGCTGTCAAATTGTGTATAAAAATGTCAAGTTTATCATACAAAAACAGCCTAACTTGTGCTAATACAGAATGAAGAACTTACCACAAATTAACAAAATCACCGGTGGTACACTCCGGAGGAGCTAAGGTGAGTGCGAGGTCTGAATGCTAGGAAATAAATCTGTTTACAACTTCCTAAATACATTTTTAAACATAGACATGAAATAATCACCTGTCAGCAATTTGAGACATCCATAAGATTCATGCTCGTGTGTGTTGTTAGCTGAGTGGCGGGCAAACAGGAAGTGACGGGGGTTCAGAATTGAGTTTCAGCTTGCGGGTTGTGGGTTCAGCTGCACCAGTAACTCGTGTTTTTATTAGGGATTCTTGTGCCTGTTATGGGATAATTCAAACTGGCAATAAAAGCCTATTGTTCTGGCACTCAAGTGTGGTGTTTGTGTACCTCACCAAACATTAGAGTAACATTACTGACATCTAGTGACTAAAGAAGTATACTACTTATCTTAAACATTTTTGAATGCCTTTTGAATGACTTATATTTGTGTTTTAATTCATTTAGGGACTTTTATCCTTAAAAATACCTAATTTAGGCAGAAAATAAATACCATATTTTTTTAATTGAATATGATCAGCTTCTTCCCCCACCTTTTGGACATGTGTGGACAAATTGTGAATTGTAATACGTGATGTATATCAAAGTAAAAAGCAGGTACATTATGTTCAAATAAAATTGAAGCATTACTGTTACCATTAAAAACAAGTTGTGAAGAATAATTGGAATTCAATAGGCAACAAAAGCAAGACTTGATGTATGACGTCAAGCAACCATTACCTTGGATTATATGTTTGCATCGCTCACAGCTGGTCGGCCTGCGGAAGATGTGCTCCTGGAAACAATGAGTCTTGGGTGGCGCTGTGGGCTGACAAGCAGACTTGGGTAGACTCTTGGAGCTGAGAGACAACGGGGGACTGATGGACAGAGAGTGGGACGACTCAGTAAGAGAGGGGTTGGGGCTGGCGGCCGGCGAGAGGCGGGGCGATCGCTCGTAGGCCAAAGGCGATTCCGAACACGGGGGAGGCGACGGCGGTAGAGCTGGGGGGATGATGAGCGTGCAAGGTGGGCGTGCATCGCCGTTGCTGCGCTGGAAAAAGTTATCCACACTCTTGCTACGCATGACTGATCTGAAGGACAAGGAGCGCTTCAGTCGCTGCAGCTGCAAGACAAGCGGAAACCGTGTTAGCAAACTCTGGAGTATAACTAAAAAAAACACATTCAACATCAAGGAACTTCAGGAAAAAAATAGGGTATGGTCACACTTTGCTGGTTTTGTGCTGTTAAAATGAACTGAGAATGAACTAAATACAAAAATCATGCTAAGAAAGCTGCAGTCCATACTGAACCAACAGCGCCTCTGCTGGTTGGAGACGAGTAGTGCATTGCAATTTATCTCATTATGTCCAGGAAAAAACATAATGAATTAATTTATTTTATAGGCTCTTTGTTATAAATCGCCAGTGAGATCAGTGATCCCACACACCACCTTTCTGATGGGTTACTTAATACCTGTAGCATGCTTCTTAATGTACTGTGGTGTTGATACATAAATAGCTAAAAAGGTCATTAAATATATATGGTAGAGTTCAAAATAATAGCAGTCCAATGTGACAAACCAGATGAATCACTATTTTTAGTATATTTGTATTGCTACAAGGCAAAAAAGTTACCAGTGGGTGCAGTAGATTCTCAGAAAACACCCAGCAAGACCCAGCATTCATGATACGCACACTCTTAAGGCTGTGCAATTGGCCAATTAGTTGAAAAGGGGTGTTAAAAAATAGCAGTGTCTGCTGTTGACTTTACAAACACAAAACAAATTTGTACAAACTTTTTTGTTTGTAGGATTTAGTAATCCTGAGTCTCACTAAACTGATATTTAGTTGTATGAGCACACTTTTTTAAACTGCTTCACATCTGTGTGGCATGGACTCAACCAACTTTCAGCTGTTTTTCCACTTCAAGATTATTTAACAACATTCCTCAATTCATTAACATTTCTTGGTTTTGCTTCACAAACAGCATTTTAGTAGTGATGTCACCCCACAGATTCTCCGTTGGTTTAAGGTCTTGGGATTGAGCTGTCCACTCCATAACATGAATTTTGTCGGTTTGGAACCAAAATTTTGCTGGTTTACTAGTGTGTTTGGGTCATTGTCTTGTTGAAACACCAACTTCGAAGGCATGTCCTCTTCAGCATAAGGCAACATGACCTCTTCAAGTATTTGGACATATGCAAACTGATCCATGATCCCTGGTATGGGATAAATACCAACACCATAGTAGGAGAAACATGCCCATATCGTGATGCTTGCTTCACGATATGGGCTATATATCATGATATCATGATCACCATGCTTCAATGTCTTCACTGTGGAAGACACAGTTTCAAGCCACACTGTGGCTTGAAATCACAGTGTGGGGGTCATCTCACAAACTGTCTGCGGCCCTTGGACTCAAAATGAACAATTCAGAGGAATTTAGGAAAAATTAAAGGAAGACTTTTTAATCAGAGTATAGAACCTGTCAGTCAAACGTCTGGGATATTAATGTGGTCAGTTCAGTAGCAGAGGGGGTTGTTAATCAGTTTGAGATGCTTTGTTGTTAATAAAATCAACAAAAGGTGCATCAGAGGGGCAACAATGAGACAGACCCCAAAACAGGAATGGTTTTCCAGGTTGAGGCCACTGACTCCTCATCTCTTTTGGCTGATTTTTTTACTGACTGACTTTCTACTGCTGTAGTTTTTCATTTGGCTTGGATCAACATCTCTGTTGATACCATAGTGCGGTACCTGAACGCTACAGAGGCTGCACAAGTAGTCCAACTCCTCCAGGATGGCACATCAATATGTACCATTGCAAGAAGGTTTGCTGTGTCTCCCAGCACAGTCTCAAGAACAAGGAGGAGATTCCAGGAGACAGGTAGTTACTCCAGGAGAGCTGGACAGGGCCATAGAAGCACTGCCAAATCCTTCAAAAATGACCTCCAGCAGGCCACTGGTGTGAATGTTTCTGACCAAACAATCAGAAACCATCCCTCCATGAGGGTGGCCCGAGGGTCCGACGTCCTGTAGTGGGCCTTGTGCTCACTTCTGGTGAGGCATATCCCTGGAAGGATGCACAGACCACTACGGGTTAGATAATGGCACCCTGACTGCTATGAGGTATCGGGATGAAATCCTTGGACTCATTGTCAGAACCTACGCTGGTGCAGTGGGACCTGGGTTCCTCCTGGTCCACGACAATGCCCGACTTCAGGTGGCTAGAGTATGCAGGCAGTTCCTGGAGGATGAAGGAATTGATACCATTGACTGGCCCCCATGTTCACCTGACCTAAACCCAATAGAACACCTCCGGGACATTATGTTTAGGTCCATTTGGCGCCGCCAAGTCGCTCCTCACACTGTCCAAGAGCTCAGTGACGCCCTGGTCCAGAGGAGATCCCCCAGCACACCATCAGTCATCTCATTGAGATGAGCACTTTAATCTGGACCAGAACACATTTGTGCCTTTGGCAGGATTGTTTAAAGTGAGCTCAAGTTGTGAAAAGTTGAAACTAAATGACTTTTCATCATTATATAAACACTCTTATGACACTGAATAATGTATGAGTGACAGTTTTCACAAGGTCAGGTGTTCCGCTAGAGGGGATAAATGGAATTAGATCACCTTCCTTAAAAATACGCTGCAACCCTTTTGAGTGTCCTTGCTCAGTCAGGCTTGTTTCCTTCGGATCTTCTATCACCCCGTTGCACTTCCCGAGTTCACAAATTTGCTACCCCAAGCGAGCGAAGGCAACAATCGATATGCCTTTAAATTCACGTTTGATTGCTTTCATTGAGCGGCCTGCACCTTGGCATCTGATGTGGTCACTGGTGCACATTCGACAACGTGTTTATCCAGCTTGCTGACTCTTTTTTTTTGTCTCTATAGCTGATAATGACAGAGGCAGGTGGAGTATGGTGGAAATAAGTGCTGAGGTGTCGTACATCAAGGAAACCGCCTGAACGAGGACAAAGTGGCCGTTATACAGAACTGCAGTATACTATGTTTTAGACCTTATGTGTCCTCATCAAGCTGATTGCACCTTTGAGCTTTGCTTGAAAGCCACCGAATCGCCATCCCCATGCTCCCACGGCAGAAAAAGCTCAATCAATGATATTGAGCAAGTAGCTCTTCTTCCTCTCCGACATGCACATGCAAGGATGCCAATTAGTGTGAGTGCTGAATATTCGTCTCGGTTGACCCATTTCTTTGCCAGTTAAAATATAAAAAACACTTTCCTGCTTTCTTCAACTGAAGTCTCTGGGCGCATTTAATAATGGACATTGCTCAATTACATTTTCATCCTATCTGGCGTTTGGAGTATGTAATGCAGAGAAGCCCAACAGGTATAAGTTAACATAGAGAGGCGCGCTTTTGTGAATCATAAATGCCAAATTTGAGCAGATTCGCAGCACCGTTACATGATGTGTCTCTGTCCTGGCTGCTCAGTGCATTGTGGGTATTGCAACAAAATATTCCACAAAGATGGGGGAAATTGGCCGCACAGTGGTGGAGTGGTCAGCATGTTGGCCACACAGTAAGGAGATTTTTTTCCGGGTACTCCGGTTTCCTCCCACATTCCAAAAACGTTAGGTTAACTGGCGACCTCCCGCCCGAAGCTGGGAGGCTCCAGCATACCCGCGAAAATGGATGGATGGTGGAAATTCTGCACATAAGGAAAAACGTGATGCTGACCATAGAACAGGGAACGGCACTGCAGTATGTTTAATACAATATAATAACAAAAAGAAAATCCCAGAGTTACAGGAAGTGATAACATTTGGACCAATCAGCTACAGTGATGTGGTACACGTCTTTTCTGTGTATGTTTGCAGCCGAGAAATGCAAAACACAAAAACATAAACGCACGACAAATTACAATTACACCACATGGAAAGGGATCGCTATTACCTCATTAAAATATATGATGGACTCCGGTAGTACACCTGTTTCTTCCAACTGGTATTCAAAACACATTTTCAACACACACACACACACACACACACACACAATACTTCAAAATAAGAGCACATCCCGCTACAGTGGTAATAAAATAAGTGAGTCTTAAAAAATAGCTTACATAATGAACTGTATACATGTACAAAACAATTTTCTTCTTTTCTTCTTATTCGGTGGGCGGGCCTTATATTCAGGTGGACTCAATAGAATTTACGGTAATGCCCTGTCCAGTTGCTAAAATTAGATAATTGCACAAACATGGTGGACATTCTGCATCAAAAAAATGTTTTGCTGCAAATATGCTATATAGCACCCTAATTCCAAAGTATTCATTCATTCATTTTCTATGTCGCTTATCCTTATTAGGGTAGCATGAGAAACATTCAAGCTAGCCAAAAAATATGCCTGTTTTCGGCTTTTTTGAAAAAAATTTCTTTGCATGAGATTTTTCCGAGGCTTCTATAAATAGCTAGGTGCAAAAATAAACGGGTTTATCTTTTTTAACTCAGAACCGGCACGTCATCATTGCGTTCAACAGTAAATTCCATTTTTATTGGGCAATTCCATACGCTATTCTGTTAACGTGGAAATCGTACGGCCCTATATAAATAGGCTGTTTTGAGGAATGCTGGGATACATTAATTAAGGAGATCTGAGGCAAAAAGTCATCCTGCTGCCATGACTATGGAGACATGTCCGAGCAAATGATCCATTTCTATTAAGAATCTATGGTGGCATGCTTGCAGATGGGATGTATTTAAAAGAACTAGTGTCACAGGGTCTTCATAATCTTGCACACGTAAGTGGTGGTTCTCACGTTGCCTGAGGAGCAGGTTGCAGTGCGAATGTGATTAGGCCAGACTCAGCACCTGAGCTTTAAATTAAAGGTGACCTCATTAGGCATCACTCCAGCTGAGGCCCTCATTAGGTGAGAGCGCGACCGCTCTGACAACCTTTCTATGCAAATGCTCTGAACACAAACGCTTTTTCTGGGAACGCATTGAAACTGTTGACTGTTTGGATCAGGCTGCCTGACGTACTTTAGCATTTGCATTATGCACAATGTCAGCTTTTTTTTCTATTAAAAGGAATGGAAATGCAATTCAAAACAGCCTCTCCAATGAAGGACAACATAAAATGTGACACACCTATAAGAGGGTTGCTAGGCAGAACAGACCGCCTCATATTTCCTCCAAAAGTGACACAAATAGTGCAAAAACACCACACCTCGACTGGACTGGACACTTTTCCCAAACAAGTAGGTGACAGTAGTAATCATTACTATGACCGATGTGGCAGATGTCAACACAGACAACACGCAGTGCTCGTAAGAAGACCTGGCATCTGTAAAGCTGACATTTATGGTGAAGGTAAAGTGAAAGTGCTGCTCTTTTTTATTAACAATGTTATTATTATTGAAATAGTGTAGTCGTGTGAACGTGGAGGGTATTCAACAACAACAAAAAACGCCACGGCCCCTCCACCACAGATCAGACAATCCAATGCCAAACGCAAAGCCTGCCCCTAAAGTTTATTTGTTTGTTATTTTTTATTTGCTGGTGATGCACATGTATGCAGCAGCTGCCAGCGACTGGTTGATTTGTAGTGTCAGATTGTTTATACAGTGAAACCTGAAGATACAAAATTAATTTAATAGCCCATATTTCCAAAATGGCCGCACGGTGGCTGATTGGGTAGCATGTTGGCCTCACAGTCAGGAGGTTCAGGGTTCGAATCTCCGTTGGTCATCTCTGTGTGGAGTTTGCATGTTCTCCCCGTGCGTGCGTGGGTTTTCCCCGGGTACTCCGGTTTCCTCCCACATTCCAAAAACATGCAGGTTAGTTTATTTGGCGACTCTAAATTGTCCATTAGAGTATGAATGTCAGCAAGATCTCTAGCTCCCAGGTGGATCTTATACAGGTAACTGGTTGAGAGGGCTGCCAATGTCAGCTCGTTACCTGTATAAAAGAGACCTGTCCACAGAAGCAATCAATCAATCCAGATGCCAAACTATGCACCATGGCTAAGGCCAAAGAGCTTTCCAAGGATGTCAGGGACAACATTGTGGACCTACACAAGGCTGGAATGGGCTACAAGACCATTGCCAAGCAGCGATGGAAGAAACATAAATTACCTGCCAATCTCCCTCAGTCTGGAGCTCCATGCAAGATCTCACCTCGTGGAGTTTCAATGATGATGAGAACGGTGAGGAATCAGCCCAGAACCACTCGGGAGGAACTTGCCAATGATCTCAAAGCAGCAGGGACAGTAGTCACCACAACAACAGTTGGTAACACACTACGCCGTGAAGGACTGAAATCCTGCTGTGCCCGCAAGGTCCCCCTGCTCAAGAAAGTCCATCAACAGGCCCGTTTGAACTTTCCCACTGAACATCTGACTAATTCAGAAGAAGACTGGGTGAAAGTGTTGTGGTCAGATGAGACCAAAATTAACCACATTGGCATCAACTCAACTAGCCGTGTTTGGAGGAGGAGGAATGCTGCCTAGGACTCCAAAAACACCGTCCCGACATTCATACCCTCATCTATGGTCATGAGCTTTGGTGGTGACCGAAAGGACAAAATCGCGGGTACAAGGGGCCGAAATGAGTTTTCTCCACGGGGTGGCTGGGCTCTCCCTTAAAGATAGGGTGAGAAGCACTGTCATCCGGGAGAGACTCGGAGTAGAACCGCTGCTCCTCCGCATTGAGGGGAGCCAAATGAGTTGGCTCGGGCATCTGGTTAGGATGCCTCCAGGACTCCTCCCTGGAAAGGTGTTCAGGGCACGTCCAACGGGTAGAAGGCCTCGGGGAGGCCAAGGAGACGCTGGAGAGACTATGTCTCTCAGCTGGCCTGGGAAGGCCCCGACATCCGCTGGGCAGAGCTGGACGAAGTGGCCGGGGAGAGGGACGTTTGGGCTTCCCTGCTTAGGCTGCTTCCCCCGCGACGCGACCTTGGATAAGCCAAAGAAAATGGATTGATGGATGGAAGTCCGTGGATAAATCAAAGTTGCAACCTGGGGCCCTGAGCAACTCATGGACTATTGCAGATATTGATTTGGTAAAGGCCTTATTGGCATCAGGGAACTGACCATTACTCAGCAGTAGCAATGTGATGTAAAGAGCTGTGATGGGGCATCATGTTGGGGTTGGTGGCGTTCCTGTCAGCTGTTTCAGGATGTGTCAATTGTCTCCACAGTTTCTGTCCACCTTTGCCTGCGTTTTTTAATCAGCCTGCTATAGAGCTCGTCTGCTGCTTTGTCCCTGTCTTCGGTGTTCTGTGCTTCTTCATTGGCATGAAGTAGGTCTTCACATTCGTCATCTCCGCAGGGGACTTTGCGAATTCCGCCGTTGATGTTCTTCTTAGGGGCAGTCAAAAGACTCGTAGGCTTCGTTCAAGTTGTAGACCAACAGCTGCCCTGTTGACGTGTTGAGTAAAGCCCTCCCAGTTCCGCAAGTTCCGTTTCTCCATTTGCACAGGATGGACCACAGATGGGGTTGGAAACATATCCAGGATTTGTCTCAATGAAAGTGACTGGCTGGATTTATCGGTATGAGATAATCCGATTATCAAATCGGTCTGATAATTATTGTCCCTTAATTGTTTTTAGCTTCTAAAGTATAATATTTATTAGTATTAGAATGATTTGGACCTCAGTCAAGGATTGAAAATTCATCTCATCATTAATTTAAAGCATCAGCGAGACGTCCCCCCTCACTTCTTCTCCTCTGTGGATCTAAATATCACATCTCCTGACACTTTATCATCCGTTTTATGTTGCAGCACATGTCCGGGAGACACACACAAGCGTATCTCTCCTGGTCAGAGGACAAGTAGCGCCCTGCTAACGGTGATAAACAGGAGTCCTTGTCCAAAACGACCGCTTGTAGCACAGTAGTTCTTTTTGTTCCACTTCTATCCTCGGAAGAGCTGAATTCATGCGCCGCATGTGTGCACTTCCTGCGAACTCACTTGATGTGACATCTGCGCAGAGGGCGGCTTAAAAAAGAAGCATCACCCCTTTATGCAGCTAGCAGCCGGTCACAACCAGTATGAGCAAAGCACTTTTTCCACAGAGGATGAATTGCATTTTTTTTTTTTGCTTGACATAGCGACAAAAGGCAAAATAAAATTGCAGCGAGAAGAGACGGACAAAATAAAGAAGAAACACCCACCCTCTAAAAGTAAAGCAAGGGTGGGGAACCATTTTTGTCCTTATAAAGACAAACTAAATTTCATTCATTCATTCATTTTCTATACCGCTTATCCTCATTAGGGTCGCAGGTATGCTGGAGCCTATCCCAGCAGACTTTGGGCGGGAGGCGGGGTACACCCTGGACTGGTCGCCAGTCAATTGCAGGGCACATATAGACATACAAGCATTCACACTCACATTCATACTTGAATGGACAATTTAGAGTGGCCAATGAAGCTAACATGCATGTTTTTGGAATGAGGGAGGAAACCGGATTACCCGGAGAAAAGCCACGCACGCACGGGGAGAACATGCAAACTCCACACATAGATGCCCAACGGCGATTCGAACCCAGAACCTCCTGACTGCGAGGCCAACATGCTACCCATTCATCCACCGTGCGGCCCAAACTAAATTTATGAAAACAAATTATTGACTGTATATAATCAGCTTTGTGGGTCTATTCTCACAGAAGGCTTACAGCAGGGGTAACCAAAGTGCGGCCCAGGAACCATTTGTCGCACACAGCTATTTTTTTAATTGGCCCTCCTCCATATTCAGAGAAAAAAATTACAGCTGTTCCTTGTTTATCCTGGTTAATTGGTTCTGCAATAAGTACATTTATGTAAAGTAGTAGAATCAGGTTTAGGGGCCAATGTAGAATACTGTACAGTACTACATTCAATGATTTTTCTGCCTTGTATTTTAGTTCATTTAGCCATATTCAACCACATAACTGTAATCATTTCATTCATTTTTATATACCTTAAACCCTCAGCAGAATCGGTATCTGCAAGGAGGAACAGAATGAGCACTGCCAGAACCCTACAAAATGCCCTCCAGCAGGTCACTACTGTGAATGTTTCTGACAAAACAATCAGAACCAGGCTTTATGAGGGTGGCCTGAGGGCCCAAAGTCCTGTAGTGGGGCCTGTGCTCATTGCCCAGCACCGTAGAGCTCGATTGGCATTTGCCATAGACCACCAGAACTACTAAGCCACTGGCGCCCTGTGCTCTTCACCGATGAGAGCAAGTTCAACCTGAGCACATGCGACAGAGTGAAAGGGTCTGGAGATGCGATGGAGAACGTTATACTGTCTGCAACATCATTCAGCATGACGGTTTGGTGGTGGGTCAGTGATGGTCTGGGGAGGCATATCCCTGGAAGGACGCACAGACCTCTACTGGTTAGATAATGGCACCCTGACTGCTATTAGGTATCGGGATGAAATCCTTGGACCCATTGTAAGAACCTACTCTGGTGCAGTGGGACCTGGATTCCTCCTGGTCCACCACAATGCCTAACCTCATGTGGCCTAGAGTATGCAGGCAGTTCCTGGAGGAGGAAGGAACTGATACCATTGACTGGCCCCCATGTTCACCTGACTTAAACCCAATAGAACACTTCTGGGACATTATGTTTAGGTCCATCTGGCACCGCCAAGTTGCTCCTCAGACTGTCCAGGGGCTCAGTGATGCCCTGGTCCAGATCTGGGAGGAGATCCGCCAGCACATCATTCGTGGTCTCATTAGGAGCATGCCCCGACGTTGCCAGGCATGCGTGCAAGCACGCGGGGGCCGCACAAACTACTGACATTCATTTTGAGCTGCTGCAATGACATTTTGGCAAAATGGACCAGTCTGCTGCATCACTTTTTCACTTTCATTTTATGGGGTGTTTTGATTTATATCATTTTCATTTCTATCAAATTATGTGGCATCATTTTGTTACTAATACATCACCAACTTATTATCAGGAAAGAAATTCAAGATCATTTTTCCCCCATTTAGATCTGAGCATCTACTGACCAAGATGCGGACGCGTAGAGTGGGTTGTTCCACTGCGCCAAACTGGACAATCATTGAATAAATGCTGAGCTTTGCCTCTCTGGGGTTCTATGAGGCAGTGGGTTCGCCTGGACGCTCGGTCTCTGCATGACGATTGAATGAGCTTCTTTGGATTGACGGTGAAACGAGTGAATCGGCAATCTTGAAGTGTAAACCTCGCCCCGCAGCATTTTCTACGTTTTTTAATCCGTTGTTCTCAACTGACCTGTAGACTTTACCGATTTTGTGCTACGGTGGATTAGTTTAAGGTCTTTTTTTTACAAAATGTATCAAAGGGCATCCCTCCTCACCCGTATGTGGACCTCAGTAAAGTTTTGGCAACCTTGCTTTAGGAAATAGTGTTTTTGATCTGTTTTTTTTGTTTGTTTTTTACACTTGCGCAAACTGGAAATTGAATATTTCTGCAAAAAAAAAAAGAAGAAAAGCGTGACGGCGACCACAGAACAGGGGAAAATGGGACGACACGTGTCTCTGTCCTGACATTCCCCAACCATGGCGGACCTTTTCCAAGAAAGACATTTTTAAGATTTTCAACTTTTTCTTTGACTACTATGGGCACCGACTAGCAAAAAGTGTAAATGCAATAGCAACCACCGGATAATCGAAACAGAACACATCTCTATCCTGGCTGCTCAGTAGGATATGCGCCATCAATACAAAAGACGAACTCCTTTAGCGTGTAAACAAAATATGTTAGGTAAAAAAAGCGCAATGCATCAAGACCGCGATGATTAAGCAAGAAGAGAAGCCAAAGAGAGGCGAGGAAAGAGACGTCAGGGAATTGAGTGGAGTGGAATTCGCCATAATTCCACCTCATAAAAACGTCCGTGCTGGCCCAAGCTGTGATGGGCTCGTGTGGAAAGGCCCAGTAGAGCGGACCTAAGCACAGAAGCAGAATGCCTTCTCAGCATTTACTGCCCAGCCTGCTGAGAACTCCACTCCCTTCCCTGTCCTCATCTCTCCATCTTTCTCACTGCACAACTTCAGTGGGCGTGTGAGTCCGTCATTAGGAGCGCTGATAACATTTAGCTCGCCTTCACCTGGGCTGCAAAGGGGGGAGAGGCAATTTATCCTGCTATCACAGCCTGCATTGGAAGTCCCTTAGGAGGCTGGTGGTTCCACTTAGAGACGTAAGAGACACACCGTGAGGGACGGGAGTGAGGGTTGATGAGGACCAACAAAGTAAGGGCAGGGAATTTCAATGTCCCTCATCAGTCCATTCAGGACACAAGAGTTTGGAAAAACTCATCAGATTTTTGTATATTGTGTTTTTTTAAACTTTTTTTGTCCTGAGGGTTAACCACACACTTTTTTGGGGGTTGGGTTGGGTGATGCCAGCACAGAAGCGCAAAGAGGGAAATGTGTGATGATGACCATGGAACAGGACATGGAAAAAAGTGGTCCTGGCTGCTCAGTAGGAAATAAAATGGATCTATTAGCTAGCTAGAAAAAAACAAAAAAAAACAACTGGAACCGGAAGTCAGCTACTTTACGTCTGCCGGCTTTGATTTTAGCAGTTGCTGACTCTCAAAAACAAGTTTTTTTGTTTTTGTTAGTTTTCCAATTCTATTTTCACATGCATAAAACAATTCTAAATGCACGTAAAAATGTATGGTTATGTTTTACCTTCATTGAAGATGTGACTGTTGCCAAAGGCACAATGTGGCACAGGATCAACCACCACCATCTTCATGTTTTGTCATGAGCAGGGGTCGGTAACCTTTACCATCCAAAGAGCCATTTTGTCACCTCTCCCAGTAAAAAAAATGTTGTGGGACCACAAAACATTACAAAACTTGTAAACTTTTAAAAATTATAATCTTTTGTATAGAACCACAATATTCAACAAAAGTGAGGCTACACGTGTAGGCCTGAGCTAATTTGAACACTGAACTGATTTGTGTAAAAAAAATAAATAAATTAAAACCTCATGTAGAGGTAAGTGTTGCCAACTTGGCCATTTTTTCGCTAAATATGGAGACTTTCCAAATCTTATTTCCTCAAAAAGACTAGAGAAAAATGTAAAGAATTTTCCTGATGTCATTGGAAATGGGACATTTTTCTGGTATTTGCATTTTCTTTCACCAAAATAGTAATTTATTGACGGTCCCTAGAAAAACAGCCAGCAGTTAGAGAGGCACTTCCCGTGCAAGCTCGCCACACCATGAGAGAGCAGTCAGAGCACAGTGAGGGAGGACTACCGCTGTAGCTACGGAGCTGAATGTCCAAAGTCCAACTTTACCACGCTAGTGATCTGGCGGCGTTATACCCATGACCCACATATATGATAGATCAGATATGTTCAAATTCTTTTTGAAAGTGCACTTTGGAGTAGAAGTGCACTAACACTGAATATAAATAACTAATGACAAAACAGGAACATGATGGTGGTTGATCTCTCTGGGAATTGTCAGAAGGAGTGTCAACTCCCAGAGAGAGCTTTGACCAAGTTCCGAAGGAGGCAGCGGACATTGAGTCCGAGTGGGCGATGTTTCGTGCCTCCATTGTCGATGCGGCTGATCGGAGCTGTGGTCGTAAGGTGGTCGGTGCCTGTCATGGCGGTAATCCCAGAACCCGTTGGTGGACACCAGCGGTGAGGGATGCCGTCAAGCTGAAGTAAGAGTCCTGTCAGGCCGTTTTGGCCCATGGGACTCTGGAGGCAGCTGACAGGTACCGGCAGGCCAAGCGGTCTGCGGCTCCGGTAGTCACTGAGGCAAAAACTCGGACATGGGAGGAGTTCGAAGACGCCATGGAAAACGACTTCCGGATGGCTTCAAAGAGATTCTGGTCCACCATCCGCCGTCTCAGGAGGGGGAAGCAGTGCACGGTCAACACCGTGTATGGTGGGGACGGTGTGCTGCTGACCTCGACTCGAGATGTTGTGGACCGGTGGAGGGAATACTTTGAAGACCTCCTCAATCCCGCCGACACGTCTTCCAACAAAGAAGCTGTGCCCGGGGACTCTGAGGCAGGTTCGCCTATCTCTGGGGCTGAGGTGAAGACCCAGGACATGCTGGAGAGACTATGTCTTTCAGCTGGCCTGGGAACGCCTCGGCATCCGCCGGGAAGAGCCTGACAAAGTGGCCGAGGAGAGGGACGTCTGGGCTTCCCTGCTTAGGGACTACTATAACAAATAAAAGTAAACTACAAAAATGTTAACATTGTGGGTTTTTTGGCTAGCTTCTTTTTACACTTTTACGACAAAAAGGTCAATGGTCAAAGTTTCAATTTACAAATCCAACTCATTTTTCTATCGACGCTCCATCTCCACCTCCTTATATGCCACATGTTGGTGCCAAAGGGTGGATAGTTGCTTTAAAGTATTATTACTGCGCCTATTCCCCTAGTCAAGGGTGGAAAGTTTTGTTTCCTGCAGTGGTGAACTTCTTTTTCAGTCTAAAACGTCACACTCTGCTTGTGCATCCTTTCCACATTCTGAGCATAACAGAGAAAACACCATCTTGTGTTATTAGCGAGTCAGTCCCGGGTGGCCCTTTGTTGTGAATTACGACCATGGCTGGCCAGACATAGACACAGCAAACATCTGCTTCAAGACCGGCTCATAAATTCACAGGGTGCACCTCAACGCCTGCCACCGACAACATGATCGCTTGGCTCATTGATGGAGGGTCCTGGGAGAAGGAGTGGCAGGGGACAAAAAAAAAAACCTCAATGTGATTTGTAGCTGTGTCACTGCTGCAGCAAACGCTCAAACATGCTGTAAGTTGAGGTAGTACCTAATAATGTGCAATTGGATGTTTGGATTTTTGAGGTTTTTCAGGCCGCAAATGTATCATTCATTTCATATTATTTACTCAAGTGCAGAGAGTAAAGGATGTTTATTTGGAGTAAAGAGTCCTATCAATAACAACAGCGCTAGAGTGCAGTTGATAGTACTTCAGTAACATCAAAGACAGACTTTACCAAACGTTTGAATGTACCGCACGGCCGTGAGACCATGGCAATGTGTATTTTGCACCTTTTAGTACTTCACTGGTTGTAGCCCACCAACCTACTCCATTTCTTTTTGTTCATTTATTTGCTTTTATCCATGGACATCGTTGATATTTTGTGATTTTTCTTCCTGCTCATTTTGGATTCAAAATGTTGTGCATGCACTGAACCTACATATGCAGGATTCATGTGCTCTCTCCAGTGCAACCCGCCAGGTCAAAGGATTAGAGCAGCTTAAAAGAGTTGTGCGTGACCCGCGGTTGCTACAACTAAGTAGCTTCACAGCTTTGTTTGGTGTTAAAAAAATAAAAAACATACAATAAAAATATTATACAACCACACAAAATAATACCTCCAGAAATAATTTGGGCTTTTTGCTTTGAACCGGGGTCGATTTCTCACTACCTAGCTCATCCTCTGTGAACCTAAACACCCTCATTGGTGTTTCGATGATAGATGCCCACCCGACGGACCCAAGGACGTTTGAAATCCACCCGCGACGTCCCCATACATCACCCCAGCTTTGGTATGACTGATGCATACATGGTTAATAGGGGTGTAACTATTCATTCACGACATTGATGTATCCATTTATATTCCCACGATCCAAATGCCTCAATCTGTGTTCACCAAATTGCCATTCCAGACGACATGTATGGATTCAACATCGTTTGGAAGGTAATCAATGGATTTAATTGATACTAGGAAATAAATCATTGGATTTAAGCGTGGCAGATTTACATGGGTGTGTGTTTTTTAGCTACTTTAATGATAAAACTTTAAACGTTACGCTTGTAACAGTTTGATTTGGTCGATTAGTCATGCCTGTTGACTTGCAATGAAAAGCTTGACGTTTGTTGATCAAACACCTCCTCGTAGCTTTAATAGCATCTGACAATAACAGTATGTAGGATATTCATTCAGTTTAATATCTTTCTGCAGCCAGTCCAGGGTGTCCAGGGCCTCCTGCCCAAAGTCAGCTGGGATAGGCTCCAGCATACCCGCGACCCTAATGAGGATAAGCGGCATAGAAAATGGATGGATGGATAGATCTATCTCCAGATGAAACTTCATTCAAAACTGGTGGTGCTGCAAAATAACTTATTTAATACTTGGGGTAGAAAAGTGAAAGAGGTATCAAATTAACGTTTGTCATGTTTTATCAGATCGAATTAATCATTCAACTTGTTCATTCCCTGTTAATTCAACCTGAAGTGTTGGTTGGACTTTATTCAAATTAAATGTGAAAGCGAGTAAATTGCTGTTCACATCCATGGTTAATTTATACCTGACTCCCTTGAAAAAAATAAACAGAAATCTTTGCAACTTCATCCGGGTATTTATTTCACAATCAGACTGGTTACATTTTTGGCTACAAAGTTACTCAATCAATTATAAGTTACTGAATCGTTTCGGATCACGTCGTTCTAAATGAATCAATATTACCTTGAATCGAATCGGCACCCACGATTCGTGATAAGAGTCGAGTCGTTGTCAAAATGAATCGTTACACCCCTAATCGTTATCCTTCATGCCCTAGGTATCGATGTTCATTTAAAAATTCCTCCACCTAGCTCTAAAATTCATCTATCTTCACTGACAGGAGAGTTGTGAAGTAGAACTTGTAATTCCTTTAGAAATCAAAGTCTCAGAGTCGGGAGGAAGAGAGGAGCGGCACGGAATCCACATTGCTTGAGGTCCAATGTAAAGTTTCTACGGTCTGTGCTGGTTTGGGGTGCCATGTCATCTGCTGGTGTTGGTCCACTGTGTGTTTTCTGAGGTCCAAGGTCAGTGCTGCCGTCTGCCAGGATGTTTTGGTGCACTTCATGCTTCCCGCTGCTGACCAACTTTCTGGACATGCAGATTTCTTTTTCCAACAGGACTTGGCAATTTGGGATTTTCATTATTCATCCATTTTCGTCCACTTACCCGACCCGACACGTCTGACCCGTAGGAGGCCTCGGGGAAGACGATGGAGAGACCGTGTCTCTCAACTGGCGATGGGAACGCCTTGGGATCCCCCGGAGGAGCTGGACGGAGTGGTCGGGGAGAGGGAAGTTTGGGCTTCCGGCTTAGGCTTCTGCCCCCGCGACCCGACCTCGGATTTTTCATTTTCAAAATTTTCAAAATTAAAAGCAAAATACATTGAAATTGTTCAGTCTCTGTATAATGAATATATACAATATACACGTTTTTGGTCATATTCTAATTTATTGAGCCGCACCTGTATAGTGTGTAATTATTAATTATATATATAATTTTTGTATTATCTTTATTATACGTTCTTGCAACACGAGAAACTCTCACGCGTCCCCGCGTCGCCCGCGCGCCACACTTTGACAACCACCAGTGTTAAACCCCCACGGGTGTTGCTACCTTTGATTCGGGCGGGCAGGGCACGGCAGCTTGTGGTCGTTGGAGGTCCCGGTGCTGTGGCTCGCTCTCCTTCTCATTGATTTCCGTCATCTCGAGTGGGTTTAAAAAAAAAAGTCCTCACTTGAGAACACAACTTCCAGAAATGAATGGAGAAAAAGAGGCGAGGGACGACATCAACATCGTTAGTACTCCTTTGATTCACTCCATTTGGGAAGTTATTTGTGTGGTATATCCAGTCAAAAGCGTCCCAATGGTGTCTTTAGAGGTTAAATCGTTCATTTATGGCGATTTTAATCTGGAGCACGGAAGCTTCCACTACTCGCTGCCTGGTTTCTCTGTTATCCACCGGGTACTTTTCGTCTCCTCCCAGACGCGCTCTACAACAACTTTGATTTCCCAGTGACGCGGCACCATCCTCCGTTCTGATTGGTTCAGATGCTCAAGAACCACCCTAATAAACTAACGAGAGGCCTCGGGATTGGTAGGTATTACTGCATGTGGGCGGTACATTGCTGGTTGTTGACAAATGGGCTCATAACCTGACGCCCACTACGATAATTACGTAGATGACGCAAAGCCACGCCTCCTTAGAAGTGCACAAGCGTAAAATTGAATGTAAGCAGTTATATTAGAATTGCAAATGGTATTTAAGCAAACAACACGATTAATTGTGGTGACGTAAGTGGTGAAAAAAATGCAATAAAACATCAGCCGAAGGTTGAGCAGCTATGCAGAAGGCATACAATTAACATATTTAACATTTACAACTTCTGTTGTGGCATTTTGTGTGTATCCTTTTGAAAATACTGAAAAAAGTGCATAGAATTCTATACATTGGACCCTAACGAGGACAAGCGGCATAGAAGATGGATGGATGGATGGCTGGCTGGCGCAAATTGCACACTAAAAATCCCTTAAGTCACACACTCATACTAGAAAAGTGTGTTCATTTTAAGAGGCTTGTGTGTTGAAAGGAGAAAAATCCATGATGTTCACACATCCCAAGGAAATGTGATTCGACAGGAGACCAGCGTCTTTCATGATGTAACACTAGATTGTGCTACAGACTTGTTATTTCCCCCCCCCCTCTATTATTCATCACTTTCGAGCCTTCTGCATTCGTGGCCTACATTTTTCTGCATGGATTACAATATTTATATTGTGTATCCATATTTCCATGCATGCATGGCCATCATCACATTTCATTTCCATCACAAGTGCTAAATCATGAGATTTTATTTAAATATATGTTAAAATCCCTTCAAGAAAACAAGAAATCTGATGATATTCAAGCACTCTCCTGCAGGGTTGTTAAATGGGATCATATCGCTGGTCCCGTAATAAAAGACTTCCCCATGTGGCCTTTATGCTGGGAAGTCGGGGAAAGAAAAAGCAATGGCAGAATTGATGACCACGTACTTCTTCCCACCACTTCAGAAAAGTGAGCGTCATCATTTGCTGTCAATCCATTTCTGCCACTTTTGCACACTCAGCACAGATGAGGCCAAACGAGGTCATGTGTCAAGAGGTCAGCTGACACCTCACTAATGTTGTCATTTAGGACCATAGCATGGCACAAATGGAAACCTTTGTACTGTAATTATTAATATTGATACTGCTGCTCTCTAGTGTACGTTTGTGGATACGCCAAAAAAAGACATGGATTGTGTTGTTCTCAAAGCAGCTTTTCTTACCAGCCTTCACCGCTTGTCTGGAAGCAGCTTTTCTTACCAGCCTTCACCGCTTGTCTGGAAGCAGCTTTTCTTACCAGCCTTCACCGCTGGTCTGGAAGGAGCTTTTCTTACCAGCCTTCACCGCTTGTACACCACCCTTATTTCAACTCTCTCATCTTGCTGTGAATGAAGACAAATAGTTGAACGTGAAAATGATCCATGTTAAAATGTTTAATTCACACATTAAAATAACATTTCCAAAACAACAAACACTATGCATTCTCTTCCGCGCACAACAGTATCAAAATCTATCCATGTTTTACATTTCAAACTATTCTATTCCTTTTTTCCAATAGACAGTAGAGGCATTATGGTATCTTTTTTTCCCCAATAAGGACAGATTTTCCAGCCCTGAAAGTATACTGTGTTCCTAAAATGAATCCTTGCCATCCCAATGCAAACAGTTGGGCATTTGTTTAAAACAGGCCAATGATGAGACTCAATAAGAGAGTCAATTAGTGAACATAAATAAATAATAGTTTCTATGGCGTTAAAATGCCTGTAATACTAACAAAAGATGTTTTAAAAAAAAAACACTTTAAAGGTTTCCAGTGAGAGCTGAGTCCATGAGGTCGTCATCTTCGTTTCTCATGTACATGGGACTGGATCGGGACGTCCGCTCCGTGCCCAGCATGGACAAAGCGGACTCCGAGGCTGAGATGGGCGATCGAGACCAGCTGTCTGCCTTCATCGGATGTGAAGACACCCCCACTGACATAGATGACTTCTTCTTCTCTTTGTCCCGTTCCCGATCCCGCTCCCTCTCTCGTTCCTTCTCCTTCTGCTTCTTCTTCTCCTTTTTGTGTTTCTTGTGTTTCTCCCCTGAGCTGAGCGGCATAGAGCTCATATAGTCCTGAGCGGGGAGCGGCCGTACCGTCTGGTCATCGTCGGAGCTGGGGCTGTTCTGGTGAGACTTCTCGGCCACCGAGCTGCTACCCGACTCGCTCTCGCTGTCGTGGTTGAGAGGGGTGTGTCCCGGCGAGCGGCTGTGGCTGGGCGAGGAGCGGTCGTGCTTGGGGGTGGAGCCGCTGAAGAGAGGGGACGCTTTGAGGCTGGATATCTGCGGTCGCAAGGAGTCACCAGGGCCTTCTCCTCCTTTCTGCAGGGTGACTTTGGCCTTGATGCTGGGTGAGCCGCCATCAGGTTTGCTGATGATGATCTTGGCCAGGCCGGTCCCCCCGCCTGTTTTGGGGTCCATCATCTTTTTATCCCCACTGCTCCCCCCTGATACAGACACTTTCGCTTTCCCTTCTTTATCAGATTTTTCTCGCTTGTAGTCGCCACTTTGCGAGGATGTGGCATGCTTGGAAGAACCCATGTTGGAAGGGCCGATGCTAGGGACATTTCCGGGAGCACCAGCAGCTGGGGGACCAGAACCAGTTCCACCGACGGGTGGTCCAACTTCGCAACCATCCTCCCCCACGCCTCCACTGCCCACACTCTTCAATTTGTCAATGACAGCTGTGAGAGATGGCTTCTTGTTTCGACTTGGAGACTTTCCCCTGGCGTTTGGGTTGTTTGCGTTGTTTTGGCTTGACCCACCGCCACCGCTGCTTCCCCCACCGCCGCTTCCACCTCCACCACTTCCCCCACTTCCGCTACCTCCTCCTCCCCCACCGCCTCCACTTCCTCCGCCCCCGTACTGAGACTGGGAGCCTCCGGAGAAGCCCATGGAAGCAGATGAAGATGATGAGGTCGAGTTGGACGACGATGAGGAAGATGATGTGGACGTTGAGGAGGTCATTGGCTTCTGGGAGCTCATACCTCCACCAGAAGAGGACTTAGACCCTCCAGAGCTGCCTCCTCCTGAACCCATTGGTGATTTGGCCTTTGAGGAAGGTGGTGTCCCTGGCACTTGGGACTGTTGGATCTTCATAGGGGAAGACAACTTCTCCGCAGAGCTACTGGAGCGGGAGTGAGAAGGGGAGATGTTGGGCTTGATACTGGGATTCATAAGAGAGCCTGGCGGCTTACCACCCTGAGTTTTTATCTTGTTACCACTCCCAATTCCACCTCCACTACTTCCTGCACCAGAGAGCCCATGTTTGGTGATTGGAGAAGATCCCGGTTTGCCAACCCCCATTCCCTGTGAGGAACCTTTCGACTGGGATGGTCCTCCGCTAATCCCTGATGAACTTGTTGACTTGGAGCTGTTGCCTTGCGTCATGGAGCCTTCCTTGGACTTGATCTTCCCGGAAGAAGAATGGGAATGGTGATTTTTGCTGCTGCTTGTCCCGCCTCCTCCTCCTGTGCCGCCTGATGCTGAGCTGCTGGACGTGTAGCTACTATGGGAAGTTTTCCCGCCGGTTATCGTCCCTTTAGGAAGTTGAATTGTAATTTTGGGAATGGGTGGTGTGGCGCCGCCAGGTGGAGTTTGGGAGCATCCGGAACTCCCTGGAGATTTGGAACCTCCCCCACTCAGGCTCCCACCGGAGCCAGAACCACCACTGGGAGGCGTGTACGGCCGTCCTCCTGAGCTGTGAGAAGGTGACTTCCCATCTGGTTCCAGTTTTTTACGCTTAAGGGGCTTATCTTTGGACTTGCCCTCACTGGATGGAGTCCTGCTACGTTTGACCTGTTTGCCGTCAGTTGACATGCTTCCCATTCCAGAGCTGCTACTCCCACTGCCTCCATTCTCGTCTTTTTGGCGCATGAGGCTCTGCTGTTTGACTTTGGACTCTGTACTTTTAAAATCAGCACATGCCGGTCCCAAGCCCATCATCAGGGGGCTCTGGGAGCGTCCGACATGAGTGTCTCCCAGATCAGGAGCTTGCCCTAGAAGAGGTTTACCAGAGCCACTGTTGCCTACAAAAAACATCCCCATATCAAAAGGATCTTTGAGTGAAGGTTCCGGAGTGTTCTGTCCATGCGGAGTGGGATTCTGGGGTGTACCCGATGGCGTATTCTGCTGACTGTTCCCGCCAAAGCCCTTGACCAGGTCCATGTCTCCATCAGCACTTGGTGAGCTGTCCTCAAAGCAGCCGTGGCCTGAGCTCAGCAGGTCAGGGTTGAAGTCTGCAGCATCGGTGAAGAAGTTTGTGGAGGAGGAGTCACTGGTGGGGGTGGCAGCCGCTTCGGCAATCAAGTCAGCAGCATCTGTAAACGGATTCTCGTTACTGTTGGTGTTGAAGATGTCAGCTGAGTCAAACACAGCGCTGCCCTGTCCTGAACTAGAAGAGTCACGAATGGGTGTTCCCAGTGGGCCCCCTTCATCCACACCCCCACCCATAGGATGATGACTATGGCTTCCACTGCTGGCTTTGCCGGTTTGTTCTGGCAAATCGGACAAAATTTCTGTGATATCCGGTCCAATGCTATCAGAGCTGGAGAGGCGCACGATGCGGGGCGGTACAGCACCCGGCGGCAGCTGTTGCTGAGGCTGGACGTGGGAAGGCGGGTAAGGCATGCTGGGGCCAGAGGGTGGTGTTCCGCATTGGCTTGGAGCTGGGGTGATGCTATGGGGCGTGTCCAAGCCGTCGCCCGCTAGGTTGACGTCAAAGATGGAATTCTGGGATGCGTCCACGTCCATAGAAAGAAGCTCACGGTGGAAGTCGTCCTCGTGTGTGACTGCGTGTTGATGGTGCTGCGACATGGAGGACCCCTGTTGAGGCTTCATGCTTAAAGCGCCTGCTGCTCCCCCTGCACCAGGAGTCCCAGGTATCACACCACCCTTTTCTCCCACTCGAGGACGCTTCTTCTTGCCTTTTGTACCACCTCCAGGGCAAGCCCCCCCCATGCTGTCAGTACGAGGTGACCCAGATGACGAATTCTGCCTCTCCAGTGGACTGGAGCCATACAGAGCGGCAAAATCCTGCGAGGGGTTGTCTTTCAACAAGTTCATCAGCATGGGATGATTCTTGGTGTTGCTGGCAGGCGATGACGTTGGGGGCGGAGTCTGATGAGGCTGGGGTGCGTTCTGGGAGCTGGGACTTGAACCGACACTTCCTGTTATCTGAAGAAGACTCGTCAGGATTGGATTCTGCGTGACTTTGCTGTAGTCATCCGTATGGCCTTGACCTTGCTGCTGCTGTTGCTGCACGGTCATTACGCCTTGAGCTTGACACTCTGCTCCTTGGCCTTGTCTTTCATTGCGAGACATCCCCAAGAGAGACGTGATTGGACCACCAAAATTGGACCCACCAGGAGGTCCTGCTCCATTGGGCGTGCTGCCGCCTGTGAGCCCCAACAGTCCCATTGGGTTTACTACGTCCCCGCTTGCCATGTTGTAGGTGGGACTGCCGGATGGTGGTGGGTTATTCTTCACCATGGTCTCCACGGTCTGTGCTATCAAAGAGAGTGCCGGAGTGTCTGCCTGGATTGTCTCAGCTTTTCTCCGGATGGCCCGCATTGTCACAGGGATGGACATACATCTACAACAGAGTTAAGAGCGTCAAATGTTCAGTTTGCTAGTACAACAAATAAAGTACGCAGATACACGAGCCTCCGTTGGCTTGATAGGACTCATCAAGCGCTTCTTTGTGAACAAAGTACTTTTAGCTTAGGACCTTCCTGTGTGAATTTGAGTCCCATCTGTTAGTGTTGAGCCAAGATGTCAAGTTGTACTGTATGTTCTAGCACTATTTACTTATGCTTTTCCTTACATTAGACTGACTTCATTTTAACTTCACCTGTGATTCCGATTGTGTTCGACCAAATGCGGATTTTTCCCTGTCCACATGGGAACACTCCCGTTTTTGTGTGTGTGTGTTGAAAAAATAAAAGTGTGTACACAGTGTACAAATATTCACATCCACACAGGAACATATTAATGGGTGAAAATTATGAATTGTAATATAGTGGCACTGTAAGCAGACTCAGACAGAACCACATGACACCAAAACAATATAAGAAAGAACGCATGTGCACAGGATCCCTTGTGGCTTGCCCAGGTTTGTAATGAAGTAGAATTACTGCCTATCACTTCAGAGCAGGGGTCTTCAATATAAATTGAGTATGGTACGTAACGCAATTTTTTCTAAGCGACGGTTGCAAACGTCATTTTGCCTTAAATTGCATCAAACAGACTAGCTCATATAAATATGAAATGTAATGAAACCTTGCACATCGCTCTACTTTTTCCATCCAACATCTTGGCACATAAATTGCATTTAAAAGAAAACTGGACAAAGTTTCCCCCTTAAATAATAAAGTGTTTGAATGTACAAACAATGAAATTAACAAAAGAGTTGTTTTTTTTTAAGTTAAATAAAACTGCACCAGTTTTAAAGTGTTTCATAACTGACCAAAATAAGTGGATTTCCACAAAGTAGGATTCAACATTAATAAATAGAATATTTCCATAGTTACGGCATAAAAAACCTGTTTAAAATCTTCTAAATACGCTTTTTCATGCCCTCAAGACATGAAATAACACGCCTATAGTCATCTTTACATTTATATTACCCAATATAATAGATATAGTTTATAAGAAAATTAAATATGTTAGAAATAAATAAAAGACTGTACGGCAAAAAAAAAAATACCAGGAGAATGTTGGGTCGGAGTCTTGCCTATCATAATATTCCGATATTCCCCAGCAGTACACCACCGCTCACTTCCGGTCACGTGACGGCAACGCTTGTTCATACGACCACCACAAAATGGTGCTAGCAGACTTTCCGTTGTTTGTTGTACCGTTTCAGGGCACCAAGAATGCGGCTGCCGCGTGCAGATGAAAAGCTGAGACCAAAAAATCATTTTCCAGTTCTACTTGAAAACATTCTTGCATGGTCTAAATATCCTTACCTCTGGACCACCTTGGTAATGAAGTCGTCAGTACAGATGAGAGCGTCTGACAGTCCTTTGTATAGTTTGCAGGACACCTGTCTGGAGTCTATGACATCCATTACGACTGTGGGGGTACAAAAAAACAACATCGATTGATACCCAAAATCGACATGGATGTTGCTCAATTTTGCGGTGTGTGTAGTGAGTGCCCACCACAGACTAATGATTCATTGACAGGATGTTGAAAAGAGACACTGAAACTGGAGTCGGTCAGAGGACACACCTCGAACTGCAGCAGGCCTATGTTGTCTAAGAGCAAATTCAAATTCAAAAATCAGTAGATCCGTGATGCTGGTTCATCAAATCCGGTAAGCCTTTGGACAAAAGGCCCAGACCTTCTTTGATGAAAGTTCGCTTCACACAGCTGCCAATCAAGGTGTTGTAGGCTGCCTGGTGCCGTATTATGTCCAGCAAGAGTGGCACCTGAGCCGGGTGGCGAAAGGGGATCTTGGTCACCAAGGCGCCTTGGAGAGAATGACCATCCTGCACCGGGGCGTCGCCGTTCAGGAAGTAACAGTGCTGTTGGTCGGGCAACACCTGTAAGAATCGAGAGGCTTTTTACTAACTCCTGAATAACCTTGTTAGGCAGGGGTAGAGGAAACTAGCACACGTCCTACTCTATCCCAGCGGGATTCAGTAATAGTTCAATACAAGGTTGCGTACTGAGTAGAAGTGCATGTTGTGTGAGGGTGGCAGTGTGGGACCGCCGTCCTCCATTGGCTGCAGCTGGCTTTGGACTATTAGCTGGTAGAGAGTGGAGAAACTGGGGGTGCTCTCAAATATAGGAATACCTGGGAAACACACATGGAAAGACATTTGTTTCTTTTTTTTGCCCTGGATAAACATCTACACGTATAAAAAAATCCAGGTGACGCTTACCTGTAGCATTGCCCAGTCTTTGAATGAAGGACAGGGAGAAAGGCATGGGGCGGTTCATCTTGAGGAAAAAACAAGCCGGCAGATCCACACAGTTGGAGTTGGTCACCGTGGAAAAGGAAGGTGTTCTGAGACAAAAAGCACAGTGCATCTATTAAATGTACTATAAGCCCAGCCCATTATTTGTAGTGTTTGGCCGGGCACAGAGATTTGGCGCTACCTGTTTGCCCTTGCTCATAATCACATTATAATGGGACTGTCTGAGAATGTTGCAGCTCCATTCAGTAAATGGCTTTGTAACTTTGCTTTTAACACACCTCATACGCACCCCGGCTGTCAGAGAATGCAAACTTAACAAGTTAGGGGAAAAAAAGTGAATAGCGACAATGTAGCCATTTCTCTGTTCTTACTGAATGCTTTTGGAGACTCAGATATTTGTTTCACTTTTCAAGTTTTTTGCTTATTTCTGTCCCCCTTAGGGGGGTTAAATATGACATGCACATGCCTCACAGCCCATTTTGCAAATAAGATGATGGCATCATCTAGAGCACATGTGTCAAACTCGAGCCACGGAGGACCGAGACAGTGCAGGTTTTCTTTCCAACCGGTTTCTCCAGCAGGTGATTTTAATTGATGAGCTCCTTCCCTCAAATTGAAGGTGGTGTCACCTGCTTTAGTGACCAGCTAAAAAGAAAACCTGCCGTGTATCGGCCCTCCATGGCACGAGTTTGACCCGCCTGATCTAGAGACTTTTCTTTATTGCTACAATTAACAGGGATTCCGCTGCATGTAATTGATCATGGCTGGCGCCACAACAAATTAAAAACCGCCATGCCTTAAAAATGTGGAGCTTTTTTAAACTTGAAAAATAATAAAACTTACTTAAAAAGTAATATATTAAAGACTTACACTTGTTATACGCTTTACAAAGACTCTCAAAGCGCTTAAACTGAGGTCATTATTCATTCACTCCACACTTGGTGATGGTAAGCCACTCTGTAGCCACAGCTGCCCTGGGGCAGACTGACGGAAGCGAGGCTGCCAGTGTGCGCCATCGGCCCCTCCGACCACCACCACTTTCATACTAGGCAATGTGGGTAAAGTGCCTTGCCTAAGGACAAACGGAAAGTTTATTTCCTCCCACTTTGGCACCTGGTGTTCCTCTGAGGTCTCCCATCCAAGTACTGACCAGGCCCGGCCCTGCTTAGCTTCTGAGATCTGACGGGATCAGGCTTTGACAGACAGGTTTGGCCACAAATATGTGTAAACCACATATTGTATTGTATGTTTCCCCATCTATCCATTTTCCATGCCGCGTATCTTCATTATATATGCTAAATAAATACATATATAGCTTATTTTTTTACACGTTACATTTAGTTTGAAAGCATTTCAAATATAATAAAAATGTCTGACTGATCATCACAACTTACAACTATCTTGCTCTCTTGTTGTTTTATATAATACATAATCAGGGGTCTCCAACAGGTTGCTCAAGCAGGAGCTCACCAGCTGATGTTTAGTAGATCACCAGAGAATGTTTGCTTCACCTTTTAGTATTCATATGTGTTCTATTCAAACATGACATCTGTTTTTAATGACAAATGAGCACGTTGATTAGCGATATGCTTTGTAAAGAAAGTACAATTTAAATGGATAAAACACAAATAGGTTTTTGTTGCTTCATCCATCCATCCATCCATCCATTTTCCACCGCTTTATCCGGGTCCGGGTCGCGGGGGCAGCAGCTTCAGTAGGGAAGTCCAGACTTCCCGGTCCCCAGCGACCTCTTCCAGCTCCATCGGGAGGACACCAAGGCGTTCCCAGGCCAGCTGTGAGACATAGTCCCTCCAGCGTGTCCTAGGTCTTCCCGGGGGCCTTCTCCCGACCGGGCATGCCCGAAACACCTCACCAGGGAGGCGCCCGGGAGGCATCCGGACTAGATGCCCGAGCCACCTCAACTGGCTCCTCTCGATGTGAAGGAGCAGCGGCTCTACTCTGAGCTCCTCCCGGATGGCCGAGCTCCTCACCCTATCTCTTAGGGTGAGTCCAGCCACCCTACGAAGGAAACTCATTTCCGCCGCTTGTATCCGCGATCTCATTCTTTCGGTCATGACCCATAACTCATGACCATAGGTGAGGGTGGGAACGTAGATCGATCGGTAAACAGAGAGCTTTGCCTTCCGGCTCAGCTCTCTCTTCACCACGACGGTCCGGTACAGCGACCGCATTACTGCAGATGCTGCACCGATCCGTCTGTCGATCTCACGCTCCAACCTTCCCTCACTCGTGAACAAGAACCCGAGATACTTGAACTCCTCCACCTGAGGCAAGACCTCACTCCCAACCCGGAGGGTACAGTCCACCCGTTTCCGACTGAGAACCATGGCCTCGGATTTGGAGGTGCTGAGTCTCATCCCAGAAGCTTCACACTCAGCTGCAAACCGCTCCAGTAAACGCTGAAGGTCACAGCCTGATGAGGCCATAAGGACCACATCGTCTGCAAATAGCAGAGACGAGATCCTAAGGTCACCAAGCTGGACTCCCTCAACACCTTGACTGCGCCTAGAAATTCTGTCCATGAAGATTATGAACAGAATCGGTGACAAAGGGCAGCCTTGGCGGAGGCCAACGTTCACCGGAAACAAGCTCGACTTACTGCTGGCAATGCGAACCAGGCTCCTGCTTCGATTGTACAAGGACCGAATGGCACGTAGAAGCGGACCATCAATCCCGTACTCCCGGAGCACCCCCCACAGGACACCACGAGGGACACGGTCGAATGCCTTTTCCAGGTCCACAAAGCACATGTAGACTGGTTGGGCAAACTCCCACATACCCTCGAGTACCCTTGCAAGGGTGTAGAGCTGGTCCAGTGTTCCGCGACCGGGACGAAAACCACATTGCAGCTCCTCTAACCGAGGTTCGACTAACGGTCGTACCCTTCTCTCCAGCACCCTGGAGTAGACTTTCCCAGGAAGGCTGAGGAGTGTGATCCCCCTATAGTTGGAACACACCCTCCGGTCACCCTTTTTAAAAATGGGGACCACCACCCCGGTCTGCCAGTCCAGAGGTACTGTTCCTGACTTCCATGCAATGTTGTAGAGGCGTGTCAACCAACACAGTCCTCCAACATCCAGAGCCTTGAGAAATTCTGAGCGGAACTCGTCTACCCCCGGAGCCTTGCCACTGGGGAGTGATTTGACTACCCCAATTACCTCAGCCACGGTGATAGAACTGTCCACGTACGTATCCTCAGACTCTGCTTCCTCTATGGAAGGCATGTCAGTGGGATTGAGAAGGGCCTCGAAGTATTCCTTCCACCGACCAACTATATCCACAGTCGTGGTCAGCAAGCCCCCGTCCGCACTGTAAACAGTGTGAACTGGGGGCTGCTTCCCCTTTCTGAGGTGTCGGACGGTTTGCCAGAACCTCTTCGAGGCCGACCGAAAGTCGTGCTCCATAGCCTCACCGAACTCCTCCCACACCCGAGTTTTTGCCTCGACCACCGCCGAAGCCGCGTGCCGCTTGGCCTGCCGGTACCTGTCAGCTGCTTCGGGAGTCCCGCAAGCCATCCATGCTCGATAGGACTCCTTTTTCAGCTTGACGGCAGCCCTAACCCCCGGTGTCCACCATCGGGTTCGGGGCTTGCCACCACGACTGGCACCGACCACCTTGCGGCCGCAACCACAACTGGCTGCCTCAGCAATAGAGGCACGGAATACGGCCCATTCGGACTCAATATCCCGGTCCTCCCTCGAAATGCAGGCGAAGCTCTGCCGGAGATGAGAGTTGAAGACTCGACGAACGGGAGATTCTGCCAGACGTTCCCAGCACACCCTCACTACGCGTTTGGGTCTGCCAGGTCTGTCCGGCATCCTTCCCCGCCATCTAATCCAACTCATCACCAGGTGGTGGTCAGTTGACAGCTCAGCCCCTCTCTTCACCCGCGTGTCCAGAACATACGGACGCAGGTCTGATGATACGACCACAAAGTCGATCATAGACCTGCGACCTAGGGTGTCCTGGTGCCAAGTGCACTTATGGGCATCCTTATGTTCGAACATGGTGTTCGTTATGGACAAACTGTAGTTCGCACAGAAGTCCAGCAACAACACACCGCACGGGTTCAGGTCAGGGAGGCCGTTCCTCCCAACCACGCCCCTCCAAGTCACACTGTCATTGCCCACATGGGCGTTGAAGTCTCCCAGTAGAACTATGGAGTCACCAGCTGGGGTGCTCTCCAGCACCCCTCTGATAGACTCCAAGAAGGCTGGGTACTCTGAACTGCCGTTCGGCGCATAGGCACAAACCACAGTCAGGACCCTTTCCCCAGCCCTAAGGCGTAGGGAAGTAACCCTCTCGTTTACTGGGGATGACTCCAACACAGAGGCACCAAGCCGGGGGGCTAACAATAAGCCCACACCAGCTCGCCGCCTCTCCCCAGCGGCAACTCCAGAGAAGAACAAGGTCCAGCCCCTCTCAAGGAGTTTGGTTCCAGAGCCTAAACTGTGGGTTGAGGTGAGTCCGACTATATCTAGTCGGAATCTCTCCGCCTCTTCCACAAGCTCGGGCTCCTTCCCCACCAGAGAAGTGACATTCCATGTCCCAAGAACCAGATTTGGTCGCCGAAGCCCAGGTCGCCCGGACACCCGCCCTCGACCACTGCCCAAATCACACAGCACCGGACCCTTATGCTTGCCCCTGCAGGTGGTGGGTCTGCGGGGGGGAGTTCCCGTGCGGCTTCTTCGGGCTAGGCCCGGCCAGGTCCCACGGGTGAAGACCTGACCACCAGGCGCTCGCCTGCGAGCCCCTCCCCCAGGCCTGGCTCCAGGGTGAGGCCCCGGTATCCCACGTCCGGGCGAGGTGCGGTCACTCCTAATGTTTCTCTTCATATGGGTCTTCTGAATCACTCTTAGTCTGGCTCGTCACCTAGAACCTGTTTGCCTTGGGAGACCCTACCAGGGGCATAAAGCCCCCGACAACATAGCTCCTAGGATCACTCGGGCACTCAAACCCCTCCACCGCGGTAAGGTGGTGATTCACGGAGGGGTTGCTTCAATAATGCTTTAAGTTGGACTCTGCATTTATTCTGTTTGTAAAGAACAGATTTCTGTAACAAAAAGATTTTGTTTATTTTGTTAAGTGTGTTATTTTGAACAATTTATTTCCCATGTATTGGTATTTCCCCAAAACAGGCATCAAGGTCAATTTAGGTTTGTGTCAAATAGTACAAAATGCTGTACTTTTGTGCGAGTCGCAAAGTACCATTAGACTAAACACGTCCAGTAATAAAATGAGGATCAACAGTTGAGACCGGGGGTCGGGGCCCTTTTGGGCTAAGAGAGCCAAGAATGACACATATTTTCAAATGTATTTTCGTACGTATCCTATTTTTAAAAAAGTGAATACAACCAAAAGTGTGCCAAAAATTTTAAAAGATAACAAGAATTGGATGGATGAAAGTGCTGAGAAGGTTTTATATTTGGGTTGTTATTTTTAATACTGTGATTCCTGTCATGTTTTACTTTAAAATGTCAGCAAAAAATTGCACAAAACATAAAACAAAAACTATATTTTTAATTGTAATATTATGACTTTATTCTCACAATATTTTACCATATTCCCATTTTAGCTTTTCCCCAACCTAATATTCCAAAAATTACTTGATTTTGTTTTGTTTGTTTCTTAATATTGCGACATTTCAAAAAATCAAAACGAACTAATTTACTCATAATATTACAAGTTTATTCTTGTAAAATTGTGACTTTTTTCTCTTAATAGTTTAACTTTCTACTTGCTAAACTACAGCATTTTTTCAATTTCTGCTTTTTTTTTATTTTCCAATTTTTTGCAACTTTTCTCAGAATTATGACTTTATTCCTGTAATATTGTCATTATTCTCCTAGTATTATAACTTTTTCCACAACATAATTTTCCAAAAATTGTTAGATTACAACTTTTTTCTCCTAATATTTTGACTTTATTTTTTTGTAAAATCACTGCTTGTTTTTCAATTTTTGCCAGATTGTGCCGTGAACACCCCTGTTGTAAAGCAAGATATGTTGCATACATCTTAAGAAAAAAACTAAATTCAAATAAATAAATGTTAGGGTGTTTAGAAACGTCGGAGAGCCATATGTGGTCGTCAAAAGAGCCACATCTGGGTCCTGAGTCATAGCTTTCCTACCCCTTGTTTAGACTCTCACTTCAAGCGTTTTGCCATTGAATTAACCGTTTTGCAATGTTTTCAGTTAATGTTGTGTTGGTTGTTGAAAAAATGCAATGAATACGTTATTAAATACGTATAAAAAAGTAAGCTACTACGGGCTTACCCTTTGCTGTCCACCGGGTGTGAGCCAGTGATGAGAGGCGCGATGGGAAGCTTGCAGGTGTTGGCGGTCCCCTCTATGGTGACCATGACGCTGACGCCCAGTGAGCGTGGCACTGTGAGGAGGGTTAGCTTTGGTAAACGCACAAAAGCACCAAAGTCACAGATAACTTTCCCTGTGCACTCACCATTGACATCAGTCAGGTTGAGGTGGACGCCCATTCCCTCATCAAAAATGTCATACGGCGAGACGTAACACTGAAGAGAAACAAGATGACCACCACTCCTGGCCGTCAGCAGCCCCACATTGCCATGCAGAATTGTCTCCACTGCATTAGCATTAGTTGCCAATCTAAAAAGATGTAAAAAACACATGGTTACCGTGGCATATTGTAAGAGCAGTGTTAGGTCAAATGTATGGTTAATTCACCGGAACATGTGCATCATCTTGGTGAGATCAAGCTCGAGAGACTGCAGCGCAATATACATCTTGGTTTTTAATTTACTGCAAGACAAAAACTTTCAGTCGCCAATTATTTCCGACACAGTGACGCAAAACATGCAACCTGTTTGAACTTACTTGTCTCCAGGGAGCTTGTATAACTCAACGAGTCCCTTAAGATGTTTGGAAAACTCCTCAAAGTTCTTCTCCCTATATAATATAAGACACAGAATGAATACATTTATTCTTCAAATGATAAAAAAATTATAATCACATAGTGGAATCTGTGAAAAGTAATACGCTAATCCCTTGATTATCGACAGTAATAAGTGAATCTCTGCAAAGTAGGATTACTTATTTGTAAATGGATTATTTTTGTACTAAGCAGTTCCAGAATTCAATTCAATTCAGTGAATACATTTTATTTTGAAATGACTCCACCCCATAGGATGTTGAATACAAAATATACATCCTATATAAATACAAATACACATGAACAAGTTAAGAGTCAGGAGTTACATGTACACAATTCCACTCACATCTGCAATCAGTTTCACCTGCAATTTAGTCGGACTCATAATCACAGTACGACTACGCTTCCGGAGTTGTTAATTGTGTTGGTTAATGTGCATTTGTACTACATTACCCAGAAGGCTAAGCGAGGGGGAGGGGAAACCTGACGGCTACCAGCTCCTGAAGCTACAAGCGAGTGATGGTGCTGTGATGTGCTAATAAAAAGTTGATAGATATCACTGTACACCACTGTTCTTAGTTTGCTAAACAAGCAACAAACAACATGAATTAAGTGCATTTTCCGTGCGCTTATCCTCACTAGGGTGACAGGGGTGACTTGGGGTGAGAGGCGGGCGTACACCCTGGACTGGTCGATCAATGAACTGTATGGATATTCATTATGGTGGTTTCAGCAGAGCAGTGAGCAATTTGTCACTGCGATACTTTTCCACGCTTTCTGTCTTGGTTTTACGACTGGCGGTGTAGGTGGTCCTTACATCCCGACAGATTTTTACCACATGCACGGGCTCTGGATTTTTGGAGGAATTTCCTGGCCGTAGACGGATTGTGGAAGAAGTAAGAAGAAGAGAGGTTGCAAGTGGGTTGTACTTATAGAGCAAGTGATTCGTGACCCCCACGTGCTTTCCGCTCGCCCTACGCTGGTAGCTTTTAGATCGTGAGTGCGGCGTGTGACTCGTGCTTGCTAGGTGCGCTTTATGTAAGGCTGTCGTAGGTTTAACACACCGGGGATGTAGGTGGGTGGGCGTCGTACGAGGCCCATGCAGCCCACTCACTTCGAATGGAAGACGGGCGTACTGGCTTGCTGTGGTGGCGATGGTCTCATCAGAGCAATGTAACCCGATGTCAGATTACTGTAACATTTGTATTCAGTGCAGAACACTGCATATCACAATGTGTCATTGAATTGCCGTTTCTGAATGCTTTACATAATTAATGTAGTGACCTTTATGCGTGAAAAGATTAAATATTAAATTCTTACCTTAGATGCTCAATCAACTCGGGGCAGCTCTGTAAAAAAAACAATGACATCAGCATCCACTATACAGTATATGTGACGTGTTGTAACGCAACGGGCTGACCGTGGGGTTTTCACCCTGATGAGCCACTTTGACGTCCACCAGCTGACCACCGCTGTCGAGCTGCACCTCCACATAAAACATATCTGAGGTAATGTAGCACTCGGTTCCAGATGGGCTCAGGTGGGAGCCCAGCCTGCACAGAAAATGATCATGATAATGGAAAAAAGCTACTTGTGACCGTTTAAACAGGCTATTATGTCAACAGAAAAACACAAAGTCAGCAAAACAAGGAAGGAATGCTCACATGTTTTGTCTTGCGATGGACTCTAGACGATCCGTCATGGAGGGCAAAGAGGAGACTGAAAAACGAGAGGGAAAAATTTGGGAGTCTCAGTGGCAAAAAAAAGGTCATACGTACGAAAAAGTACATTTGGGAACACATGCAGGTTCGTTCCTAGTCTTTTGGAGGCACTGTACCTGCATGTGTTCCCAAACTTTTGGAGGGGAGTGTCCTTAAAGCATCACCACAATATAAACTAATAATGTACATATACAGTAAATGACCTAAATATAACCAGTGCTTTATATGCTGGATTTATTTATAAATACGTTTCACACAAACAGCTGAGTAGCAACATTTTAAGTAGCATGCAGAGGTAGATAAAGCTGCTGGATGCTGACCACTCGTGACACTTCAAATGCAGCTTCTGTATCTTGTGGAGTTAATTAAAAAACTACATTAGAAGGTTGCCTACCGCACCAGCTGCTAATATTACTTTCATCTGGCGTTAATTAGGAACTCGATTATGGGGGTTATTTGCTTTTGTACACCACACACTGGCAAGCCGTTGGTTGATTGAACACGGGCGTTTTATGGTAATCTAACGAGAAAAAGACATGCATTTCTTAACAACCCCAGTTGACATCCCCCGACCTTTCAGTGCCCTCTGCAGGGTCTCCAAACAGGTGAGCAGCAGCTGGTGGCCAGCAGCGTTCATCATACCGCGTTTCTCCTACAAAACATGACAGAAGACTCGTTTTGTCCATGGTGAAATGTAAGCAAAGCACGCGAAACGCGTTCAACGTTTACCGCATCGTTTACAACGAGGGATGACACATCCACCGCCTCGTGCTGCCGTGGTGTCTTACCATCGCCTGCCGCACAACTTTAGCGGTCTCTTGCCACGGGTGGGCAGCATTATGCTTGGCATGAAGCCTCTCCAACAAGGCAGCCATGCGACTCTGCTTTTCAGCTTCTGAAAAAACAAACAAGACGCGTGACTCACGAGCGGTCAACGGCAAAAGACATCGTACGGAAAGTTGGGTGGATCATAGAATAATAATTGTTCAAGCAAAAGTATCTCCTCCCTAGGAAACACCTTATCCCTCATAGACACCGGGAATCACAAATATACAAATATCTGGGATTTGAACCAAAACACAAACATCAGACATGCAATCATTGGAATCCAAATGCTTTGGGTTCCAGAAGGCCGATTCTACATTTAAATAAGGGGGACGAGAACAAAGCTAAACACGTTAATAACCACAATAACAAAACACGTTGCTGCGTTGCAAAAACAACAGCTTCAATGTTTATTACTGCTAGCTTGAGTGCTAACATGTGCGGGTCTAGCTGCTACACATCAGTATTTACATGTTTATTTACATGTTTACTACTGTGTTACTACAAAAACCAATCACCGTTTGAGAATGCGTGTGCTTAAACAGCAGAACACATTGTAACGTGGGAATAAGATCCTTCGCAGAGGCTACATTGTTAGCTAACTTACTGTTAGCCAACTAGCGCTTGCCCTGTTGGCTAAACCGGCCGAGCCGACGTGGTGGGGGGGAAAAACACCGAAACTCGCGCTTACCCGTCACCTCTTCGGTTTTGACCCGGTCCGTGTGAGACTGGCTCGCACCTTGAGGGACCGAGAGAGACAGTTCTGTTGCGGGACTGCCCTGCATAACGACGCCAGGCCCCGCCGCCATTGTTGTGCTCGCTCTACCTCCCAGGAATGGGTCGTTCATGAACGATTCGTTCCATTTCGAACAAATCTTAAATGTGACTCGGGAAGAACGAATCGTCTCGGGGAGTGATGCGTCCAGTCGCGCATGCGCATTTGCGTAACATCCTATCTGTTCTGTAGTGGAATCAGTTCACATGTTTAGAGTCTTTGGGTTTGAGGCGTTCGTTTGTCACGTGACAGCCCCATAAGCCTAACCTATGCTGCGTGAGCCGGAAAGAGAATTGATTAGTTCATCTCTCGAGTGTTCGGGTTTTGAGTCCTTCGTTCATCACGTGACAGCCCCATAACCTATGTTATGGGGCTGTCACGTGATGAACTAGTTAGTTCATCTCTGGAGTCTTCGGGTTTTGAGTCGTTCGTTAAGCCTAACCATAAGCCTCATAAGCCTAACCTAATAGGTTAACAGTGGTGGGCGGTAACGAAGCAAATGTAATTCATTGCGGTACTTAAGCAGCTTTTTCATGTATTAAAATACTTTACTGAAGTACTTTAATTTGGGGAGACTTTTTACTTTAACTTCACTACCTTTCAAAGTCGAATATCTTACCTTTTACTCAAGTACATTTTGCAAAATCAGTCGTTCCTTTTTATTTACGAGTGGATGAAAAAGGGACTTGGCCAAGCGTGCGCAAAGCACCAATCGGGGCACAGCCGTTCTGTTTGGAATTGTTTTGGTTGCGCTTGGTGGTAGCTTCTTAGCGCGAGTGCAGTTCAGTGTAAGTTCATCTGCAGCGCCCGGGCCTTGGAAAGCGATGGAAGAAACTCCCGAGTCTCGATTGCCACACCACACAAAGTTTATTTTATTGGTCAAAGAGGCTCATTTAGTTCTTTTTGTGTTTCCTTCTTGCAGAGAAAGCACGGTAGCCACTCGCAGAGATACGCTGCCCTGCCAGCGCCAAGGAGAAGACGAATGGAACGCGAGGAGCTCCTTCAAGATCCAGACAGCTGGCGTTGGGACAAACTAAGCTAGTCACACAGAAGAATGTCGATCATGCAGTGCGGAACTTTGTCCCCCGGAGTCTCCGACCACGTCGTGTGGTGGAAGAACCATCATTTAGAGCTTTCCTGCATGATCTTCAGCCTAACACCTCCCTCATGTCGAGGGCCGCTTTGCGACGTAAGACGGACGAGGCAGCACTTGAGATGAAGAATAATGTGAAAAAAGCAATGGTGGACTTCATAGCAGCAACAAGAGATTGTCGGAGTTCAAGGAGAAGACGCTTCATCGCTGTCACCGCCCACTCAAAGGCCCACATACTTCTGATGTTTTGGCTTGTGCACTAGATGAGTTTGACATTCAGAGCAAGGTTGTTCGGACGGGTCCAGTTTTTATACGGCATTTCGTGTATACGGAGGCCAAGATGAGAACTACAGCTCAGCTTCAGAGGAGACTGAAGATGAGATAAGTGAAGTGTGACGGAGGATGTGGATGGTGAACTTTGTGGAGCTAACAGATGTTTTGGATGAGGACTTACAGTTCCAAAGCATCATGCTTGTGCCTGCCACTTATTCAACTTGCTTTCCACGGTGGGTGCAGCCAAAGCCTGTTCAAATGAAGCCGACGAGAAGCTGCCCAGGCCAGCTTTTGCAAAGTGCCGTGCACCATGGAAGAAGTGTGGCGGGTGTGTGGCTGCGGCAGAGATTGTAGAAGATGCGTGCAAGATTCAGCTGATCCGCCCCAACACAACGAGGTGCAATTCCTTATTTCTTGCCGTTGAGCGAGCGCTTGGGATCATGGAAGATCAGGGAGATCGGGCCATCGGAGCAGTCTATGCTTCCCTCAAGTCGCCGGTGTAAGTGCAGTTTTTTAAATAATTCCTTGAAATTCATGTTCCAGTAATGTTAATAGTAAAACTATTACTAAAGTAGGTTTTAAACGCATAAACTTTGAGTAGTAGACACAGGGAAAGAGTCAATCAGTAGATTCAGTAAAATGGCACTTGACTCTCTCTCTCTCTCTCTCTCTCTCACACACACACACACACTTAAAAGTGTAATGACACAAAGTGTGTCATCCAGTTGAAAGTGCCTTTCTGGAAGAGTATGCCAGAACCATGCGCCCCGTAGCCAAAGCCCTCAGCATTCTTCAGGCTGAAAGTGATGTTCAGATGGGACGGCTTCTGCCTACGATGACACTCCTCATCTCGAAACTGGACCGAGTTCGGAGTACCTCCAGGTACTGCAAACCTCTGGTGCATGCAGCCCAAGGAGGCCTGCAGCAGCGCTTCGGAAACACGCTGGTAGAGCCGGAGTTTTTGGCAGCTGCGATCCTTATCCCGAAACTCAAAACATCCGGGCCATCAGATGAACACATTGTCAAACTAGGTCCGATTGTTTTCGTTTTTGAAAAGTGTTTAAGATTCAAAGAAACTGAGCATTTTTTGATATTTTAATCTGTTTTAAAAGTTTGGATTCTTAGCATCTGTGGAAATGTCTGTTTCAGGGCTGGACTACATCAGGGACCATCTGGAGGATGAGCCTGTGAATCAAACACCAGTTGATGGTTCCAGTGCCTCTGAGGAAGAGGACTTCTTTGCAAGCATGAGGTCTACTCATGGTCATGGAGGTATCCAGCAGTTAGATGGCTACCTTGCCTGCAAAGCTGATGACAAAGAAATTCTCAAGTGTGTCCTTGAAGGTCAACACGGCTTTACCTGCTTCTGCAGCCTGTCAACGTCTTTTCAGCACAGCAGGGCTTATTTTCAGTCCCAGGAGGGCAAGAATCCACTCCAAAAACTTTGAGAATCAGCCTCTTCTCAAGATGAATAAAAAATATTACTACTTTAGTTAGATTATCAGGGCCATACTGTACTAACACACTCACCAGAAGCAGAATTAATGGCATGCTTATTAATCATGTTTACTGGCACAAATTGTTCCTTGCCATTTGATGCCTGATATTCTGTCATTTGTTATGTACTTTGTTTTGAAATGTCCACACTATGTTGAGGTCACCTTGTTTTTTTTTTTTACATTTTATTTAATATTATATTATATTTATTTATTATATTTTCAGGTTTTATGTTAAGCAGTATAGGAGTTCATGCAAAACGTTTCGTCTGATAGAAAAAATAGTTTCTGTTACGGTAATCTGATATGACCAGCTTTACGCACAGAGATATTTACTGCAGGTACAATGTAGCAAAAGAGAACCCGTGTTTAATAATTTTTTGAATTAAACTTGAACTTGCGACTGCGTTCAAAATAAACCTTATTCATTTCATTTGGTTCTAAAGGAAATTTAGATTGAAGGTTTTGAGCTCATGATCGTTTAGGTGTCAATAAAGTCTTTTCACATATTGCTTTAGCAAGAGTCTTGACAAAAATGATAATGGTATATTATAGCCATAATAAATCGTAGTACTTTGGATACTTAAGTACATTTTAAGGCAAATACTTTTGTACTTTTACTCAAGTAAAATTGTGAAGGGAGCACTTTTACTTTTACTGGAGTAATATTTTTACCTAGTGTATCTCTACTTTCACTCAAGTGCTTGGTTTGTGTACTTTGTCCACCACTGTAGGTTAATAACCTGATAGGTTATGGGGCTGTCACGTGACGAACGAACGACTCGAAAAGGGACAGAAAGGAGAGGTGAGTGATTCATGGACAAAATACCCGGGTAAACAATGAATTCATCTTTTCCGTTTCTTATAGCATTATAATTCCGTCTTGTTTGTAGTGTGATAACGTTTGTGTAAGCAGGGGATGTGATAGGCAAGCAACATGATGCATTTTAATCATATTTGGCAAAAAATGAACGAAATGACTCGAAAAAAGAATCGTTCTTTTTACTGAACGGGACTCAAAGATCTGAGTCGGTAAAATGACCCGAACCTACCATCACTCCTTCTTCCCCGACAACCCGGTTTCCGTAGTTGACCTTAAAGCTCATACGACCAGGTAAGCCCGTTTTTGTGATTTTTATTATGTGTCTTACAAACCTGGTCTGGAATATACCGACCGCGTATCCCCTCTTTTATTTAATATTCCCGCACATCTGCTAAAATGTATTTTCATGAATATTTGACGTTGAAATACCTCGTTGGCCCGCTAGATGGCACACGACGGCTGCACCGTAACAATCCCTGCTGTGACGAAGCTACTTTAAAAAAAAAAAAAAAGGAAATACAAGACTTAACTCCCAAGCCTTGATGAATGCTGTCTTTTAACGATGTGTACATTTTTATCACCGACGGGTAATTAAGAAACCCAATGAGAAGAAGTACAAACACACACCTGAGCCCGCGGACAGCTGAGCCCGTGCCAGTGAGGACTCTCTGGGGAGGATTTTCCCACCAACCATTATGGCCTGCCCAGGAGAGAAATCACTATTATATATGTGTGTGTGTGTGTGTGTGTGTGTGTGCATACGTGTGGGCATTTGTGCATGTGCAAAGATCAATTTGGGAACATGATAAAAAGCACACCTATTTGCATACTCATGAGATGGCTGCAGACAGACTGGCATGGTGTTGGTGAGGCGGGGGGCGCTTTGTAATTGATGTGCCTCACCAGAGCTTTACGCTGGAAGATGAGGCGGGCGCTGGCGCCAAAACGGCAGTCGGAGAAAAGGAAGTACCGTCGAGGGCTGAAACAGTGCCCGTGAATCAGAGGCTAGTTCACCTTATCATGCCAATTGGTGAGGGGGGACCGTGCACGCGCCAAGGGAAGATGGCGGCGGCGGCGGCACGGGGACTGCTGCGACTGGCACAGCGGCTGAGCCCTCGCTAATCCTCACGGTGGATGTGAACGGCGCCGTGACCGAGATCCAGCACCGTGCTGAGGCGGCCCGGTTTTCAGTTTAGGAAAGTTCAGCTGCTGTTCTGTTTGAGTTCATATGAGGTTCACATACTGTATACACATGCAACTTGCATTCATTCATTCATTTTCTATGCCGCTTATCCTCATTCGGGTCGCGGGGATGCTGGAGCCTATCCCAGCAGACATTGGGCGAGAGGCGGGGTACACCCTGGACTGGTCACCAGCCAATCACAGGGCAGACAAACAAACATTCACACTCACATTCATACCTACGGACAATTAAGAGTCACCAATGAAGCTAACATGCATGGTTTTGGAATGTGGGAGAAAACCGGAGTACCCGGAGAACATGCAAACTCCACACGGAGACGCCCAACGGAGATTCGAACCCAGAACGTCCTGACTGTGAGGCCAACATGCTACCCATTCATCCACCGTGCGGCCTCCTAAGCAATAAAAGGTAAAAAAAAAACGTTCTCCTGATAGTGGGTCTGTTTCAGATTAAAAGTACATTTAAATGACATTTTATGAAACTAATACGCCGTCGTACTGTCGTAATAAAATAATAACAATAATAACTCAGTAGCGTTCGGTGAGGATCTGCTTAAAAATGCAGCCGCGGTTCGAGATGAGCTAAATATCTTTATTGACTCAAAGGAGCCAAATATCTTGAATCAAATGCACCAACATCGTCTTTCGGAACGAGTCGGATATATTTCTTGAATGAAACTGAATCTCATACCCTAATGGTATTAAAGTGACTCCTATCATTCCAGATGAGCCAAATGTCGTGCTTGAATCTAATGATATTGTCCTATTTGAGCCATGTAGATAATAATATTCTTCTGCTTTAGATTAGATTAGAGCCAGTACTCTTGGGCCAAAGCATTCTACAGCAGCCTAATATAAAGCCGTTTATAAAACCAATCGCAATCCGTGCGTTTTCTATACGGCTTGTCCTCCTTAGGGTTGCGGGTGTATGCTGGAGCCTATCCCTGCTGACTTTGGACAAGAAGCAGCCAATCGCAGGGCACATATAGACAAACGACCGTTCACACTCAAGAATGTGGGCGGAAACCCGAGTACCCTGGGAAAACCCACGCACAGGGGCACCATGCAAATGCACGTGCGAGCCAAAGATTGTTCAAAGAAACCACCGTTTTAGACATTCTTTCATTTTCTATGCCGCTTATCCTCATTAGGGTCGCGGGGATGCTGGAGCCTATCCCAGTAGACTTTGGGCGAGAGGCGGGGTACACCCTGGACTGGTCGCCAGCCAATCGCAGGGCACATATAGACAAACGACCGTTCACACTCAAGAATGTGGGCGGAAACCCGAGTACCCGGGGAAACCCCACGCACAGGGGTACCATGCAAATGCACGTGCGAGCCAAAGATTGTTCAAAGAAACCACCGTTTTAGACATTCTTTCATTTTCTATGCCGCTTATCCTCATTAGGGTCGCGGGGATGCTGGAGCCTATCCCAGTAGACTTTGGGCGAGAGGCGGGGTACACCCTGGACTGGTCGCCAGACAATCGCAGGGCACATATAGACAAACAAACATTCACACTCACATTCATACTCTAATGGACAATTTAGAGTCACCAATTAACCTAACATGCATGTTTTTGGAATGTGGGAGGAAACCGGAGTACCCGGAGAAAACCCACACACGCACGGGGAGAACATGCAAACCCCACACAGAGATGCCCAACGGAGATTCGAACCCTGAACCTCCCGACTGTGAGGCCAACATGCTAACCACTCATCCACCGTGCGGCCCCGTTTTAGACATTCTTAAGTAAAATCATTCCAGATGAGCCACATATTGTTCTTGAAGAAAATCAATGCCCAGTATCATTCGTGAATTGAATCCTTCTGAACGAGCTTGATAT
The DNA here is from genome assembly GCA_024372805.1 of Oostethus manadensis. NCBI lineage: Eukaryota > Metazoa > Chordata > Actinopteri > Syngnathiformes > Syngnathidae > Oostethus > Oostethus manadensis. The sequence continues at coordinate 749,263 of QODF01000157.1, forward strand.
CGTTTCTGAATCAAATTCAAATCAAATCAAATTATTCCAAATGCAGGAGCTCATGAAACAAATTGTAGTGTTGTAGATTAAAGATTAATAAATCACTGTTTCAGACGAGCAAAATATTCTTGAATCATATCATTCCGAATGAGCCAAATATCGTTCTTGAAGCGAATCCGTGCTTCGGACGAGCAAGCGTGAATGGAATCATTCTAGATGAGTGGGTGTACCCCTGGGATAGGCTCCAGCATACCCCAATGAGGATAAGCGGCATAGAAAATGGATGGATGGATGACACCAATATTGTATTTGAATCAAATCAATCTGGATGAGCCTAGTATACAAAAGCTCATGAAACAAACTGCGGTGTTTTCGGTGGGGCCGGTATCATTCTTGAATCGACCCAATCCAGCTGAGCCCAATAGCGTTCATGAAACAAATAGGAGTTTAAATGGGCCAAATTCCATTCCTAAATTGAATCATTCTAGATGAGCCCAATATTGGCCCTGAATGGACTCATTCGAGATTACCTAAATAGCCTGGAATCGAACCATGCGAAATTCAGTCACCTTTTCAATCACGTTGGACGGATGATCCGCAGAACCGTCCACCCCGTCCAAAACCATAACGGCGCTCCCTCCCTCTTTGCGATGCGCCACGAAGCCGGATGCAGCCTGCCAGCTAATAAACAGACTGACACCCGAACACAACTAAGCCACATTCTATGTTATGTACCCTCATTAGCGCAAAACAACAACGGCAATGGCGGCCTTTGCTGTATAGGTGCATTGCATGCATCACGCTGGGGGGGAGCATGAAGCATAAAAACTACAATTGAGTTTCACCTCGCCTACAAGTTGGAGGCCGGTCAGAAAACGGTGCAACATTATTAGGGTGTAGATGGTGGTGGTGGTGGTGGTGGGGGGGGGGTCACACTTTCTGCTTCCCTGACGCCGGCGTGTGCCTTGAAGTGCAAGGGCAGCTGGGAAGAGAGGAAGCTGCGAGGAAAGAGAGCGAGAGGGATGGGAGGGGTTGGGGCCCGGTAGGACCATTTGTGATGAGGCTCATTTGCACGGCGGCACTTAATTGGCTAAAACAATTAATTAATGTGTCGGAAAGTTGGCACGGAAAGTTCGTTTAAAGGGGTTTTAATATGCAATTAGGGAGAAGTAGAATGCGGCGAGGTAGAAAGGCAGCACAGGCACGCACATGGTTGGAGTTTTTTAAGGAATAATGCAGTTTTTTTTTTTGGGGGGGGGGGGCAGAATGCCGCTTCACGAGCAGTTGGAGTGCATCCTGTTGGGAAGACACATCCAAGCTCAATTGTTCACTTTTCCAAAAACAGCATCCCTTTCCGTCTCTCTCCTCCCTCCCACTGTCTGCCTCCCTCCTGCATGAAACACCGCATGACTAATGAGTGGAGCAGGTTGAAATCCTGGGGAAGATGTCCTTGGAAGACGAATGCATTTTCAGCAGAATAATTAAGTTAATTAACAAATCCGCATGCATATTCATCAGCCTATTAATGTCCTCCTCTGCGCGGCTTGATGAGCAGTGGGGTAATAACCATCTCATTTGCATAGCCTGTTCACACGACGCCACGTTTAAAGACACAGGCGGGAGGGAATGGGGGGGGTGGTGGGATTTGAACGAGTGGAAAAGAGTCGGAAAAACAAAATAAGGGGAAGGAAAGTGGAAGTGAGGTGGGCTCAAAAACAGATTCCTCCACTCCACTCCCTCGCTTTCTAGCAGCCCTAGTCTATACGGCGTGTGTCCCTTCCCATGGAGGCCACACGATCCTTTCCTCCGCCGCAACTCTCAAGGGGAGGGGGGGGGTCTTCTTGGCATTGCTCCACTCCTTTCTTCTCCACCGCCAGCCAAGCTGCCATGTCTAACTGTGCATGTGTGGCCCGCTGTCTGCACGCAACCTGGCCCTCCTAGCAACGCCACCTCACACACACACACACACACACACACTCCACATGGCAGCCCGAACGGTGCACACACACACATTGTGTTTACCGTGGCTTTATCGGTGGCGGCTGTGCTAACGTGAACCCCGCACCGCGAGTGTTACTTCGAAAGAGAAACAAAGGAAGCATGTCAATCGGCCTCGTGTATCAGAGCCCTGATGGAGGCGGGAAGGTGCCTTTGTGTAAAGCAAACTCAACTCAACTGGGGGCCCATAGTCTGGGTGGAGGCCGGGCAGCACAAAACAAACAAACACAAAAAAAAAATGTAATCAAATTAATAATACAAATGACACAAAGCTGAAATGCATATTTTTTATATACAGTATGTAAATGTCTTTGCATATGCACATTTTAAAAAATCCGAACCGGGCCCCGCATCTCAGTGGAACAAGTTGAGCAGTAGCCAAAACAGAGCTCATAAAAAGCCTGCCAATGCATCAGAAAGGGCAGGAGGTCATCACTAAACAACAGTCGGACTCACGGTGTCGTAAAAGAAAGAACGCAACGATCATCACACAGCAGCTTAACACTGAACAGGGACATGACATAACACAGGGCAATTACTACATCTAAACTCTAAACATGTACTTTGAGCAAATGAAAATTCTTATATCTCCAAAAGGGTGGCGCTGCAAAAAATGTTTGGGAACCACTGCCCTTATGTAGGTATGTGGGCTGGACTTGCACTAAAGTTTGATGTCAAGCAGGGGGCTACAAAGTATGGCTGTGAGTTTGAGATCCCTGTTCATGTAATGGTATTCTGCAAGGCTGGGTCTGGGCTGTGAAGTTAATCACACAGTACTCCAGGTATTTCCCACAGTCACAAGTTCAGTATTTCTTAAAAAAAAAAAAAAGGCCAAAAAGTAAGTTACTTATAGTTTTTGATTATCCTAAGTTAAGACTGCTTAGAGGGCCACACAGTCAGGAGATCTGGAAGACCTGGGTTCAAATCTCCGTTGGGCATCTCTGTGTGGAGTTTGCATGTTTTCCCCGTGCGTGTGTGGGTTTTCTCCGGGTACTCCGGTTTCCTCCCACATTCCAAAAACATGCATGTTAGCTTCATTGGTGACTCTAAATTGTCCATTAGAGTGTGAATGTTTGTTTGTCTATATGTGCCCTGTGATCGACTGGCGACCAGTCCAGGGTGTACCCCGCCTCCCGCCCAAAGCCAGCTGGGATAGGCTCCAGCATCCCCGTGACCCTAATGAGGATAAGCGGCATAGAAAATGGATGAATGAATGAACGTTGTACAAAACCCAAATATTTTTCTTGGATCAAATTGTATTTCAATCACACCACTGTGGTGAAACCAGCGATGTTGTTTGGTTTAGAGACCAGGAGGCAGAGCTGGAGGTAGCAGAGATGAAGATGCTGAGGTTCTCTTTGGGTGTGACCAGGATGGACAGGATCAGGAATGAGCACATCAGAGGGACAGCACATGTTAGAGGTTTTGGAGATAAAGTCAGAGAGGCCAGACTGAGATGGTTGGGACATGTCCAGAGGAGAGATAGTGAATATATTGGTAGAAGGATGCTGAGGCAGGAATTGCCAGGCAGGAGGCCTAGAGGAAGAGCAAAGAGGAGGTTTATGGATGTAGTGAAAGAGGACATGAAGGTAGTTGGTGCAAGAGAAGAGGATACAGAAGACAGGGTTGGATGGAGGCAATTGATTCGCTGTGGCGACCCCTAACGGGATAAACCGAATGGAAAAGAAGAAGACTGTAGAAGAGCCAAATACAGTTATTGAATCCAATGATATCATTTTTTGATGATCCTAAGATTGATCTTGCATCAAATCATACCATTCTAGATTCAAATCAACCCTTTGTAGAAGAGACAAATATGCTTCTTGGACCAAATGTGTGATTTTGTGCTAATCTTAACATCGTTCTAAAATCGTTCTTGAGCCAAATCTTCGTCCGTGAATCAAATTGTTCCGTAGTAAATGGGTCAAATGGGGTCCTTGAATTGTAAAGTGTAAATCAAAATGAGCCAAATCAAATGGTACCATTAGAAATATGTAAAATATTATTAAAAACAACATAAATACAAAAAAAGTTAAATATAAAGTTAATAAGGTTTTTTTAGTCCCATCATATTGTGGAGGATTAGCCAAGTGTTGCAGTTTTGCATGATTCCAAGTGAGCCAACCAGCATCCTTGAGCTGCTGTTTGGTTCTGTCTCAGGCACTCAATCTTTAGTTTTTGTATTCCTTCCAACGTGTTGTGGACGACTCAAACATACTCAATGACGTGCAGTCTCCTTAGGGATTGCTTCACTTACCTCTCACTGTCTCAATCAGCAATTTAATGATGCTTATTGTTTGAGTCACTTTACCGTTTTTGCCAAAGTTTCCCATTACGGGTCTGGTTTTCCCACATCCAGCTGCTCCGCCGGGGTGTGTTGTGATTGGCCGAGCTCAGGCGGCGTACAGGAAGAACGGGCAAGGGCGATTGAGACACACGTGAAGCATTAGCTGGTGTCATGAAGAAATTAAAGGCCAGATCGCCTTCTTAATCAGAACACAAGCGCTCTGTTCAGGAGGAATTAGGTGGACAGCTGCTGTGTTGCTGCCACTTCCCATCTCCCACTCTCTTTCTCATCTGCAGAATGTTCTCGGAGCTATTTATATTTAACCCTTTTCACACAGCCAGCTTTCCATTTTGCTGTTCGGTATTTAAGGAACTGACACAGACAGGCACATCTGTTTGCAGTACTTGATGGCAGGATGCAGTGTTGCTGTATGAAAGCGTACACCTTTGTGACCACAGGTAGACAAATGAGGCAATCCCCTGTGTCACAGATCTGATCCGACAGTTTTGCAGCATCTCTGCGTGAAAGAAGCTTCTGAAGCTTTTGGGTAGGGAATTATCAAGATTTGTTGGATTCTGTGTAAAAGGCGCGGGCGTTTAAACGCCGAATTAATTGTGTTTCATTCATTTTGTGGGATCTCGATGTGAAAGAGGCTCATGATACCCACGGAGGTGGAAAACTGCAACTTTACAAAGTTCTGTGTAAAAGGCACAAGTGCATACAGTAAATGCCTGATCGACTTTGCGGCATCTCTGCGTGAAAGAAGCTTCTGAAGCTTTTGGGTAGGGAATTATCAAGATTTGTTGAGGCTTATGATACCCACGGAGGTGGAAAACTGCAACTTTACAAAGTTCTGTGTAAAAGGCACAAGTGCATACAGTAAATGCCTGGTTGGCTGTGCGGCATCTCTGCGTGAAAGAAGCTTCTATAGCTTTTGGGTAGGGAAATATCAAGATTTGTTGAGGCTTATGATACCCACGGAGGTGGAAAAGTGCAAAAAGTACATTAAAATAAATGCCTGATTGACTTTGCGGCATCTCTGTGTGAAAAAGGCTTCTGATACGACTCTAACGCCACAGTTTGGTGGATTCTGTGTAAAAGGCAGAGGTAGAAATGCAGGATCCACTGTGTTACAGCACTATTGCGGCTATTTTGCAGAGTCTCAGTGGGAAAGACGCTTCCGATACTACCTCTGAAGGTGGAATAGAGAGTTTCTTTACAGGCTGTGTGAAAGGGGCTACTGTCTAAGTAAGAAATAAAACAGGCTAACATTGTATGGGCCACTAATGTGTAAAATGCACATTTTCTTGCATCCACTATAAAGGCGGTAGTTGATTTTGGTGATGAAGGGTATAGTCAGGTTGTAAGATGTGTGCGTTTGTGGGAAGTGGAAGGGGGGGGGGGCAACACAACAGATGGTGCGCCACGCTGCGAAAGACATCGGTTGCCCTGGGTGGGAGTAGGAGAAGGGGAGGCTTAGAGGCGTTAGGGGGGCAAGTGGGGGCAGATAAATGAAAGTGGGACGGGGGTACTTCCCCCCCATAGTGCCAGCAGGGATGATGATGATGAGTGTGTGTGTTTATATGTGCATACCTCCATGTGTGAGGACAGCCAGTCTCATCCTCGTCTCTCTCTCTCTCTCTCACACACACACACACACACACACACACACACACACACCTGCACACAGCTAGTGGGAATAAAAGCACGTCAATGCTGGAAATTACTTTTAACCCAGTTGTTGTGGTGAACAACAAATTGTGATGGTCACGTCACATTAATCAGCCTGCAGCCAAATGAACATGTGTGAAGGGAATTTAACCGCTCACTGAATGTGTTATGAGTGCTGAGCCAAGACTGGAAAGTTACTACCCAGCACTCTTATCACCCACCCCATCCTGCACCGCTTCTGCCCGCCAAGCACCTAAGCACACATCCACGTCCAATGGAACCCTTTTGACTTAGAGTTACATAGCGTACTGGTCGGGATGAGCCCAAAATACAGTAGTCCTTGAGCCAAAGCGTGTGGTTCTAAATCATCCCGATGTCGTTCTTGAATCAAATGGTGCCAAAACTAGACGAGCCAGACATTGCGGACGGGACAATATCCTTCTTCAACCGATTTGTGATGATCTGGATCTGTGGTTCCCAATTTTTTTACAGCGGTGTACCCCCTCAGACGTGTGCCCCCAAGACCGGCACACTTAAAGAACACAAACCTTTCCTATTTAAGGAAAATCTTAATTAAAATGTCTTTTGCAATCATTCTGCGTCAGATATTTGTGTTTTGCACGGTCCCATTTGGACGCACGGATAAATCCACATCTTTTATTCTAGTTTGATGTCGGCATCTTAATTATTAAATAAATATCCAAGAATGAACAACTTTAATGCACAAAATAATCATCCAACTACTTGTTCATACGAAGCACGCAACTTCACGCACCGTCTCCTTTCTGCTTCGCCGTCCTTGCGGCGTGAGGCATTCAGGCGCACACGGTAGTGTTAGGCGCTGTTTTTCGTCTTCATTCACGTACCCACTAACAGCTAGGTACCCAAAGTGGGGTACGCCAATTGTAATAGGGGGTACGTGAATGAAAATGTAAACGCATCAGCGCCTCAGACTCACAATTACAGGTTTGGCTGAGGAGAACGGAGCAGAAAGGCGACAGAGCAGGAAGTTGTTCATTGCTGTGTGCATTATATGAACAAATGAGTGCGTGTCACGATTATTTTGTGCATTAAGAGTGTTTCATCTCGAAGATTTCATTTCAATTGGATTTCCAGTCCCTGCACCCGCATTGCTGAAAACACTGTGAGTGGGGTTTCCCCCCAAAATGAAGCTTTATCGTTGGCTGTATGCGTCTTTTTGATGATTGTTAAACTTTCCCCTTCAATTTGGTGTTAAATTAAACCATATCCTCGTGCGTGGACAAAAAAAAGGAAGGATGCCGACCTCAAACTGGAATAAAAGATATGTAGAATGATTCCTAATCGATTTATCGGTGCTCAAAATGTAAGCACGCAAAATACACATTTTTGACCCGGAACTACTTAAAAAACAATGAATTATGTTCAACATTTCATGTGAATTACGATTTATGTTTTTTATATGTGCAGGAGTAGGGGGTACACGGCTTCGGGACAGACGTATGCACATGTGAAAGGTTTGGGAACCACTGCCCTATCACACACACATCTAGAACACACGTTCTAGATGAGCTTAATATCATACTTCCATGAATTTTATCTTCCTACGATTATTCTTTTTTTTTTTTGTGTCTTGTCCAGCATCATAACAGCCGAACGGGAGCCAAGCTGCCTTTAAATGCTGAGCAAAATTGCTTTGCCAAGGGAAACCTTATAATCCAAATGAGTCTCTCTTGACATTTGACTGCGTTTATTATGAATTTTGTTGCACCACATTTTGATGCCGGACCTGACCTGAAAAGGGACGGGTGGGGGGTGGGGTGGGAGATATCAGAAAGGGTGCAGAAGAACCCCACAAACATATTTCAACCCTATTATAAACAACCATGCGAGGGTCCGACTAGGAAGACGCCGGAGCACAACCCCCCCAGCAGGCTCCCTATAGAGGGGAAGGCCAGACCCCGCCCCCTCAAGAGGCAACCGCGAGTCCACTCCGAAGGGAGTGCAAGGGAGACCCGGCCGAGCAAGGGCCACAAGGGGGGCCCGGGTGCCAACCGCCGGAACACCTGCCGGGAGCCGGCCAGCTTCGGGCAAGCAGGACACCAAGCCACCCAACCCCCCACAGCAGGGGCCATACTCAACACCCCGGGAGCTCCAGGCCGCCCCAGACACAACTGCCACGGGCCATCGCCTTCCCCGACGTCTGCCTGCCTGCCTCTACCCCCGCCCCCCCGTGACCCGTCCACCCCAGTGCTCACACACCCCAGCCCCAGTACCCACGCCAAACCCAGTTCCCCCACTCACACATGCCAACACGCATACACCCACACACCTACATTTTCACATATCCCCTACGATTATTCCTAAATTGGATCGCATCGTTTCAGATGAGCCGTATATCAAATATATATGACGAGTCGAATCACGTACTGTCATTCTAGAACAAATCCCATCGTTTTGGATGATCCTAAAAGTGTTATTGAATCAGACTGTACCATTCTAGATGAGCCAAAAACGATCCTTGCATGAAACCGTCGCAAGGGAGGCAAATGTACCGAGGGAAATATCGGTCTTGACCGGAATCACAATGTTCTGCAAGAGCTAAATATCACCCTTGTGTCACGGTGTCTTCTCGGAATGGTGTTGATGACCCCGAGGACACGGAGAGCAGGACGCCAAACTGGTCAGGTAAGCGGTAATTTATTAATAGTTTGCAGGAACAAGAAGCAAGTGCAAAGCAGGACACAAAAGACAAACGACGACGCTCCAACAACTAAGAGCGTGCACACCTGAACTAAGTAGAGTGAGAAACCAGAAGCAGGTGTGCGTAATTACAAGTAATGCAAAACAAGGGAAGGCAGGAAAAACATACAAAGTAAGGAAGTAACAAGAACACGGGCTTAGTAAGAGAAACTAAACACACTGACACGCAAACTAGAACCCGGAGCATGACAGTACCTCCCCCCTTCAAGGACGGATCCCAGACGTTCCAAAGTCCTGATTCAAAAAAACGGATTAGATAGATAATCTTCTTCTCCTCCCACAAGAAAAAAAAAAGAGACTTCCAAAATATCAGTGTTGGAAGGTAAAAGGAAATCGCCTACTTTGTCTCTCAAGAGGAACACACGCTAAACGAAATAAGAAAAACCAAACTGGAACTCGAGGAAATAATAAATAAGAAAACACAATTCCTAGTACAAAGGCTTCGCTTGGAGAACTTTGAACATAGTGACTAAGAGAAACTAAGAGAAAGAAAGAGAGAGAAAGTTAAAGACTCAGCAGGAAATATCAGCCATGACCCTGATCAAATAAACAGGATTATCAGGGATTTTTATAAAGAATTATACACACCACTATTACACCCATCAGATGATGGTATAGATCAGTTTCTTAATCATTTAAATCTACCGATATTACAACAGAACCAGAAAACATCTCTGGACTCACCTCTATCTGTTGGCGAACTCCAGGAAGCTCTCCAGCTCATGCCTAATAATAAAGCCCCAGGCCCGGATGGCTTTCCTGCTGAATTCTACAAAGAATTCTGGACTACACTGGCGCCAACTTTTTACAAAATGTTCTCAGAAATAAAGGAGAAAAATAAAATGCCTCCAACTATGAACTTAGCTAATATTACTCTTATTAAAACCAGGAAAAGACTCCACACTCCCATCTAGCTACCGCCCAATTTCCTTAATTCATGTAGACTTTAAAATAATCAGTAAAGCTTTGGCTAGAAGGTTAGAGAAAGTTACTCCTTTCATAATCCATCCAGACCAAACCGGTTTTATTAAAGGTAGACACTCCTCAACTAACACTTGAAGATTAATTAACCTCATAGATTAATCTAACATACAGAATTTGGAAACTTTTATCCTTTCTCTAGATGCAGAAAAAGCATTTGACAGGGTAAACTGGAACTTCCTATTCAGGACATTAAATAAGTTTGGGTTTGGACCGGGTTTTATTGATTGCATCAGAATATTTTATAGCGACCCACATGCATTTGTGAGGACCAATGATGAAACTTCTTCAAGCTTTAGCCTTCACAGAAGCACAAGGCAGGGCTGTCCGCTGTCCCCTTCACTGTTTTCCATATTTATCCAACCCTCAGCAGCGACCATCAGACAACATGAAGAAATCAAAGGGATCCGCACCAGAGACATGGATCACAAAATAAGTCTCTACGCTGATGATGTATTACTTTTTCTCCAGAACACACACATGCCTGTGGCAGCTATTGATGGGGTGGGGGGCAGCTGTGGGATTCCCGGCGGCCGGGTACTGTGGTACGGCCCCGTGTCTCGAGGGAGCTCGCGGTGGTGCTACTCGCTGCATTGGGGGGGTGGCACTCCAGGTGCATATGTGATAATGTAGGTGTGTGGTTGTATGGGGTGTGTTTATGCGTGTGGGCATGTGTGAGGGGGCGGGGTCGGGCCGTCTTCTATGTGGGGTGCCTACTTGGGGGCCAGGCTCCGGCGTCTTACTAGTCTGACCCTCGCTTTTGGAGGGAGTGTGGTTTGGGATGTCAGGCCGTCAGGCCGGTGTGTGTGCGGCAGTTCCCGGCCACACCCACATCATCGGAACAAGCGTCCCGTCTGGCCCCCACACCGTGTCCTACAGCTTTTCCGGCATAAATTTGGCAGTTTCCTCCTCCATTGCCTTAAATATTTGGAGCAGACTCCAGAAGTCCATCTCCGCGAGGTCATATTCTGGTTGGAGCATTCTGTCACGTTTTCTTCTCGGCATGGTGTTGATGACCCCGAGGATGCGCAGTGCAGGACGCCAAACTGGTCAGGTAAGCACACCTGAACTAAATAGAGAGTGAGAAACCAGAAGCAGGTGTGCGTAATTGCAAGAAATGCCGCACTTTGAACACCACTGATGTAAAGCAAGATATTACATATATTTTAAGAAAAAACGAAACGAAAATAAATAAATGTTATGGTGTTTAGAAACGTCTGAGGGCCATATGTGGTCATCAAAAGAGCCACATCTGGCTCCCGAGCCGTAGCTTCCCTACCCCTGCCTTAGATGGTAAATAACATCATATCAGTGGGAGTGAATGCAACCTGTCACACTGTTAGTCTGCACATGCCATGCTTCCAGTCCACTTGGCAACGCCGGCGGAATTCCAGTTACCATGGAGATGTCCAAGCTGCAATAGAATATCAACTTGAGAGAGATTAATTCAGTGGGAAAGAGTTGATTTATTCATCCTGTTGATGGACTCCCTCATGCTCTCTGATGTTTGACGTCTGTCCCTTACACTTTCTATCTTAGTCAACAGTGCACAAATGAGGGCTTTATATTAAGTCTTCTTTTCCTTTCGGCTTATCCATTCAAAGGTCACCACAGTGAATCAATTGCCTCCATCTAACTCTGTCTTCTGCATCCTCTTCCACCTTCATGTCCTCTTTCACTACATCCATAAACCTCCTCTTTGGTCTTCCTCTAGGCCTCCTGCCTGGCAATTCAAAACTCAGCATCCTTCTACCAATAAATTCACTATCTCTCCTCTGGACATGTCCCAACCATGTCAATCTGGCCTCTCTGACTTTATCTCCAAAACCTCTAACATGTGCTGTCCCTCTGATGTGCTCCTTCCTGATCCTGTCCATCCTGCTCACACCCAAAGAGAACCTCAGCATCTTCATCTCTGCTACCTCCAGCTCTGCCTCCTGTGTTTTCTTCAGCGGCACGGTCTCTAAAGCAGACTTTATGTTAAGTGTACTTGCATAATTTAATGGGATCCAATACAAGAGCTCCATTACAAAAAATCGGTTTTGATTGACACTGTGAACAATGTCAGCATGTTGAGAACCTCTGCTAAGGATGCAAGGTTTTCATTGCCTTTTTCTTTGTGATGTTGCAGAATTACTACACATTGGCATAGATCTAGGTAAAGGTGCTGATGTAGTAGTTGTTTGTCTGCCCTGCGATTGACTGGTGACCAGTCCAGGGTGTACCCCGCCTCTCGCCCAAAGTCGGCTGGGATAGGCTCCAGCAACCCCCGCACCCTATTGAGGATAAGCGGCATAGAAAATGGATGATGGATGGATGCTAACAAAGAAGGGTGCCAAGGAATGGCAAAGAGAAAAAGTGTGCTAATAACCATAGCACCTGAAATGGAACTTTCACTGTGACATAAGAAAAGTAAAGTATAATTTACTATATTTTAGAAAAGTATTTTTGACATGATTTAAGTTTTATTAAACGAGTGTAGTATGATGTTTTTTATACAGTGACTCTGATTTTCTCATCAATTCATTCCAAAATGTCCACCAAAAATGGAAACGTATAAAAACCGATGCAATTTTTTCCATAGAAAAAAGTAAATCCGATTACAGTGGTGCCTTGGTTAACATTGTTAAGCCATTCCGGAGGGTCCGACTCAAACCAAAATGGACTCATACCAAAGCAATATTTTCCCATTGAAAATAATAAATCAGTAAATCCAATTCATTTGTTCCAGACACCCAAAAACATTATATTGTAGTTATTATAAAATGATTGTATTATAGTTTCACATTCAGAACAATGCAAAAATGATTACAAATGACTGGATGAATGGACAACTGAACATTTAACATCACTTATGTGATGTGATGTTGTTATTGTATTATGTGATGTGATGTGATGTTGATGTTGTTATTGTTGGAAAAAAAAACCTTTCTGCAACCACAAAGTGCAAAATATATTAAATATCAACGTTCTAGATCCAATAAACATGTACCTTGCCATTTAGAATAGAATAGACCTTGATGTGTGATCCAAGATGGCGGCGTACAGAAACCGAACGGTATTTTGGGACCTAAACAAGCGGGTGAATGCCAAGGCAAAATTTTAGCAAACATTTCGGAAAGCAGACTGAGGTACCACTGAGGTCCCACGGGGGCTTGCTGATCTCGACTGAGGATATAGTTGGTCGGTGGAAGGAATACGTTGAGGCCCTTCTCAATCCCACTGACATGCCTTCCGTAGAGGAAGCAGAGTCTGAGGATACGTACGTGGACAGTTCTATCACCGTGCCTGAGGTATTTCGGGTAATTAAAGCACTCCCCAATACCAAGGTTCCGAGGGTGGACGGGTTTCGCCCTGAATTTCTCAAGGTTCTGGATGTTGGAGGACTGCCTTGGTTGACACGCCTCTTCAACAACATGGAAGTCGGGAATAGTACTTCTGGACTGGCAGACCGGGGTGGTGGTCCCCATTTGTAAAAAGGTGGACCGGAGGGTGTGTTCCAACTATAGGGGATCACACTCCCCAGCCTTCCTGGGAAAGTCTACACCAGGGTGCTGGAGAGAAGGGTACGACCGTTAGTCAAACCCTGGTTACAGGAGTTGCAATGTGGTTTTTGTCCCGGTCGCGGAACACTGGACCAGCTCTACACCCTTGCAAGGGTCCTGGTGCTTTGTAGGGTACATGTACTTTGTAGACTTGGAAAAGGCATTTGATATTGTCCCTCGTGGTGTCCTGTGGGCGGTGCTCTGGGAGTACGGGATTGGTGGTCCGCTACTACGTGCCATTCGGTCCTTGTACAATCGAAGCAGGAGCCTGGTTCGCATTGCCAGCAGTAAGTCCAGCTTGTTTCCGGTGAACGTTGGTCTCCGCCAAGGCTGCCCTTTGTCACAAGTCTGTTCATAACCTTCTGGGAGAGCTGGGAGAAGGCCCCGGGGAAGACCTAGGACTTGCTGGAGGGACTATGTCTAACAGCTGGCCTGGGAAAGCCTTGGTGTCCTCCTGGTGGAGCTGGAAGAGCTTGCCATAGAGCTTGCCGGACTATGTCCCCGCGTCCCGGACCCGGATAAGCGGAAGAAAACGGAATGGAATGGCACTCGCAAATTCTTTTGGCCCCATGGTGGGTTACTTAGCAGTCACACTCAATCTAAAATGCACAGACACGTTTTTCACTTGGGAAAACTGGAGCAAATTATGAGCGGGATGTTAAAATGTTATTTAAAACCACCGTCCTGTGGTGTAAATGAAATTAAAATGATTAAATTCACTCTGTGTTGTTGAGAGGTAACATTATTTGGCCTCAACCCAGGGTCAGTCTGTAATGTGCCCTGCACGTTAGTATATATGTGCAGATATATTATGTATATGGATGCTGCCGGGGTGCCTGTTAAAGTGTCTACTGCATGCATCTTGCTTAAACAAAAACAAGAGAGCAATTACCCCGCCTAAGAATAACTTCCACCGCATAACAAAGAACATTAGGCCTCGGTTTGTTTTGAGCCTACTCCCTCAATCACACTCAAGAACTCCCTGATGTGCATCAATCTTGTAAGCGCTTCTCCAAATGCTGGCACACAGTTAAAAGTGACAAGTGATGACTCTTACATGAGTCAATCCTCATGTCACGAGTCCATAAGTTCGTAATTGGCGGAGTGTTTATGTTCCTATACGTATAAATTCATTCATGAGCGCATATGCATGAGCATATGTTGGATACCAGCATGTCTCCACGCAACCCTCATGTCTCCCCAACCTTATTCAATGGAAGACCCCCCCCCCCCATCCTTTGCTGCATCCCTACCTCCCACGTGGGGAAGTGAGAGCTCCTATCTTCTCGGCTCCTCTTCTGATAATCTCTTTTAATCTAGGAAGACGGGCGCTGTCGATACGCCGCTGAGAGAGCCACTCCATTCTGTTTACTCGCTCTCTGCTGCCTGAGGAGGGCCTGAGGAAAAGTGAGAGGTGGATAGAAAATAAAAAGGCAAATAAAAAAGAGGGTGATGGAACGTGAGATGGCAAAGGACGGCGGAGAAGATGCTAACATTTACACAGCAGAATTATTAGCCATGATGATGCATGAGTGCTACCAGTACCTAAGCGTCCTTGAATGAAATCCTACCATTCCTGATGAGCCCAAAATGGCCCTCCAATCAAAAAGCTGACACTGAGCAAAATATCCTTCTTGAATCTCTTTGAACAATTCTAGAGGTTTCAGGGAATCGGTTGAACTCCAAAACGCAGACGCCTAGAGTGGGTTTAGGTCATGGGTTGTGGGAAACAAAGAATCCTCAAAGGACCGGGCAAGGGAAGTAGATCATCCCACTGCAAAAACGCACGGCAAACTGGTGGTCAAAAGTTGTGGCAAAAACAGGCGACTCTATCTTTTGCGAAGCTTGATGAAAACCAGTTTTACCACTCAAACAATCTCCTCCTCCTTTAGCGGGCTTTTTAGGGATGCCATTACCGATGATGCATGGCTGGTATTCTGCATTGATCACTAGCACCAACTTGCTTTTATTGCAATTTTAAATTTAACAAGCAAAATAGGACCGGCAAATGATAACCTGTAATCAAATCAATCACAGTTTTGAAATTAATTAATCATGATTAATTATCCGCACGGTGGATGAGTGGGTAGAATGTTGGCCTCACAGTCAGGAGACCAGGGTTCCAATCTTCGTTGGGCATCTCTGTGTGGAGTTTGCATGTTCTCCCCGTGCGTGTGTGGGTTTTCTCCGGGTACTCCGGTTTCCTCCCACATTCCAAAAACATGCATGTTAGCTTCATTGGCGACTCTAAATTGTCCATAGGTATGAATCTGAGTGTGAATGTTTGTATGTCTGCCCTCTGATTGGCTGGCGACCAGTCCAGGGTGTACCCCGCCTCCCGCCCAAAGTCAGCTGGGATAGGCTCCAGCATACCGGCGACCCTAATGAGGATAAGGGGCATAGAAAATGGACGGATGATTAATTATAATATTGATCATATACATATAGTTGGGGCGGCAGTGGCTCAGGAGGTAAAGCAGGTTGCCCGGAAGGTTGGTGGTTCGATTCTTTCTCCCTCCTCAGAGACGTCGTAGGCTTGAATTGGCAGGCACGTTTCATCAGACTAGGGCCGGGCAATATACCAATATTTCTTCCTTTAATTAAAAATCTATCATTCATATCAATATAGACTGGATTTGCGCTGTAGCTGTCGGTATTTTGACGTCTCACTCATGTCTGCACCGTGTGACCACCACTGAGCGGGGGAAAGGAAGCCCGGCTCAGCGTTCAACAAACATGAAGGAAGCGACAACGTCTGCGGTGGTGGAAACGAGTAGAAAAGAAAAAGCATTGGCTCAGTAATTTGGACGTACTTCAAAAAACTGAGGGTCAAGTGTGGAAGCGCTACAAAAATGTGCTTTTGGTATTAGCTGCATAACTAACATAACTAAAGGTGTGTTATAATGAATCTCAATAAAGTATTTGATTTATTATTATTATAACACAATTTATTATATTTTAGCAGCTATTTTTATATTAGATTTTTTTTTTAAATTTTAAACACATTTTGCCTTTTACTTTATTACCACTATTAGATCATGTCCCTCATACAGAGGGTTGTGTCAGGAAAGGCATCCGATGTAAAACTTTTGCCAAATCAAGACATGCCAAAATGATTCGCTGTGGCGACCACAGGGATAAGCCGAAAGGAGAAGAAGAAGAAGAAGACTTTGCGGAAAAATACTGTGATATACAGTATATTGCATATCGATATTCAACCTAAATACTGTATTTCAGGATATGAGTTTTGGGCCATATCGCCCAGCCCTACATTTGACTACCCCAGTGCAGCTGTGTCTACAGACGTACCGTAGATGCCCACCACACGTGTGTTTGACTGAGGAGTGAATGAATAATGGGTTCACCATATTGTGAAGCGTTAATGTGTAACATCTAATCTATTATGATTTTTATTAACCGCCATTTGCAGTTATTATGACTATGTTTACATGGAGTCAATATTCAGGTTAAGGCCAAAATTCGGGTTTCTGAAACCCGTTTACCTGCTTGAGTTATTCTTCTATACGATTCACCCTACGTGACACAGCAAACGAAAAATGCCCAATACTGATCGGTGGCCGATTGAGCGTAGCATCTCCGATTTCGGTATTATTGTAATATTGCATTACACAATACATGCGACACACTTGAAAAAGGCAACGACCATCACTTACAGCAGCAGACTGCGCCCGCCAGGTGAAATCCACACAAGGTCAAACGTGCGCTTCAGAGGTCAGAGCCACACAAACCTGTGGGTGGTGGGCCGAGAGCGGAGGTGCAGCAATTAAAAAGGCACGTCTGTGCGAGCGCATCTGTGTGACACCATGCCTGTGTGTGAATTCAGTGACAGATGTTCATTAGTCTTTGACAAGCCCCGCATTGCTCACGTCTCAAAGCAGTGAAGGCATGAACATAAGGACCAGACATACTGCCTTTCATAGATGGGCTTATACTATTATTGGATGAAAATACCTCTGGAAGCTTCCTACTTTGGATTTCTATCACTGGAGGGTATACAATGAAACCTAAAGTGAGTGTTAAATGTGAACAAAAACATTGGGACGTCACATAAGAAGGGGGTGTCCAAAATGCAGCCTAGGGGCCTTTTCCATTGTTAGAGTAATAAAGATGGATGCAATTCGCTGACTTTTTGTAGGTAACCCCACCCACCTTACAAATAATAGCAGTCCAATGAGACCAACCAGTTCAATCGCTGTTATTAGTATATTTATGTTGCTCATGGCAAACAAGTTACCAGTAGGTGCAGTAGATTCCCAGAAAACAAACAAGACCCAGCATTCATGATATGCACGCTCTTAAGGCTGTGCAATTGGGCAATTAGTTGAAAGGGTTGTGTTAAATGTAGCCGCAACGGGGCACAAGCCAGTGTCTTATTGTGCCGGTCCCAAACCCGGATGAATACAGAGGGTTGTGTCAGGAAGGGCATCCGACATAAAACTTTGCCAAACCAGAACACGCGAATCAAACAAATGACTTCTATACCGGATCGGACGTGGCTTGAGCTAACAATGCCCGCCACCGGTGCTGTTCACGACAGGGTGCCGGTGGAAACTGGATTACTGTTGGTCGAAGAAGGAGAGGAGGAAGGTGTGTCCGTAGGAGGAGAGAGAAGAGGAATGCTAAGAGTCTAGAACTAAGAGTTGGGACTTTGAATGTTGGAACTATGACAGGAAAAGGTAGAGAATTAGTTGACAGGATGCAGAGGAGGAAGGTAGACATATTGTGTGTCCAGGAGACCAGGTGGAACGGTAGCAAGGCTAGAAGCTTAGGAGCAGGTTCCAGGCTGTTCTATCATGGTGTAGATAGGAAGAGAAATGGAGTAGGGGTGATTTTGAAGGAGGAGTTTGCTAGCAACGTCCTGGAGGTAAAAAGAGTGTCAGATAGAGTGATGAGCCTGAAGCTAGAAATCGAAGGTGTGATGTTCAATGTGGTTAGTGGGTATGCTCCACAGGTAGGATGTAAGATGGAGGAGAAAGAGAAATTCTGGTCAGACCTGGATGAAGTGATGCAGAACATCCCTAGAAGTGAGAGAGTTGTCATTGGTGCGGACTTCAATGGGCATGTTGGTGCAGGAAACAGAGATGATGAGGAGGTGATGGGCAAGTTTGGTATCCAGGAGAGGACCGCTGAAGGACAGATGGTGGTCGACTTTGCAAAAAGGATGGAAATGGCTGTAGTGAATACTTTCTTCCAGAAGAGACAGGAACATAGGGTGACCTACAAGAGTGGAGGTAGGAGCACACAGGTAGACTACATCTTGTGTAGAAGGTGTAACCTGAAGGAGGTCAGTGACTGCAAAGCAGTGGTAGGTGAGAGTGTAGCCAGACAGCATAGGATGGTGGTGTGTAGGTTGACTCTAGTGGTGAGAAGGATGAAGAGGGTAAAGGCAGAGCAGAGGACAAAATGGTGGAAGCTGAAAAAGGAGGAGTGTTGCGTGACTTTTAGGAAGGAGTTGAAAAAGGCTATGGGTGGCCAGGAAGTCCTTCCAGATGACTGGACAACTACAGCTACTGTGATCAGGGAGACAGGTAGGAGAGTACTTGGTGTGTCATCTGGAAGGAAAGTAGATAAGGAGACTTGGTGGTGGAATGAGGAGGTGCAGGAGTGTATACAGAGTAAGAGGTTAGCTAAGAAGAAGTGGGACACTGAGAGGACTGAAGAGAGTAGACAGGAGTACAGAGAGATGCAGCGTAAGGTGAAAGTAAAGGTGGCAAAGGCCAAACAAGGGGCTTATGATGACTTGTATGCTAGGTTGGACAGCAAGGAGGGAGAGAAAGATCTATACAGGTTGGCAAGGCAGAGGGACAGAGATGGGAAGGACGTGCAGCAGGTTAGGGTGATGAAGGATAGGGATGGAAGGGTATTGACAGGTGCCAGTAGTGTCATGGGAAGATGGAAAGAGTACTTTGAAGAGTTGATGAATGAGGAAAATGAGAGAGAACAAAGAGTAGAAGAGGTGACTGTTGTGGACCAGGAAGTAGCAAAGATTAGTAAGGAAGAAGTGAGGAGGGCATTGAAGAGGATGAAGAATGGAAAGGCACTCGGTCCTGATGATATACCTGTGGAGGTATGGAAGTGTCTAGGAGAGGTGGCAATAGAGTTCCTGACCGGGTTGTTTAACAAGATCTTAGATAATGAGAAGATGCCTAAGGAATGGAGGAGAAGTGTGCTGGTGCCCATTTTTAAGAACAAGGGAGATGTGCAGAGTTGTGGCAACTACAGAGGAATAAAGCTGATGAGCCATACAATGAAGTTATGGGAAAGAGTAGTTGAAGCTAGACTAAGGGCAAACGTGAGCATTTGTGAGCAGCAGTACGGTTTTATGCCAAAAAAGAGTACAACAGATGCAGTATTTGCTTTGAGGATGTTGATGGAGAAGTACAGGGAAGGTCAGAGGGAGCTGCATTGTGTTTTTGTAGATCTGGAGAAAGCTTATGACAGGGTGCCCAGAGAGGAACTGTGGTATTGTATGAGGAAGTCTGGAGTGGCAGAGAAGTATGTTAGAGCGGTGCAGGACATGTACGAGGACTGTAAGACAGTAGTGAGGTGTGCTGCAGGTGTGACAGAGGAGTTCCGAGTGAAGGTGGGACTCCATCAGGGATCAGCTCTGAGCCCCTTCTTGTTTGCTATGGTGATGGACAGGCTGACGGACGAGGTTAGACAGGAATCTCCATGGACTATGATGTTTGCAGATGACATTGTGATATGTAGTGAGAGCAGGGAACAGGTGGAGGAGAAGCTTGAGGGGTGGAGGTTTGCCCTGGAAAGGAGAGGAATGAAGGTCAGCCGCAGCAAGACGGAGTACATGTGTGTAAATGAGAGGGACCCAAGTGGAAGAGTGAGGTTACAGGGAGAAGAGATAAAGAAAGTGGAGGATTTTAAGTACTTAGGGTCAACAGTCCAGAGCAATGGAGAGTGTGGAAAAGAGGTGAAGAAGCGTGTGCAGGCAGGCTGGAATGGGTGGAGAAAAGTGTCGGGTGTGATGTGTGATAGAAGAGTTTCAGCTAAAATGAAAGGAAAGGTGTACAAAACTGTGGTGAGACCAGCGATGTTGTTTGGTTTAGAGACAGTGCCGCTGAGGAAAAGACAGGAGGCAGAGCTGGAGGTAGCAGAGATGAAGATGCTGAGGTTCTCTTTGGGTGTGACCAGGATGGACAGGATCAGGAACGAGCACATCAGAGGGACAGCACATGTTAGTTTTGGAGATAAAGTCAGAGAGGCCAGATTGAGATGGTTCGGACATGTCCAGAGCAGAGATAGTGAATATATTGGTAGAAGGATGCTGAGTTTTGAACTGACAGCCAGGAGGCCTGGAGGAAGACCAAAGAGGAGGTTTATGGATGTAGTAAAAGAGGACATGAAGGTAGTTGGTGCAAGAGAAGACGATACAGAAGACAGGGTTAGATGGAGGCAATTGATTCGCTGTGGCGACCCCTGAAGGGATAAACCGAAAGGAAAAGAAGAAGTTGAAAGGGTTGTCCTGCGATTGACTGGCGACCAGTCCAGGGTGTACACCGCCTCTCGCCCAAAGCCAGCTGGGATAGGCTCCAGCATCCCCGTGACCCTAATGAGGATAAGCGGTACAGAAAATGAATGAATGAATGAATGAATGAAAGGGTTGTGTTAAAAAATAGCAATGTCTGCAGTTAACTTTACAAACTCAAAACTATTTTGTACAAACTTTTATGTTTTTAGAATTTGGCAATCCTGCGAATGACTAAACTAATATTTAGTTTTTGTATAAGTGCTTCACATCTCTGTGGCATGGACTCATCCAACTTATGGCACCTTTCAGCTGTTATTCCACTCCAAGATTCTTTAACAACATTCCACAATTCATGAACATTTCTTGGTTTTGCTTCAGAAGCAGTGTTTTTGATGTCACCCCACAAGTTCTCCATTGGATCAAGGTCCGGGGATTGGGCTGGCCACTCCATAACATAACAAGTAATTTTGCTGGTTTACTAGTGTGTTTGGGGTCATTGTCTTGTTGGAACAACCATTTCAAGGACATGTCATGACCTCTTAGAGTATTTTGACATATGCAAACTGATCCATGATCCCTGCTATGGGATAAATACCAACACCATAGTAGGGAAAACATGCATACATGTACAAGGTACACGCATACGGAAACACTCTGCACTGTGGCTTGAATTCAGAGTTTGGGGGTGCGTCTCACAAACTGCCTGCAGCCCCTGGACCTAAAAAGAACACTCTCATCAGTCCACAAAATGTTCCTCCATTTCTGTTTAGGCCAGTTGATGTGTTCTTTGACAAATTCTAACCTTTTCTGCACATGCCTTTTTTTTAACAGAGGGACATAGACGTCTTCTAACTGTCACAGTACTTACAGGTAACTCCAGACTGTCTTTGATCATCCTGGAGCTGATCATTGGCTGAGCATTTGCCATTCTGGTTATTCTTTGATCCAAGTTGATAGTTGTCTTGCATTTTTGCCATGTGTCTCTTGTTTTGCTCTCCATCTTAAGGCATTTGAGATCATTTCAGGTGAACAGCCAAAATTTTTTTGCACCTCTTCATGAGTTTCCCTCTCTCCAATCCACTCAAAAAGTGCTGATTTCATCCATAAAAAGGGCCACCTGATTCACACCTGTTTTTTTTCCACAAAATTGACCTCTGATTGAACGCAACGCTGCTATTCTTTCAACTAATTGCTGCAGATGGTGTGTACAAACTTTTGGCCTGTACTACTGTATATTTCAGCCAACATCGGGTATTTAAACAGTACATTTTGGATAAAACGGATCGCAATCATGTGCGAATGGTTTCTTTACAAAGCAGCATTGCCCGCTCCTGGCCTGGCATGCATATTGCAGTGTTTTTGTTGTCATTTGTGCGTGCCACAATAGGGTACTGGAAGTACAGTTTAATTGCAGTTACTTGGTTAAAAGGTATTAAAGTAGGATTCCTTCTTTATAAATGGAATATTTCCACAGAGAGAGCACAGAAAACCTGTTTACGTCCTTCTAAATATGTTTTCTAACATAATTAGAGCACTCTATATACCCCTACACCCACCTTTCCACTCGTATTTCCAAAAAGGCAACATTCATTCATTTTCTATGCCGCTTATCCTCATTAGGGTCACGGGGGATGCTGGAGCCTATCCCAGCAGACTTTGGACGAGAGGCGGGGTACACCCTGGACCGGTCGCCAGTCAATCGCAGGGCACATATAGACAAACAAACATTCACACTCACATTCATACCGATGGACAATTTAGAGCGGCCAATGAAGCTAACATGCATGTTTTTGGAATGTGGGAGGAAAGCGGAGTACCCGGAGAAAACCCACACACGCACGGGGAGAACATGCAAACTCCACACAGAGATGCCCAACGGAGATTTGAACCCAGGTCTTCCAGATCTCCTGACTGTGTGGCCAATGTGCTAACCACTCAGCCCCCGTGCGGCCAAAACAGCAACATAATAAGCCATAATATAGACTCACACGTGTTCTACGTTTTCTTCCGGTTTCAGGACCGCGGTTGCTGTGGGTGTTGGTTCATTGACAGAACTTTTAAAATTACTGGCACCTTACGACCAGTGTAGAATACTAAATATCCCATTGTGTCTTTGCGTGCTTTTTCTGAATGCCTAAAATGTGTATTGTAGTTCATCTATCCTTGAAAATGCTTAATGTAGGCCAATAATACATTGCTAATGAGTTGTGCTTGTGCACACATCTTGCCACATTTTGTCAGGTTAGCCGATTCACTGAAGACAACGACTGATAGATGTTTAAGATGTTTTAACAAAGCCTGTGTTTTGTTTTTTTTACAAAGTGGTGGCGTCTTGTCTGTGTCGAAGAAGTACGTTTTTCCTTTCCGGAAAGTCAGACGCAAACATTTGAGCGCCTCTTTCCGCACAATTGAGAGAGATTATGTTTTGTGCTCATGCACGGGCTCTAGAGGCACAAACTACTATTAGAACATAATTACAAAGTCATTTTTGCACGTTAGGAGACCTTTAAGAGATGCCTGCCAGCACATTTGTCCATTAAATGTACATTTGCAAGCGGAAGCGGATGGATGGGATGTGTGTACTGAGAGGCTTGAGTGTGCGTGTTGCATGAAGGTGACCAACCAGTCGCACTGATGGTAGCCAGGCGAGGGTGTGATGTTCTTGCAAAAGTTGAATGTGTTAGCCAGAAGTGACCAGCCAAGGCAGGGTGAGAGGAGCTTGCAGAGAAAAGGTGACGCGTCAGGACTCGGGGAAAGTGCAATGTGTGTGATTCTGTGTGTGGGATGAAGAAGACGAGAACAAAAATGTCCAGAAAAGTAGAGAAGAAGGGAATGAGTTGGACGGAATACCATGTGACAGGTCCAGCTGGGGGTTTGCCCACCCTGCAGCACCGCAAAAAAAAAAAAACTCAATATGGACGCCAATTACTGCTGCCCGCATGACCGTGCCATGGCGGCATCCTCCTTCTTTTCGCCTCTCCTTCACCCTCCCTGAAAGATAAATAAAAAAAATTTAACACACACACACACACACACACACCATCTGTGCGGTATCAAAGCTCACCACTGCAATGCACACGCTCACCTCCCGGGCCACTCCATTAGGGACACCCGCCTCCGAAGACATCCAATGCAAGACTGTGTTGAACAAAAAAGCAAAATAACGCCTGCACTGTTTTGATTGGTTACTACCGTGGGCGGACGGGACGTGGGGGCGCGTGACATCACCCTGAGAGGTGCGCCTAATATTCCGGCTATGACACGAGGAGGAGAGAATATTAGAAAGAGCTCAGAATGATAACAATAATCAGCCTATCTTAGGCACACGTGGTGGAAATGCAGGTTTTTTTTAACAGCAAAGTGGACAGAGTAGCAAAACACACACACACACACACACACACACACAATATCTATGAGATTATACTGTATATGTCATCAAAAGGCAGGCACACACTTGTGGATGATCACAATATTTCCAAATCAGAGTTTATGATGCTTTGCTTCTGCAGGGCCTCTTGCATGGACAAATAACCCCCATATTTTCCTCTATGGTCACCGTCACTTTGTTAAGGACACGCAACACGTCCGGAAAGGAGTGGGAAGAAGGCAGGTGCATCTACAACTCATTCTGTGTTAAAATATGAGTAAATATTATTTTCCACAGGTGAAGGAATACACGGCCAGATGGGGGTTTTCTTGTAAAAAAAAAAAACAGTTTGGGGGCTTATTTACCTGCATCCTGCATGGTAGTTATTATCAGTAATAACTAGTAATAAATCTGCCTCACAAATACACGAAAGCCACATTTCTTGCAGGGAAATGAGGGCTTCAGCGTTCACGTTAACAAAATCAAAAACAGCCTTATTAATTGCGCAATCAGCGTGCAGGGACAAAAACGCGTGCAAAACTAAGAGCGAGCCTTTTCAAATATATGTTTTGTTTTTTTTGTTCTTTTGAAGACATGAAGCCTCCTTCGCTGCGCGGAGTAATGAACAGATGCTGGTGGAATTAGCGACGAAATACTGGGGCCCTCCCACAAGGGCCACTCTTGGCAGGGGCCGCACGGCGCAGCTGGCAGCGTGGACGTGCATGCGTGGACGTGCACGCGTGCTCG
Organism: Oostethus manadensis; assembly: GCA_024372805.1. Lineage (NCBI taxonomy): Eukaryota > Metazoa > Chordata > Actinopteri > Syngnathiformes > Syngnathidae > Oostethus > Oostethus manadensis. Next base: position 774,099 of record QODF01000157.1, read on the forward strand.
CCACCTCCTCCGTGCAGCGGTGGTGTTTCTAACACACCCGGGTTGTTTTGGACGAACCCTGCATGGGCCTACGCACAAAACGGCCCTCGAAGCAAAAAGGATAAACACGACACGTTTGGGTTTTCCGATGCGTTCGTTCCTGAATAAAGCAAAGTCATAATGTGGGTTCATGCATCATACTTTGTTTTTTTAAATTTATTTCACAGGTAAAATCTGGATTTTAACATTTCGGAATGTGCTTTCTACGGCGAGCGTCATGCATTATTATTATTATTATTATTATTATCATAAGAAATAATGATTGGTACTTTATTAGCCATTTTCTGTGTATGTCAGTTTGTGTTTAAAGGATTTGCATGGCAATTAAACATCATTGAAAAAGATTACATGCATTTTGGTTCGGGTGGGAAAATCCACACTCTACAAATATTTTATAATATGCTTTTTTTTTTTTTTTAGTTCACAATAACAAACTGTACTTTATGTCTTATATATTTTACGTTTCCATGGAAAAAGCCCTCTATTTTGCCCTTTTAAAATTCAAATGATTGTAAAAATGTACCTTTTGTTTCAAAATATATTGAAAACATGTTGATCCCGTGGGGCATATATAAAGTGGAAACATGCATGTTTTTCCATGTTCAAATAAATTTATTTGTTCCTGTGGGACATTTTGGACTCTGCAGACCCCCATGGTGTCACGTGGGAGCACAGCAGGCGGGCCAACAGTGTCTGCATCGGACGGTTATTGATTGGAGATATCAGCACCGGTGTCATCCGGCCTCGCGTTGGTGAATATTAGAATACATTCGAACGCACGGGCGGGAAAAGGGAATTGCACTGCATTTGTGTTTTGGGAAAATTGGATGTCCGATTTGCAGGATTCCCAAACAAGGCGTGTGCCGCAAAAATGCAATCATAATCATAATCGCGCACTTTTCCACGCACACGAACCTGCTAAATGAAAGAGATAAATCATTTTAACCCCTTCGGCCATTTAAGGATTTATTCCTTATTAAATTACCCCCAACGCACAATTTTGCTATTTTCCTTTTTGGTGTTAAATTGCTCATTGATTTCACACAATAGTCATTCAAGCTCCTCTTCAGAAGTTTGCCATGACCTGGTTGGCTGAAAGAAATAATCTTCTGAGGTTTTGGGGGTCATTTTGGGGCAACGAGGGCGCCGCAGGATCCGAACAGACAGTTCTAAAACATGGTTGTGTTTTATTTAGTCGTGTTACATGTGGATACTTGGCACACACAATACTGCACAATGACGGAAAACGGTACAGATTAGAGGAGACAGGCGCGTCCGAGTGGAGCTTCACTGTCCCTAGTTGTGAAAAAAGGCGCCCAGGTCCTCGTAGGGGCCCTCCTGGAAGGGGGGAATGTTCTCCCGAGTTCCCGACGGCCCAAAGGTTAAGCCTCGACCGGATCTCGAACTGCTGAGTCCGGAGTAATGCATGGAGTAGTGATAGTTCCGCTCCGTGTCGCACTCCTGTTGCTTCCCCGCCATGCATCCAGGGCCCGCGGGGCTCTGCTGGCCCTCGTAGTCCGGGCTGGTGTAGTCCGGGGACGTGGCTCCGGGAGGGTACGCCGCCTCGTAGCCGGTACCGTACGAGTGTGCCCGCAGGTTGGTGCCGGCGGCCTGGTAGCCGGGGCTGGAGAGTCGGCACCGGTAGGAGGAGTAGGGGTGCACGGAGAACGGGGATCCCGGCATGTGGAAGCGAGCGGAGTCCGGCTCGGTGAGGAAGTTGCGGGTGTTGAGCTGCAGGCAGCCGGCCACCAGGTTGGTGGTGGGCTGGGAGAGGCCTTTGCACAGCATCTGCACGTAACTCACCACGTCCGGCCGCTTCCCGTTGCGGAGGATCTCCCCCAGGGCCAGGATGTAGTTCTTGGCCAGGCGAAGGGTCTCGATCTTGGACAGTTTTTGGGTCTTTGAGTAGCAAGGGACGACCTTGCGCAGGTTGTCCAGAGCAGAGTTCAGGTCGTGCATGCGCGTGCGCTCCCGAGCGTTGGCTTTGACCCTGCGCACGCGGGAGCGCTCCACCCGGGCCGGGCTCGCCTTGCGCTTCTTCGGGCCGCGCTTCTTGGGCTTATCCCCGCCCCCCTCCTCGGCCTCTTCCTCCTCGGCGCCCTCCTCCTCCACCCCCTCCTCCTCCTCCTCCTCCTCCTCGTCGTCTTCATCGTCGTCGCCTGCCATCTCGGACTCGGCTCGACTGCTGCCCCCCCGCGGCTCGTCCACCTCGTCCTCCCCCGCAAGGTGGCCAGACTCCACCTTGACCTTGCCGTCCACGCTGTCCTTGTCCTCGGTCCAGTCCGCCGCGAGCCTCTGAACGTCCGGCAGAACCTCGCTGAACAGACGGCTCAACATATTGTTCTGGGTCCACCTGCAAGGAGAGGCGGGACATGCAAGCTTTTCACTCACTGGGGAAAAAGGATGACTTTGGCTGAAACTTCCTGCACGAACATTATATATATATATATATAGATATTAAAATGTAAGAATCAACATTTATTAGCACATTGTACGGATTCCACACTTTAACAAGTGATTCTGATGAAAAACATATTTATTATCGGATGGGAAAAAAGCTGTTCATGCAAGAGTACCTAATGTTTTGGCTGGGGAGACGTATCCGCTTCCTGGTGTTTCCATGATTATATGTTTTAAATTGAAATGCTCCAACGGTTCGGTCTGCCGCTGCACGGACCGTCCTCGGTGGACTTTTAGGGTGCCGTCCGATAAATTAGTCGGTCGCTCACAGCCACAGAAATGGACCACATGACACAGGAAATAAGCCAAAAATGAGATGAGGCAGGGGGGTGGGGGGTGGGGGGGGTATCATACAATTTATATCATGGGGTGTCCAATGTGAAGCCCGGGGGCCGTGTGTGTGTCGTTTTTTTATTGGCCCCCGGGCCTCACAGCAGAAACAAATAAAACAAGACGACTAAAGGCGGAATGTTTTTAAGCCTTTTAAAAAAAATGACAATACATAAAAAAAAGACTGATTTTTTTTTTTTTTTTAAAGAATTATGGCCACCCCTAGATTTTTTTTTTTAGGAAAATAAAAATAAATGTTAAATAACAGTCATGAATACTTCAGGGTTGTTTTTTAGTGCTTTACAAAACGAGGCTTGGCTGGTAATTGGGGGGGAATCATCTGACATCACTTCATTTAAATTAAATTAATAAAAAAAACAACTCTCCAAAGAGATGCTGCGCCTCCCTCTAATATTATAAGCATAAAGTAATTAATGCCAGCATATATCTTGTCAATTATCCTGCATGTATCCCTGAGGAGAGTTCTACCCCCACAGTGCTGCTGTTACACACACACACACACACACACACACAGTTGCTGTATGCAATGGATAAATCCTGCTTTTTCCATGCACTGTGCATGCATCCACGAATGACAACAACAAAACGTGTAGTAATGAAGAGCTTAAAAGGGGAGTGACACATGCTGAGCGGACAGAAACAGATCATATCTCGCCGACGGTGGCACGGCAACAAAGAAACTTGGATGAGATTTGGAACCCTACCTCTGGTTTGTTTACACCATCTCTCTCCGGGTGCGACGGCGATGCGTTCTGCAAGGCGGATTTGCTGCGTGTGTTCCGCTCTCACCTACCTTCCTCCCTCCCTCCCTCTCCTCTTTCCTCCCGCTCCTCCTCCTCCTCCTCCTCCGCCACCCTGCCTCTGTCTGCAGCCCCAGACGCACGGAGGGAGGACTGCACGGGTGAGTTGCATCGCAGGCTGTGATGCCAGGCCCATATGGCTGGCACGTCATTGGCAAGAGCCATCACATGAGAGCCGGTGATTGACATGCGGCCGCATTCACAGAGACTGGCTTTCCCCCTGGGGTGGGTGGTGGTGGCGGCGGCAGTGGTGGGGGAGAGAAGAACTCGCCATCTGTCACCAGGAGCTGAAAGAGAAAAATGAAGTAACTGGTAAATGACAACACACACACACACACACGCACAAAACAGCTTCTGTTATAAGAGTCCAAAAAAACGGATCTCATCAGGAGGGTTAGAACTCTTTTTAGAAATAATCCCAACACAGCGTAATCCCATGGTCATCCTGTTTAAAGCATGCAAATGAGAGGATGATGCAATCCGTACAGTACCACTGGACACAATTGCAGAATTCTACTGCACCGTATTGACAGCTGTCTAATATTGGAGTTATTAAAAGATCTCTGTAATGGCAGATTTGGATTTCTGATGTTTATTACTAATATCACATAATTAAGGGCTGTGTCTAATAATTAAGACATAATTAATAGATGAGGAGGGTATAATAGTATAGTATATTATGGCACAGTACATTTTGCGGTACAGCATAAGTATGATCAGGGGCACCACCAAGAAGTTTAGACCCCTTGAAAAAAAAAAAAAAACGACAAAAAAAAAAAGCCACCTTGGGCCCCGCCCCAGGTAGCTACTGTCACCACATCTCTAGAACCTTAGCAGTCCAAACAAGAGCTATACACACAGCATCTCCAACGCTGAAGGTTTGCAAATGTCTTGCTTGTTGTTGTTTCATAGTACCAGTGTAATATTTACCGCATATTTATCTACTGATGCAAGCACGTAAATGTGCAATAAGGCCAACTTTTGCAGTGTCGCTGTCATTTTAATTGTAAAATTCGAACCTGTTTAACATCGTATACCTTCCGTATGGAGTAAATCAGCTTTTAAATCCGCCGAAAAATTCAGTTGAACTGGAATCGTTATGAGGAAACCTAATTAGATAGAATTTGTCTTTTTATTTATTTATTTTTTTTTGTAAATGGTACACAGTGCTGCTCACATTCACTGGGACAGGGAGGGGGAAAGGTACAGGGGGAAGGGGCTGCTGTTGAATCATCTGTTGTTAGGTCCGGTAAATGGGGGAGAGACAACTGGTTTAAAAAAACATGCTAAACATTCACTAAATGTTGGTTAAAAAGGACTGAGAGGTATCACTCTGCTAGTTTGGACATTAACATAACAGGTTAGTTTGCCTGTAGCTTACAAAAAACAGGATCACACATTGACACCTTTTGAACCTGAAATGGTTCCTACCAAGTACAAGAGAATGTTTTGTTTCCTGACTATATTTTAAAAAATCAACCAGATGGCAAGTTTATTTAACATATTTACTAGGACCCCCGTCAGTCAGGGGCCCTTGGATTTGTCCTAAATGTTCCCACCGTGGCCGCACGGTGGCTGAGTGGTTAGCACATTGGCCACACAGTCATGGGATCTGGAAGACCTGGGTTCAAATCTCCGTTGGGCATCTCTGTGTGGAGTTTGCATGTTCTCCCCGTGCGTG
>QODF01000157.1:780518-794181 GCA_024372805.1 Oostethus manadensis
CACCGTGCGGCCATGCTGGACCCTATCGATCATAATTAATTGCTTGATTAATTTATTGCAACTCCGGGTGAAATTTTTTTATTTTTCATGGTCACATTTTCCTAAAGTTCAACATGAGAGCTGATAAACGGATAAGTACTCATCCTAATCATCAGTAATCTTGCTTCTCCTAGCGCCATGAGGTATTCAGGCGCACTCGTAATCGACAGTGGTAGGAGCTAATTGTTTTTCATTTTCATTCACGTGCCCCCATCACAATTGGCGTCCCCCTTGGGGTACGCGTACCTCACTTTGGGAACCTAGGGTGTAGTACAAAACAATACAAGAAACTATAGCATTGCTTGGTATACGAGAGTATAATAGCCTGCAGTATAGTAGTGTGGTACAAGGTAGTACAGAACAGTTTAATGTCACAGTAGTATATACAGTTTAGTATAGCCAAAGAAAAGTAATAGTACTGTATAATGTAGGATACAATAGGATAGCAGCATTGCATTGTACGGTTAGTATACTATAGTACAGTGCAGTACGCCATAGCAGAGTAGTATCAAAATGTAGTCTAGCACGTGTAGCGTAGTACAGCACGAGACCCTACAATGTAGTGTTGTAATAGTTAAAACAGCTCAGACAACTAAAGCGTAGACTACTACTAATAGATAGTATACCATAGCATTGCACTGTTAGTATAGTACAGTATAGCACTGTACAGTTGGGTGGTATAGTACCATACAGTGTAGGTTACTGTAGCACAGGGCAGAAAAACATACCATAGTGGAAAACTGTGTATACATAGGGCAGTACAGTATAGCCTAGTATAATGTAGTGTTATTGTGCTATATAATAGTTAAGTTTAGTCAATGAAACTATACTGTAGGATAAGATACTGCAGTATTGCATAGCATTGTACTCGTGTTGCTGCTGCATCTGCAATTTTTTTTATTTATTACGGCACATAGTTTTTATGCCTTATTTGTCATTTATGAACTTATTTATTTAACATTAACGAAGATGGCAGAAAGTCGGATGAGATCGAAACGTGAGCAATCACACAGCCTCGCATAAATAGGCTTTACCGGTGTCAAGCTGTCATCAATCGCCTGCACATTTTACGGCGTATTTGTAATTTTTACGATAAGAAGGAACAAAGTGTCATGGGAAGATGGAAAGAGTACTTTGGAGAGTTGTTGAATGAGGAAAACGAAAGAGAACAAAGAGTAGAAGAGGTGACTGTTGTGGACCAGGAAGTATCAAAGATTAGTAAGGAAGAAGTGAGGAAGGCATTGAAGAGGATGAAGAATGGAAAGGCACTCGGTCCTGATGATATACCTGTGGAGGTATGGAAGTGTCTAGGAGAGGTGGCAGTAGAGTTCCTGACCGGGTTGTTTAACAAGATCTTAGATAATGAGAAGATGCCTGAGGAATGGAGGAGAAGTGTGCTGGTGCCCATTTTTAAGAACAAGGGAGATGTGCAGAGTTGTGGCAGCTACAGAGGAATAAAGCTGATGAGCCATACAATGAAGTTATGGGAAAGAGTAGTTGAAGCTAGACTAAGGGCAAACGTGAGCATTTGTGAGCAGCAGTACGGTTTTATGCCAAAAAAGAGTACAACAGATGCAGTATTTGCTTTGAGGATGTTGATGGAGAAGTACAGGGAAGGTCAGAGGGAGCTGCATTGTGTTTTTGTAGATCTGGAGAAAGCTTATGACAGGGTGCCCAGAGAGGAACTGTGGTATTGTATGAGGAAGTCTGGAGTGGCAGAGAAGTATGTTAGAGCGGTGCAGGACATGTACGAGGACTGTAAGACAGTAGTGAGGTGTGCTGCAGGTGTGACAGAGGAGTTCCGAGTGAAGGTGGGACTCCATCAGGGATCAGCTCTGAGCCCCTTCTTGTTTGCTATGGTGATGGACAGGCTGACGGACGAGGTTAGACAGGAATCTCCATGGACTATGATGTTTGCAGATGACATTGTGATATGTAGTGAGAGCAGGGAACAGGTGGAGGAGAAGCTTGAGGGGTGGAGGTTTGCCCTGGAAAGGAGAGGAATGAAGGTCAGCCGCAGCAAGACGGAGTACATGTGTGTAAATGAGAGGGACCCAAGTGGAAGAGTGAGGTTACAGGGAGAAGAGATAAAGAAGGTGGAGGATTTTAAGTACTTAGGGTCAACAGTCCAGAGCAATGGAGAGTGTGGAAAAGAGGTGAAGAAGCGTGTGCAGGCAGGCTGGAATGGGTGGAGAAAAGTGTCGGGTGTGATGTGTGATAGAAGAGTTTCAGCTAAAATGAAAGGAAAGGTGTACAAAACTGTGGTGAGACCAGCCATGTTGTTTGGTTTAGAGACAGTGCCGCTGAGGAAAAGACAGGAGGCAGAGCTGGAGGTAGCAGAGATGAAGATGCTGAGGTTCTCTTTGGGTGTGACCAGGATGGACAGGATCAGGAAGGAGCACATCAGAGGGACAGCACATGTTAGAGGTTTTGGAGATAAAGTCAGAGAGGTCAGATTGAGATGGTTGGGACATGTCCAGAGGAGAGATAGTGAATTTATTGGTAGAAGGATGTTGAGTTTTGAATTGCCAGGCAGGAGGCCTAGAGAAAGAGCAAAGAGGAGGTTTATGGATGTAGTGAAAGAGGACATGAAGGTAGTTGGCGCAAGAGAAGAGAATACAGAAGACAAGGTTAGATGGAGGCAATTGATTCGCTGTGGCGACCCCTGAAGGGATAAGCCGAAAGGAAAAGAAGAAGAAGATAAGAAGGACCAAAGTGAACATCCACACAAGACGTGTACCTTTATCTGGTCACACATACAGTAGTGTTCAAAACAATAGCAGTGCAATATGACTGAGCAGATTGATCGCTGTTATTAGTACATTTTATTGATACATGGCAAACAAGGTACGAGTAGGTGCAGTAGATTCTCAGAAAACAAACCCAGCTTTCATGAAATTTCATCAATTTTGTGTAAAAACACAAAATTCACACAAATGAATCAGGTGACCCTATTTAAGGATGAAAGCAGCACTTGTTGAACATGCATTTCTCTTTGAAAGCCTGAGGAAAATGGGTCGTTCAAGACATTGCTCAGAAGAACAGCGTACTTTGATTGAAAAGTTGATTGGATAGGGAAAAACTTATGAGGTGCAAAAAATGATTAGCTATCCAGCTAAAATGATCTCCATTGCATAAAAACAAAGAGAAAAAGCAGAGACATGTGGCAGAAAACAGAAGACCACTAATGTGTGGGTCAAAGAATAACCCGAATGGCTAAGGCGGATCAGCTCCAGGATGATTAAAGACAGTTTGGAGTTACCTCAAAGTACTGTGACAGTTAGAAGACGTCTGTGTGAAGATAACGTAATTACAAAATCCTATGCAAAGTCTCAGTAAAAAAAAAGAAAAAAAAGGCATGTACAGAAAGTCAACTGGCCTAATGAGAAATGGAGGAACATTTTGTGGACAGATGAGAGTAAAATTGTTCTTTTTGGGTCCAAGGGCAGTTTGTGCCAGTTTGCCCCAAACTCAGAATTCAAGCGACAGTACACAGTGAAGCATGGTGGTGCAAGCATCATGATATGGGCATGTTTCTCCTACTATGGTGTTGGTATTTATCCCATAGCAGGGATCATGGATCAGTTTGCATGTGTCCAAATACTTGAAGAGGTCATGTTGCCTTATGCTGAAGAGCACATGCCCTTGAATTGGCTGTTTCAACAAGACAATCACCCAAACACACTAGTAAACCCAGCAAAATCTTGTTTTGTTGTTAGATTATGGAGTGGCCCAGCCCGTGGGCCAGCCCAAACCAACAAAATTAATGTTGGCCAACCCAAACCCCGGATATTAATCCAATGGAGAACTTGTGAATATATCAATTCATACAATATATTACTTAACATTGTTTGTAAGGTTTTTTTTAACACATTTTTTAAGTATGGCTGCTTTTATTTTGTAGTGGCGGTGCACCACAATTACATGTTACGGAAACCTTGTTATACTAATATTGTGTAATATAGTATAGCTCTTGGGTCTAGGTGTTTCTAATATTTTTACACCTTTAATACTTTTACACCAAAGACAACCAAAATATTACTCCACACACACACCTATTATTATAATTCTATAATATACAGTATATAATACACGGATGAAAAATGGCGGAGAGATTTATTATTACAATTATATTATAACACCACCATATTTGTTCGGTTCATACTGCGCTGAGACGATGATTACGCCGTTTAAATGAGAAATTATTGACAATATTATTCGGGAACAATCCCCACAGAGGTGATCACAAGTTCCCTTGAGAGGGACAGGAAAAGACACACAATAAGGCGGCCGTCATAAAGCTGGGAGGTCATGGTGCAATTGCCTAAACGAGTCAATTGCACCGAGCTAAACCGCCGTGCCCTTTTGCGCTTCGGAATTTGCCAACCCTGGCACGGCTGCCTTTGAGCGAGCTGGCTGGGGCCTAAAGTGGCACGGGCACAGATTGCAGAGACAAGCGGGAGAGGAATGCCAAATAGACACAGAGGGAATGATTCTCACAAAGGACAGGTTGATGTTTACGTTGAGCAAATTAATACAAATATGCTGTCATTGCACATATTCCATATGCAGAAATGCACTTTCCCCAACAACTACATGTTACATTTACACCTCTCTGACAGTGTCATTCGAAATCACACATTTGTGCAAAGGTATCATTTTTATTGGCTGTGTAGTGGATTTTTTTTTTTTTACCTCTGCAAAGGAAAATGTTTATTACAGCTCTTGCATAGGAGCTAATGTGTGTACCTAATAAAGTGGTCATAACAGTAAGAATGCAATATTAAAGTATTAACAGTGCAGCCTATAGATAAAAAAAGACAAGGCCATAACTTTAATCAAACAATATTGAAACTTTAACATTCACCTTCGTAATTGTGAGTGGCGCCAATTCTTTAAAAATGTGTCTTACCTAGGTCGTGGGCGATTTAGTTCCAGTCGTTAATAGTGTATGGTTTAGTGGGGGGCGACATCTAGTGGTGACAGAACGTTCGTGCAGCTTAATACAAAACCTGTCCTGGCAGGGTGTAAAATGGTGACCTCTGGTGGTGGAATGAAGCATGACACGCATCAAGTACTGTAAACTTTTTATGCTGTGTTTAATTATCAGTTGCTACGCTATTTCTGTTGGGTTTCTTTACTCTGTGGTTGACCTGAACAACACCTGAACAAGACCTTTTCTATGTTGAGTAACAGCGAAGGGAAGCAAAAATGGCGCGCAAAGGTGTCACATGACCCGGAAACGAATCCAAGTATTGAACGTAAATAGCTAGCTCGTTTCAAAAGAAAAAAACCCTGAAGATTTACAGCGCAACGCGTTGCTTTTGAGTCATCTGTGTTTCCAGGTATATTTTTGGTACATGATAATTGGACGGAAACAGCATAACATTAGAGAGTAAAATAGCTTCCCGGCTACTAACACCGTAACCATAGCACCCCCTATAAGTCATCGCAGCCACCAGAGTTTGGTTCCATCAAAAACACATTAAACCACAACGTCTTTGTAGTTTATTCAGGAGAAGTGTAGATGCGAATATAATTACATAGCAAACATCCTTACCTCCTTCTTATTCGTGCGCGGCTTGTGTTTACTTTTCATTGGGAAAACAGGTGAAGGCAGCCCTTTACAAAGATTCCCTCAGGGTCCTATCGCCGACCCCGTTTGGCATCTGTGCGCTGCTTCTTCCTGGGTCCTAAAGCCGGCCAAGTACATTCCTGTATCGCGATATTTCCGGCAACAACTGAGCGCACATCGTAATCCCCAGCACGACCGTGAAAGGCTGTTGATGTGGGAGTGTGAGTGGGACTGACGGTCCTGTGACGGATTTTTATAGGAGGGTTACAAGCCGGGGAGTCACAGACTGGACTTGAAGGTCGAGCGTTGCCATGGAGCCTGTTCTGCCTGCAGTGACTGACACAGTGGAGCGAGAGTCAGACATGAACGATGATGCGAAAAGGAAGATCCAGTTCTCAGTGCCTTCGGCAGTACCAACACAGCTGGACCCACGACAGGTGGAGCTGGTGAGAATTGTTGTGTTGCTGTTGTTGTTGTTAGTGGGTATGTGTGCGTGCATGTGACAAGGACACCCCAGAACCAGGGCTGGTCAACTTATTTGTTCTGGGGGGGGCAGGCACATTTTCAGAAAGTCATAGTCATACATTAAAACAGAAAATTACATACAGCAAAATGCAAGTCAAAGATCTTCTGTATGACACGTTCCCGTTCCCGTTCCCGTTCCCGTTTTTAAAGCCCTCATGCAAAAGAACATCCAAGATCCTCTATATTTTGCCCTCTTTTAAGGGCAAATGCTGGACAAAGGTCCTCTATAAGACGCGAGCACTTAAAGGACGTACTGCAAAACATGCTGGCCAAAAATCCTCTATATCAGGGGTATCAAACTCGTGCCACGGAGGGCCGAGACCCTGCAGGTTTTCTTTCCAGCTGGTCACTAAAGCAGGTGATTTTAATGATCCGATTCAGCGAAGGCGCTCATCAATTAAAATCACATGCTGGAGAGAAAACCTGCAGTGTCTCGGCCCTCCGTGGCACGAGTTCGACACATGCGCTCCATATTAATGGCCCCCTGCCTTTTTGGACCCACAAAACTCTAGCAGAGGAAAGCTAGCCTACGCACACAACTATGGTGCTTTCAAGGACTGTTAAACCAAGTGGGATGGATCGCCGCTCGCCGAAACAAAACAACATGAACTTGCAGAGTCTGTGGGATTTTTAACTGTATATTTTGTAATACAACAATGGCCCATATTTCCAAAATTGATATGCATATACATAATTTTTTATATAATTATTAACATTTTTTTAAAGTGTACTTTTCTTACGATTGCGCCTGAAAGTTCCACCAGTCATTGGTGACCCCCGCTCTATAAACTCTTGTCAAAGAGCCTCTACATCAGCCATCACCAAATAGCGGACATCGGGGTCCGGATCAACACCCAGTGATGACCCGGGACCAATGAAAGTGAATGGGAAATATAATAACATATAATCATGCTCATGGACCGATAGCAGCGGCAGTTTGCGGGCGTAAGTACTTCAGTTACTCAGGATTATGTGACAGCGAACACGGTGACACTCAAAATGAGCCAATGAAATAGTTTGTTTACTTCATGAGGACCATGCAAGGCATGATAAATGTTAGGACAACTTCAGAATGCAAAGAACGGGAGCCAAGAGCAAGTAAGAGGTAGTGATTTAATAATTAATGCTACCCAAACACGGATCTGTTGGGACACGAACCTAAAGTAAGCAGAAAGCGGAACAAGGCAAATTAGGAAGAAGTACAAAATATGAGCATAAAACCTGAACTACGGCATAGGAGTGAAGATAACAAAACTTTCACGCAGACTACAACACTTCTTTCTTTTAAATGCAATTTAGGCACCAAAATAGTTGTGTTGCATTGAAAGAATAGGGTGATGTATAGGGTTTCACAACATTTCATATTTATATGAGCTAGTCTGCAAAAAGAGGTTCAGACCTCCATCCATCAATCTGACGTAAAACTTTTGCCAAATCAATACATGCGAATCAAACATATGACTTCGATACCGGATTGGTGCACGCCCGGGTTAACAACGACCGCCGCTGCTGCTGTTCACCGACAGGGTGCAAGTGGAAATTGGGTTACTGTTGGTCGAAGGAGGAGAGGAGGAAGGTGTGTCAATAGGAAGAGTCTAGAACTGAGGAGTAGGGACTTTGAATGTTGGAACTATGTCAGGAAAAGGTAGAGTGTTAGTTGACAGAAAGAGAAGTCCTGGTCAGACCATGATAAAGTGATGCAGAATATCCCTAGAAGTGAGAGAGTTGACATTGGTGCAGACTTCAATGGGCATATTTGTGCAGGAAACAGTGATGGTGAGGAGGTGATGGGCAGGTTTGGTATCCAGGAGAGGAACGCAGAAGGACAGATGGTGGTCAACTTTGCAAAAAGGATGGAAATGGCTGTAGTGAATACTTTCTTCCAGAAGAGACAGGAACATAGGGTGACCTATAAGGATGGAGGTAGGAGCACACTGGTAGACTACATCTTGTGTAGAAGGTGTAACCTGAAGGAGGTCAGTGACTGCAAAGCAGTGGTAGGTGAGAGTGTAGTCAGACAACATAGGATGGCGGTGTAGTGGTGAGAAGGATGAAGGGGGTTAAGGCAGAGCAGAGGATAAAAGGGTGGAAGTTGAAAAAGGAAGAGCGTAGCGTGACTTTTAGGAAGGAGTTGAAACAGGTTATGGGTGGCCAGGAAGTCCTTCCAGATGACTGGACAACTACAGCTACTGTGATCAGGGAGACAGGTAGGAGAGTACTTGGTGTGTCATCTGGAAGGAAGGTAGATAAGGAGACTTGGTGGTGGAATGAGGAGGTGCAGGAGTGTATACAGAGTAAGAGGTTAGCTAAGAAGAAGTGGGACACTGAGAGGACTGAAGAGAGTAGACAGGAGTACAGGGAGATACAGTGTAATGGGATTGAATGCTAGGTTGGAAAGCAAGGAGGGAGAAACTGATATATGCAGGTTGGCAAGGCAGAGGGACAGAGATGGAAAGGACGTGCAGCAGGAAAGGCACTCGGTCCTGATGATATACCTGTGGAGGTATGGAAGTGTCTAGGAGAGGTGGCAGTAGAGTTCCTGACCGGGTTGTTTAACAAGATCTTAGATAATGAGAAGATGCCTGAGGAATGGAGGAGAAGTGTGCTGGTGCCCATTTTTAAGAACAAGGGAGATGTGCAGAGTTGTGGCAACTACAGAGGAATAAAGCTGATGAGCCATACAATGAAGTTATGGGAAAGAGTAGTTGAAGCTAGACTAAGGGCAAACGTGAGCATTTGTGAGCAGCAGTACGGTTTTATGCCAAAAAAGAGTACAACAGATGCAGTATTTGCTTTGAGGATGTTGATGGAGAAGTACAGGGAAGGTCAGAGGGAGCTGCATTGTGTTTTTGTAGATCTGGAGAAAGCTTATGACAGGGTGCCCAGAGAGGAACTGTGGTATTGTATGAGGAAGTCTGGAGTGGCAGAGAAGTATGTTAGAGCGGTGCAGGACATGTACGAGGACTGTAAGACAGTAGTGAGGTGTGCTGCAGGTGTGACAGAGGAGTTCCGAGTGAAGGTGGGACTACATCAGGGATCAGCTCTGAGCCCCTTCTTGTTTGCTATGGTGATGGACAGGCTGACGGACGAGGTTAGACAGGAATCTCCATGGACTATGATGTTTGCAGATGACATTGTGATATGTAGTGAGAGCAGGGAACAGGTGGAGGAGAAGCTTGAGGGGTGGAGGTTTGCCCTGGAAAGGAGAGGAATGAAGGTTAGCTGCAGCAAGACGGAGTACATGTGTGTAAATGAGAGGGACCCAAGTGGAAGAGTGAGGTTACAGGGAGAAGAGATAAAGAAGGTGGAGGATTTTAAGTACTTAGGGTCAACAGTCCAGAGCAATGGAGAGTGTGGAAAAGAGGTGAAGAAGCGTGTGCAGGCAGGCTGGAATGGGTGGAGAAAAGTGTCGGGTGTGATAGAAGAGTTTCAGCTAAAATGAAAGGAAAGATGAAAACTGTGGTGAGACCAGCGATGTTGTTTGGTTTAGAGACAGTGCCGCTGAGGAAAAGACAGGAGGCAGAGCTGGAGGTAGCAGAGATGAAGATGCTGAGGTTCTCTTTGGGTGTGACCAGGATGGACAGGATCACTTTTTTTTTTAACCTTGAAGTACCATAAAATGTCTTAATTAACCAATGAATTATGTTCATTATTGGGGTACGTGACTGTAAAAAGTTTGGGAACTCCTGCTCTATATGATGATGAAAAAGCAATTAGTACAACCCCTTAAGGTCTAAAATTAGAGTACATTTTTTAGCCTTAGGCCCTGAAACAGCCCCTTTTGTAAACATATGTGAAAAATGTAATGTTTAAAAAAATATTTGTCATTATTTTTTCACGTCACTGATATATATACACATTATTACACACACACACACACACGCACACACACATATACATATATATATATATATATAGTATGTTTACTAACAACATTGCACTATAATCCCGTTAGTGTACGTTAAACTGCATTTACACTTGCTGAACTTTGAATAACCCTCTGTTGGTGTTGTTATGAAAGAATCATCGGCCAACTTTCTGCCCTTTTTAGCTCGTCCCACTCAGCTCAACTGACGCAGTTACATAACACGAGTAGCAGGACCTTGCAGGACTGGTTTTTTTTAATGCGTCGGCAGCAGGATACGGACAGTGCTGGGATTAAACTGCAGTTTTGCGCGTCTTTTAAAAGCGATGAGACACAAAATGAAGCGGGGGAGCAGTCACGATGCATGAAGCGCTGTGCGTAGTATTGCAAAATGAGAATATGCGTGCGCACGAGGTGAAATGGAGATCATCTTGGAAGGAATTATGTAAACTCAATCAGTTCTTGTGGACTGGTCAACTGGTCAACTGGTCCAGATAATCTCAGCGGAGTCCAGACGGGCGCCTGATGGCAAGATTGCGTGTTTCTTCCTTGCGGAGGATTTGGCATGTTCTTCTCCCAGCACAAGCAGACCACTAACATAGAAAGTAGAAATCTACTCGGTGTTTCTTCATTTTAACTCTGCATGCTAAATAAGTACAAATCCAACATGCGAGGGAAGCAGAAGCGTAGAAACCACCCACATTTCAAGCCCACACTCGTCACTCGCATTGGCTCGTATGGCGGCCATTATTTCCATAATGTTACAAAACAGATCCATCGGCTGCATACTTTCCTCCATTTCCTATTTAGGTCACTAATACAATGAGGGCAGAGCTCAAACAGCAACATTTACTATTCCACATTGTGGCTGGAAAAAAAAGGCTGGAATTGAAGTTGAGAAGTACATTTACTTTGTTGCATAACTCGCAATGGCGTCTGACTCACTCTCCTTTGCACGAGAGTGCATGAAGGTCAATACAATAACACAGCTTGTGTGGAGCTTGTGTTTGTTGTCAGCCCACGGCCTTGAATCCATACTTTCCACCACGGTTATGTATTCATCAACTTAGGACGTTATTTCATTCAGGCAGGATAGCCATTACAAACATTCCAGAGATGAAGTTGCTGAGTGTGATGTTTGCTTTGGGTGTGACCAGGATGGACAGGATCAGGAATGAGCACATCAGAGGGACAGCACATGTTAGAGGTTTTGGAGATAAAGTCAGAGAGGCCAGACTGAGATGGTTGGGACATGTCCAGAGGAGAGATAGTGAATATATTGGTAGAAGGACGCTGAGTTTTGAACTGACAGCCAGGAGGCCTAGAGGAAGACCAAAGAGGAGGTTTATGGATGTAGTGAAAGAGGACATGAAGGTAGTTGGTGCAAGAGAAGAGGATGCAGAAGACAGGGTTAGATGGAGGCAATTGATTCGCTGTGGCGACCCCTGAAGGGATAAGCCCAAAGGAAAAGAAGAAGTCAAGCAGGGTCGTAGCTTCATGGTCTGGGGCTGCATGAGTGCTGTCAGCACTGGGGTGCTGCGGTTCATTGAAGGGAAATATGAATTCCAACATGTACTGTGGTGTTGTGAAGCATGGCCTCACAGTGAAATGCCCACATTATGTTGAAAGTGTTAATATTTCGTGTTATCTACCACTGCCTTAATCCTCTTGGGCATGGAATTCACCAGCGCTGCACAGATTGTCCCCCGTGATGACATCACTGGTGAAGCTGGACAACTTACTTTCCTCCACTTTCCTTCCTTCCACTTGAGGATGCAGTTGGGTTCAGGTGTGGAGGAGACATGCTTGGTCTCTCCATCACCTTCAGCAAGGCTCCTTATCATGTTGTTCAAACTGTGAGGGGATCACGCCCTGCTTCATTATGTCACACTACGCGTTGGAATTCATGTTTCCCCTCGATGAACCACAGCTCCTCAGTGCTGGCAGCACTTGTGCCGCCCTGGACCATGACGATTGTTACGTCTTGGCTTTGGCATTGTGGCCACGACCCAGAGGCTGCAGAGAGCAGGATTTATATGCGGCACACAAAGAAGAACGCACCGGAACTAAATGGAAGGACAACACAAATTAGCAACAGGCGGGACTGATAAGGAAAAGGCAAAGCAGGCAGACCCAGACGAGGCACAACAGGAAGAACTGCCAGAGCTGAAGCTGCACTTTGATCCAGATCAGCACCATTATTGAGCAAGCTTCCCCTGCCACAGAATACGGTGTAGTGGATGCAAAAAAAGGTACAAAGATTCACTCCATCATACGTGAGGACAAGGTACACTTGAATTGGAGATGTGGAGGGGAAAGGAGAGAGCTGATTGGTACAGGGGCGGGGCAGGTGGGAAAAGAAGTAAACAATCCACAATGGGACTTAATATCGTCTCTGCACCTTTTATTCAAATCTGCACCAATACCAAGCGTTCTCCTTGATCTGTCGAGTGAATAAAAGCGCTAAAGATGTCACCGCTTGTGTTTAGATTCGGCGTCGGAGGCCGACGCCCGCCACCCTCTTCAGACTGACGGACCATCCATCGCCGGATGAGGACGGTGGGTCTCATCAGGTGAACGTTTCTTGTTTGAAACCTTCTTTAATAGTCAGCGCGTACTGCAGTTTAGCGTCATTTTGCAGAAGAACAAACATGCCGGGTGCTTTCATGCAACACAGCGACTAACGCAATTTAGTCCTTATGTGTGCTGCAGTGGGTTCTGGGAGAAAACGGCACCCTCAAAACCAAAATGGTCAACACGTACCAGCCGCCCTCACTCAAAGGTTAGTGTGNAAGAAGAACGCACCGGAACTAAATGGAAGGACAACACAAATTAGCAACAGGCGGGACTGATAAGGAAAAGGCAAAGCAGGCAGACCCAGACGAGGCACAACAGGAAGAACTGCCAGAGCTGAAGCTGCACTTTGATCCAGATCAGCACCGTTACTCAGCAAGCTTCCCCTGCCACAGAATACGGTGTAGTGGATGCAAAAAAGGTACAAAGATTCACTCCATCATACGTGAGGACAAGGTACACTTGAATTGGAGATGTGGTGGGGAAAGGAGAGAGCTGATTGGTACAGGGGCGGGGCAGATGGGAAAAGAAGTAAACAATCCACAATGGGACTTAATATCGTCTCTGCACCTTTTATTCAGATCTGCACCATTACCAAGCTTTCTCCTTGATCTGTCGAGTGAATAAAAGCGCTAAAGATGTCACCGCTTGTGTTTAGATTCGGCGTCGGAGGCCGACGCCCGCCACCCTCTTCAGACTGACGGACCATCCATCGCCGGATGAGGACGGTGGGTCTCATCAGGTGAACGTTTCTTGTTTGAAACCTTCTTTAATAGTCAGCGCGTACTGCAGTTTAGCGTCATTTTGCAGAAGAACAAACATGCCGGGTGCTTTCATGCAACACAGCGACTAACGCAATTTAGTCCTTATGTGTGCTGCAGTGGGTTCTGGGAGAAAACGGCACCCTCAAAACCAAAATGGTCAACACGTACCAGCCGCCCTCACTCAAAGGTTAGTGTGCTCGGGAACCCGCCTGCCTGCTCCACATTTGTGTGGTACTTGCGTAACAATTTTGGAGACCCGTAGAAAAGTGGCATGTGGTCCACATCTGTCAGTGTGTGTGTGTGTGTGTGTGTGTGTGTGTG
>QODF01000157.1:794990-887890 GCA_024372805.1 Oostethus manadensis
CTACAAATATTACACCTTTATATTGTTTTGTTTGCTTCTCATAACATAACGACATTTAAAAAAATAAAAATGAACTTTGTTACTAAAATGACATTGTTTTCACTCATAATATTACAAGTTTATTCTTGTAAAATTGTGACTTAATATTTTCAAAATTTAATCAAAATTACAGCATTTTTTACAATTTTTTTCTGTTTTTTTATTTTCCATTTTTTCAACTTTTCTCATAATTATTGACTTTATTACTGTAACATTTTGACTTTTATTCTCCTAATATTATAACCTTTTCCAAAAATGGCCAGATTACAACTTTTTTCTCCTAATATTTTGACTTTATTTTTTGTAAAATGACTGATCATTTTTAAATTTTTGCTGTTTGCTTAAAGTTTTTAGTTAAATTGTATTTATAGAATCTGCCGCAGGCCGATAAATATTACTTTCAACACCCCTGTTGTAAAGCAAGGTATGTTGCATATATTTTAAGAAAAAAAAAAAGGAAATAAATAAATGTTATGGGGTTAAGAAACGTCTGAGAGCCATATGTGGTCATCAAAAGTCTCCCGAACCATGGCTTCCCTACCCCTGGTTTAGCCTACAATGACTGATTAATGAATCAATTAAGAAGTGTGTCCCGACACTTTTTCTCAATGCATTTTGTTTGCACTTCAGCCGTGCAGCGAATGGCCCGAGCCCACCTGTCCTCCATAGACATGAGCTCGGTGGACCAGGATGACCCACCCACCCGAGAGGAGGATGGTGCAGAGAACAGTACAGAAAATACACGTGTCGCCTTTTTCCTCGTAATTACTTCATCAAATATGGCCTTTCTTTGCAGACCTGGGAATACAAGACAAGTCTGCGGAGCCTTTCAAGCCAGCAAGTGTCAGCTGGCATCACGGAAACACGGAGGACGCCGAAGCGAGAGACGGAGGAGAATGACAGAACCTGCAAGTGCGTTTGTTTGCGTGTGCGTATGGTTGTAAATGTCGTGTAAATATGTGTGGTTGGTGCCTGGGGGACGTCTGCATCCCAAATGACAAGGGCCAGCAATTGTATTATCAACAAAGTGCACTACACTTGGATGTATTGTAAATGATGGTGAATGTAATGCTACTAATGGGTGATGTTATTATTATTTCCTCTCTCTCTCTTTGTATATATTTATATATAATATATATATACATGTACAAATGTGTGTGGGTGTGTGCGTATATAAAATTGTTGGTTGCTAATAAAACCACCATATGGACTGGGGGGGCCCGGCGTTATGACAAGGGGGGCGCGGGGCTACCACAAACACTTTTCATTGTTGCCAT
Organism: Oostethus manadensis; assembly: GCA_024372805.1. Taxonomy (NCBI): domain Eukaryota; kingdom Metazoa; phylum Chordata; class Actinopteri; order Syngnathiformes; family Syngnathidae; genus Oostethus; species Oostethus manadensis. Next base: position 796,307 of record QODF01000157.1, read on the forward strand.
ATTTTTCAGGCGAAGGGGGGGCTGCAAAAAACGTTTGGGAACCACTGGTATAATGGAAGTTTCCTAGCCTGCCTTTATTTTAAGATGAATATATTATGGATTGATATAGTACTAAATAAAGAGCCCACAGTGTTAGGTCACATGTGAAGTCACTTTACGGTTTGCAACTTTAGTATCAAATGCGATTAAATCAGAAATAATTCACACATCTTGATAGCACAAAAGCTAAAATTGATGTACAAGCCGCCAGTAGGCAAAGCCGAGGACAGCTATTTGGGGTCTTATGACAGTTTGACCCTGGTTGAGGAGCTTTTGTGTCAAAGTAAAACAGGAATGAGGACAAATTAAAGTATTTGGCACCAAATACTGCGTGAGGTGAAAGAAAACCGGTAAAAGTACAGTATAGTAGTCTATCTGTGCAGCGTGGGACAAAGTTACATGGTGCGTTCAAGGACCATCAAACATAGTGGGACAAAGCAATCCTCAATGTATATATTTTTTCCAGTAAAATAATGGCTCAAATTTTCAAAACTGATATCGCTTTACGGAAAATGTAATGTAGTTATCATAGTTTACAACCCTGCTTATTATAAATAAGAAATACCTGTGATTGAGTGTGATTAATGATGAGTTAATTTTGGAAAATGGATTTTCATTTGCATCTAAGAACACATCTTTATTACAATCCCAAGGAGCACTTCAAGCTGATGATTACTGATTGCCGATAAGCTTGATGCCCAACTGACTTAACTAGTTCTTTGTTTTAAATACTTTTCTCGGGTATGGAGAAAAGATTCCATTTAGGTGGAAACAGGTTGGGAAGCACCGGGACGCAATATTTTACCATTTTCAATTAACATTTATTGTTCATTTTGAAACACGTGACAAATGGCTGCAATGTTAATCATGTACTTATAATATATTAACTAGATATTTAATACACTCTGAATAAACACAAATTATATTAAGATTTAAAAAATCAGTGATCAACTTTACGTGCGGTAATTAATCAAATTATATTAAGATTTAAAAAAATCAGTGATCAACTTTACGTGCGGTAAATAATCAAATTATATTAAGATTTAAAAAAATCAGTGATCAACTTTACGTGCGGTAATTAATCAAATTAGATTAGGATTTTAAAAAAATCAGTGATCAACTTTACGTGCAGTAATGGCGGCGTTTGGGCTGCAGGGGGCGCCGTAGAATCACATTCAAACCCCAGCTGGGGTCTCAAGTCCATCATCTGAAAAAGCATGGAGATGGATTTGAAGAAGAATGTATATTTAAGTAAAAAGTCACCTTCTGTTGGTGTGTTTCAGTTTCACACACAAGTCCGCTGTTTATTCCTTCCTTGCTTTGGCAAAAAACACCCCGGTGACGTCATCCACCCCCACTCTCATGTCCTGAGGCAGCGTGTACACCTCCAGCCTGATAAGGGTGTAACCGCTCTCCTTCAGACTGGCGCACACCTCCGCTTCATCCAGCGGGACCACGGGGATCTTCACCCCTGGTCCCCCAAAATAGAAGCTTTCCCCCAGGGCGCCGATGAGTAGGAGGTGGCCGCCGGGCCGGAGCAGCTTCTGAATGTGGCCCAGGGCCTTGGTGAAGGAGGCCAGGTCGGGGCTCACGCTCTCCAGGCAGAAGCAGGACACCAGGCAGTCGGCCCCCGCCGGGGGGAGGACGCGAGGGTCCAGCGGCTGCGGACGGTGCACGTCGATGGGTAGTATATCGGTGATGGCCTGGCGGAGCTTGGCGGCCTTCTCCGTCCATGCTGAAGGCCTGAGACGTCAATCATGGATGCAGCATGATAAACACATTTTATCAGGCAAATCAAATAAAAGGTGGGACATTCCGTACCGTCGGCCCTCCAGCTTGCACACGTGCTGCAGGTATGGCGTCCAGTCCAGGCAGCAGCCTTCATCGCCCTGCAGCCAGCGCCTCAGCACCTTGCGGTTGACCTCCAAGAAGTCTGTGAGGACCACCTCGGTGAAGACCTCGCAGCCGCTCAGGACCTGGTACAGCGTGGGACCCGACCCGATGTCCACCAGCAGCTTGCCGCTCACGTCACCTCGATGACACAAAAATGAGGATTATGCATCCTGAACACGTTTAAGACAAGCTTGACCCTGAAGAAAGTCCAGCCTGGAAAAGGCGTCCTACATGATGTTGCTTTGGAGGATATGTTGTTGCAAATTTGTATGTATATTTTGGGAGGTTTCATTCATTCATTCATTTTCTGTACCGCTTATCCTCATTAGGGTCACGGGTATGCTGGAGCCTATCCCAGCTGGCTTTGGGCGGGAGGCGGGGACTGGTCGCCAGTCGATCGCAGGGCACACATACAAACATTCACACTCATATTCACACTCTAAAGGACAATTTAGAGTGGCCAATTAAGCTAACATGCATGTTTTTGGAATGTGGGAGGAAGCCGGAGTACCCGCAGAAAACCCACACACGCACGGGGAGAACATGCAAACTCCACACAGAGATGCCCAACCGAGATTCAAACCCTGAGCTCCCTGACTGTGAGGCCAATGTGCTACCCACTCGGCCACCGTGCGGCCTTTCTTGGAGGTTTAAATAAGGAATTTCAAAAAAAAGCGTTGATATGATTTGAGCAAGGGTTACCGTCATTTGAAAGCAATTAGCCTGACTGCAATATTATTGTCTTGAAATTGTCATGTGCTGCTTTGAATGTTTTTGAATGTTTAAGTATGAGATCTAGCTCAGGTAATCCATTTGGGTATGCAGGGGATAGAGGTGCACGGGGGTGGGGGATCTAAGACCGGTTTCGTGATTTTAACAGGCCAACTTTTGCATTTGTTTTTATCCAAATCAAACATTTGCTAATCGTTTTAATATGAATTTTGTCCAGCATTACATCAAAACCAGCCAATGGCAGCTCTCCGTCTGTCCTCTCTTATACTAAGCTTTGAGGCCGGAACGTGGTCGACTGTGACTGCTTATTTTGAACCGCTCTGTCTGTCGTAAAGCTCGTAAGTGAATCTAAACCGAGCACTCAGAGGTGACGGTGTCATTTGTCATCGCTTCCACGTCCCAGCAGGGGTTTTCCTCGCTGTTTGCCTGTCACTTAAATAAAGCAAGCCAGGAACTGCTGTTGCCTTTTGTCACGGCTTCGTGTTATCTCTTCTTTTTCCTGTCTAGCCTCAGGTTCTCCGACACGATCCTAGCAGGTATCGTCCGTTTTTGTTTCTTTTAACCTTACTAAGTAACGGCATTGCTGCCGACGGCGTTGTCCGTGACGCATGACTTTGGCCATAACCCCTACATTTTGGAAATCAGAGGTTCTGGTCGCAGGATGGCCCACGTGTCCAGGTGTTCGCTTTTTGTCTGGTCTGGTCCTGCTTACCTTCTGTGAAGGCTCGATGTAAGCATGCCAGTTTCCATGGCACGATGCTGTCCTTCCTGTCAAAGTCAGCCCGCGGCGGAGTGTAATTGTACTGCAGGTACGCCGCCGGATCGAAGCGCTGGTAGCAGGCGGCCATGGCTTCCACTCCGTTTTCGGTAGCCTTGCCTTCCATTGTCCCTCTAAGCTTCCAGGTGTATCACTTTCCCTTTGGAGCCTCCTTATATAGTCATATCTGTGGGTGGGCCTGGGTGCTTTTTTTGGGCTATGATGTCCTGATGTCTTTCTCTGCCCTCAAGCGCCGATGCCATCAGATTAGGGGGCTTTCAGCAACGCTAATGGACTCATCATTGCTGTTCAGGTCTTGCAGCACAATCTCTGCAGGCCTCTATCTTCATGATCCATCCAGGTTTACCTTTGCCTGCCCACGCAAACACGTCCTTCTCAAAGACCACTGGCTTCTCTCTACAGGAACACCACTTTCATTTCAGCAATCATTTTTGAAAATGTAAAATCATCTCAAGGGACAATGCTGCAAAACGTAAACATAGATATTATTTAGTGTAGTCAGTGTACAGCTTGTACAGCGGAATAGATTTACTATCAGGTCTGTGCATAGTCCAGACTTCCGAATGGAATTCAATGGATAAACTTGAATGGACTCCACACCACAGGGTGTTAAACCGAATGTGAATTTGAATTGCAGGAAGCAGAATGGATTCAATACACCTGTCAGTTAGAATTAGATACTTGTTTTCTACCATATGGAAGTACAAACACTAACATTGAGCATACCTCGATTTATCTTCATTTCAAAGAGATCAATTTAAACAATGTCCTGGGAAACACAGTAATCATTTATTTAAATGGATAGTTTGGATTTTTTGACATGAAGTTGTATGCCACCCCCATCACCGGTGTAGTGAATCAACAGTGACAGTGACCCCACTTTGTGACTTTGCCTCGTGAGCCGAGTTCTGATCGGGTTTTGGTGATGTGGAAAGTAGTTCCGGTAAGTAAAGACTTTTGCTTCTCAAAACAATACGTGTCCAAACGAGTAACACAGAATCGCTCAGGCGTTACTTTCTCTGGCATCGTACTGATCGTACTCCTAAATTTCTCATGGAGATGAATAAAGTATCTTTCTGATGCGTGCTCTCGCCTGTCCACCGCCCAACCATAACTTGAGTCACTGGACCGACTGGGAAGTCACTGTCGACACACTACTGCTGATGGGGATGTCATAAAACTCCATTTCAAAATATCCAATCTTTACCGGGTAAAGTTGCGGCATCTGATGCTCAACAGTTCCAAAATGTTTTGTCATTGAGGCAGCATCATCCAGCAAAAAATGCTGAAATTCTTCTGGATCATAGTCGTCCACGTTTTTTTAGCCATCTGGTTTTACTGCTCTGCGGGCTTTTCACTTACATCTCTAAACGATAACCCAGGTTCTACTGTACAATATTGCAAAAGTGTTTAGGTGTCAACATACCGGGGAGAGCAGTTGCGTCTCACACCAGCGGCATGGAACCGAAATAACTGCAGACACACAACTATGTAAACACGGGCACTAATCCTCTTGTCCACCCTTGCTGGCCAATCCTCATGCCATCACATCCCGACGAGCCGGAGCGGCTGACACAGAAGACAAGTAAGTCTTTCTCACATGGGTTACTTTTTCTTTACTTAAAGAGGCAGCAAACCTGGGAATTATCATATCATTGTCATATATCATATTCATAGATAAATATACTGTAATACAAGCAAATGTGGTTCTTGACAGGGACAACAAGCATGAGCAGTTTTGGCTGTGCGGCGCTTGACTGCAGCGTGATGGAGGAGGACTGGCAGAGCGGACAGAGATACTCGGCCCACTGGCAGAGTCTCAGTGTGTGTCGCCCGCAAAGGTTAGCGATCATCTCCTGCTTTTTGGGTCAAGGGATAGTAGTCCCAATACTTGTGCTGTCTTCCAGGTCCACACTGACCGAGGCGGAGCGCTCGGAGAAATATTTGGAAGCCAGACGCCTCCTCCAACGCTTCCTCAGTCAGAGGTTACCCGAATCCACCAGGAAGGTCCACCAGAAGAACTCCAAGCCAGTAGAGCATGCCCAGGAGGAAGCGTTTAGCGTCAACATGTGTCCAAACAGTCTTGTATTGGAAACCACGATGAAGATGCCAACAAGGTTCCTGGGTAGAAACATTTGATTCATGTTTGCTGTTTGCCATTGTTTGCGTTGTTCCTACTGCTTACGTGCACAGAAGAGGTAGGATTAAAAAAGATCTGCTTACTACTCCTTCCCAGGCATATGTGTAACTTTGTTAAGCGTGTTTGAAATAAACTAAACCACACTAAACTGTTTGCACTTTGGTTGCAATATTCACGTCACATCATCATGTTAAACAAACAAAGACGCAGTTCCCTTGTTTTGTTTTCAACCGGTCATAACGGGAGTGCTTAACGTTAATACAGCCGCATATCAAATGCAATAAGGCTGGGAAAACACATACAAATGTGTTTTTGTCTGCAGGTTACATTGCAAAATAGCGCAAACCATTTTGAATATATGGATCCTTCCCAGTGTTAATGTTTCCAAAAGTGTCACCCGTTTGGCTCCATTTGTCTGCCGTCGGTGTTTTCACTAATTTTACCACCATAACGTGGGAGGTTTCCCAATACTCCTCGGAGACTACAAAATGATGGATGTCGGAAAAGCGAGGTGTCGGGGGGATGCCCCGGGGAGAGCAGTTTGGCGACAACATGGCAACTATCCGCAGCTGTTCTTCTGATGCTTATGCTGGGAATAGACGGCCAATTAATCCAATCGGTGGTGCACAAAGCCCAACATAACACTTTCAACCTCTGTGACAAGTAGGACCTGACCTACTAAACCTGTGAGACGAAGGGAGTTTTAGAAGTCAGCAGGAGGGTTCCAAACAATACAGAGCAGTCACTTGTCAGCTCATAGAGCGGTATGAATTTACTACCCGCCAAAAATAACTCAACACACAGACATAGCTGAGAACACAGGTGAGTAGCAAGCCTACAGTCAAGCATGGAAGTAGCGTCATGGTCCGGGGCTGCACGAGTGCTGCCCACACTGGGGAACTGTGGCTTATTGAGAGGACACATACATTTTAACATGTACTGTGACATTGTGAAGCGGAGCGTGAGACTGTTCCATTGGAAACTGGGCCAGTTTTCCAACATGATGACGACCGAAATCACACCACTTCCATCAGGAGTGGGCAAACTTTTTGACTCGCGGGTCACATTGGGTAAAATAATCGGGCCGAGGGGCTAACTTGGTCTAACTGGGCCAAGGAGTAACTTGTTATTTACAAGTGCCCACAAGGCATGCTGGGCAGTCCAGCAACAATATGAGCTGTGAACAATAAAACATTGAATAACAAGAGTTGACTTGTTTCCTTGACGACCTCCTCAACGTATTGTGCAAAAATTTGACAAACACGGCAAAAATGTAGGGACAGGGAGTACCCCGAGTACCCAGCATGCCTTGCGACAGGGCAATATGGGTCCACCGGGTATTTTGCATGAATATTTATTTGTATGTCCACATGGTGTCATAGGTTGGTTACGTTGTGCGTCACGTGTGTGTTGTTTGGATCGCCTTTTTGTACAAGCTACAGATGGCATCGGACTACTTCCTGTGCAACTCAAGCGTACCACGGCAGCAAGTCGGATACAGATTTGATTTTAACGGTTTTAAAAAAGACATTTGGAAACGCCTGGTGGACCAGATTAAGACACTTAGTGGGCCTGATGCGGCCCGCAGGCCGCAGTTTGTCCACCCCTGTTCTAGATGATCTTGCTGTAGATGCTGAAGGTGATGGAGTGGCCAAGTATGTCTCCTCCGACCCTGAACCCAAATGAGTACCTGTGGGGCATCCTCAAGCAGAAGGAAGCTGTGATGTCATCATGGAGGACCATCAACTTTTGCAGCTCTGGTAAATTCCAGGCCAAAGAGGATTAAGGCCGTGCTAGATAACAGCAGTGCTCACACTAAATATTGATACTTTAGACACAATATGGACATGTTCATTGTGAGGTCATGCTTCAGAACGTCATTGTCCGTAGTGTCGTATCTGAACCGCAGCTCCCCATTCCCATCAGAACTCATGCAGCCAAAGACCAATTAGATGCAATTATGCTTTACCTTTCGGGGTACAAAGAGTTGTCAATTACATGAGCTGCATGCAGGGTAAACACACTCTGTGACTTTTTTTAGTATACAAGTACGGGTCAGATGCACAAGATAAACGATGAGGAGGAACACAGAGGCACAGATAAACAAGGAAAAAAGTGGACTACAGATAAAACAGGGCTGAAATAATGGAATAACACGCATTCAGGCCCGAGCCAATTTAGTTATGTCAGGTCCTGAGGGCCCGTGGGAGTCCAGTGTCAGTAGTTAACTCTGTTCTGGGCTATGCTTTTACTTTGGTCACAGCAGGAAAGTGCAGCTGGAGAAAACTTCGGTGTTCTATTTTGCACCAAAGAGTGAAAATATAAAAAAATGAACTTTGTTACTAAAATGACATTGTTTTCACTCATAATATTACAAGTTTATTCTTGTAAAATTGTGACTTAATATTTTCAAAATTTAATCAAAATTACAGCATTTTTTACAATTTTTTTCTGTTTTTTTATTTTCCATTTTTTCAACTTTTCTCATAATTATTGACTTTATTACTGTAACATTTTGACTTTTATTCTCCTAATATTATAACCTTTTCCAAAAATGGCCAGATTACAACTTTTTTCTCCTAATATTTTGACTTTATTTTTTGTAAAATGACTGATCATTTTTAAATTTTTGCTGTTTGCTTAAAGTTTTTAGTTAAATTGTATTTATAGAATCTGCCGCAGGCCGATAAATATTACTTTCAACACCCCTGTTGTAAAGCAAGGTATGTTGCATATATTTTAAGAAAAAAAAAAAGGAAATAAATAAATGTTATGGGGTTAAGAAACGTCTGAGAGCCATATGTGGTCATCAAAAGTCTCCCGAACCATGGCTTCCCTACCCCTGGTTTAGCCTACAATGACTGATTAATGAATCAATTAAGAAGTGTGTCCCGACACTTTTTCTCAATGCATTTTGTTTGCACTTCAGCCGTGCAGCGAATGGCCCGAGCCCACCTGTCCTCCATAGACATGAGCTCGGTGGACCAGGATGACCCACCCACCCGAGAGGAGGATGGTGCAGAGAACAGTACAGAAAATACACGTGTCGCCTTTTTCCTCGTAATTACTTCATCAAATATGGCCTTTCTTTGCAGACCTGGGAATACAAGACAAGTCTGCGGAGCCTTTCAAGCCAGCAAGTGTCAGCTGGCATCACGGAAACACGGAGGACGCCGAAGCGAGAGACGGAGGAGAATGACAGAACCTGCAAGTGCGTTTGTTTGCGTGTGCGTATGGTTGTAAATGTCGTGTAAATATGTGTGGTTGGTGCCTGGGGGACGTCTGCATCCCAAATGACAAGGGCCAGCAATTGTATTATCAACAAAGTGCACTACACTTGGATGTATTGTAAATGATGGTGAATGTAATGCTACTAATGGGTGATGTTATTATTATTTCCTCTCTCTCTCTTTGTATATATTTATATATAATATATATATACATGTACAAATGTGTGTGGGTGTGTGCGTATATAAAATTGTTGGTTGCTAATAAAACCACCATATGGACTGGGGGGGCCCGGCGTTATGACAAGGGGGGCGCGGGGCTACCACAAACACTTTTCATTGTTGCCATATTTTTCAGGCGAAGGGGGGGCTGCAAAAAACGTTTGGGAACCACTGGTATAATGGAAGTTTCCTAGCCTGCCTTTATTTTAAGATGAATATATTATGGATTGATATAGTACTAAATAAAGAGCCCACAGTGTTAGGTCACATGTGAAGTCACTTTACGGTTTGCAACTTTAGTATCAAATGCGATTAAATCAGAAATAATTCACACATCTTGATAGCACAAAAGCTAAAATTGATGTACAAGCCGCCAGTAGGCAAAGCCGAGGACAGCTATTTGGGGTCTTATGACAGTTTGACCCTGGTTGAGGAACTTTTGTGTCAAAGTAAAACAGGAATGAGGACAAATTAAAGTATTTGGCACCAAATACTGCGTGAGGTGAAAGAAAACCGGTAAAAGTACAGTATAGTAGTCTATCTGTGCAGCGTGGGACAAAGTTACATGGTGCGTTCAAGGACCATCAAACATAGTGGGACAAAGCAATCCTCAATGTATATATTTTTTCCAGTAAAATAATGGCTCATATTTTCAAAACTGATATCGCTTTACGGAAAATGTAATGTAGTTATCATAGTTTACAACCCTGCTTATTATAAATAAGAAACACCTGTGATTAAGTGTGATTAATGATGAGTTAATTTTGGAAAATGGATTTTCATTTGCATCTAAGAACACATCTTTATTACAATCCCAAGGAGCACTTCAAGCTGATGATTACTGATTGCCGATAAGCTTGATGCCCAACTGACTTAACTAGTTCTTTGTTTTAAATACTCTTCTCTGGTATGGAGAAAAGATTCCATTTAGGTGGAAACAGGTTGGGAAGCACTGGGACGCAATATTTTACCATTTTCAATTAATATTTATTGTTCATTTTGAAACACGTGACAAATGGCTGCAATGTTAATCATGTACTTATAATATATTAACTAGATATTTAATACACTCTGAATAAACACAAATTATATTAAGATTTAAAAAATCAGTGATCAACTTTACGTGCGGTAATTAATCAAATTATATTAAGATTTAAAAAAATCAGTGATCAACTTTACGTGCGGTAAATAATCAAATTATATTAAGATTTAAAAAAATCAGTGATCAACTTTACGTGCGGTAATTAATCAAATTAGATTAGGATTTTAAAAAAATCAGTGATCAACTTTACGTGCAGTAATGGCGGCGTTTGGGCTGCAGGGGGCGCCGTAGAATCACATTCAAACCCCAGCTGGGGTCTCAAGTCCATCATCTGAAAAAGCATGGAGATGGATTTGAAGAAGAATGTATATTTAAGTAAAAAGTCACCTTCTGTTGGTGTGTTTCAGTTTCACACACAAGTCCGCTGTTTATTCCTTCCTTGCTTTGGCAAAAAACACCCCGGTGACGTCATCCACCCCCACTCTCATGTCCTGAGGCAGCGTGTACACCTCCAGCCTGATAAGGGTGTAACCGCTCTCCTTCAGACTGGCGCACACCTCCGCTTCATCCAGCGGGACCACGGGGATCTTCACCCCTGGTCCCCCAAAATAGAAGCTTTCCCCCAGGGCGCCGATGAGTAGGAGGTGGCCGCCGGGCCGGAGCAGCTTCTGAATGTGGCCCAGGGCCTTGGTGAAGGAGGCCAGGTCGGGGCTCACGCTCTCCAGGCAGAAGCAGGACACCAGGCAGTCGGCCCCCGCCGGGGGGAGGACGCGAGGGTCCAGCGGCTGCGGACGGTGCACGTCGATGGGTAGTATATCGGTGATGGCCTGGCGGAGCTTGGCGGCCTTCTCCGTCCATGCTGAAGGCCTGAGACGTCAATCATGGATGCAGCATGATAAACACATTTTATCAGGCAAATCAAATAAAAGGTGGGACATTCCGTACCGTCGGCCCTCCAGCTTGCACACGTGCTGCAGGTATGGCGTCCAGTCCAGGCAGCAGCCTTCATCGCCCTGCAGCCAGCGCCTCAGCACCTTGCGGTTGACCTCCAAGAAGTCTGTGAGGACCACCTCGGTGAAGACCTCGCAGCCGCTCAGGACCTGGTACAGCGTGGGACCCGACCCGATGTCCACCAGCAGCTTGCCGCTCACGTCACCTCGATGACACAAAAATGAGGATTATGCATCCTGAACACGTTTAAGACAAGCTTGACCCTGAAGAAAGTCCAGCCTGGAAAAGGCGTCCTACATGATGTTGCTTTGGAGGATATGTTGTTGCAAATTTGTATGTATATTTTGGGAGGTTTCATTCATTCATTCATTTTCTGTACCGCTTATCCTCATTAGGGTCACGGGTATGCTGGAGCCTATCCCAGCTGGCTTTGGGCGGGAGGCGGGGACTGGTCGCCAGTCGATCGCAGGGCACACATACAAACATTCACACTCATATTCACACTCTAAAGGACAATTTAGAGTGGCCAATTAAGCTAACATGCATGTTTTTGGAATGTGGGAGGAAGCCGGAGTACCCGCAGAAAACCCACACACGCACGGGGAGAACATGCAAACTCCACACAGAGATGCCCAACCGAGATTCAAACCCTGAGCTCCCTGACTGTGAGGCCAATGTGCTACCCACTCGGCCACCGTGCGGCCTTTCTTGGAGGTTTAAATAAGGAATTTCAAAAAAAAGCGTTGATATGATTTGAGCAAGGGTTACCGTCATTTGAAAGCAATTAGCCTGACTGCAATATTATTGTCTTGAAATTGTCATGTGCTGCTTTGAATGTTTTTGAATGTTTAAGTATGAGATCTAGCTCAGGTAATCCATTTGGGTATGCAGGGGATAGAGGTGCACGGGGGTGGGGGATCTAAGACCGGTTTCGTGATTTTAACAGGCCAACTTTTGCATTTGTTTTTATCCAAATCAAACATTTGCTAATCGTTTTAATATGAATTTTGTCCAGCATTACATCAAAACCAGCCAATGGCAGCTCTCCGTCTGTCCTCTCTTATACTAAGCTTTGAGGCCGGAACGTGGTCGACTGTGACTGCTTATTTTGAACCGCTCTGTCTGTCGTAAAGCTCGTAAGTGAATCTAAACCGAGCACTCAGAGGTGACGGTGTCATTTGTCATCGCTTCCACGTCCCAGCAGGGGTTTTCCTCGCTGTTTGCCTGTCACTTAAATAAAGCAAGCCAGGAACTGCTGTTGCCTTTTGTCACGGCTTCGTGTTATCTCTTCTTTTTCCTGTCTAGCCTCAGGTTCTCCGACACGATCCTAGCAGGTATCGTCCGTTTTTGTTTCTTTTAACCTTACTAAGTAACGGCATTGCTGCCGACGGCGTTGTCCGTGACGCATGACTTTGGCCATAACCCCTACATTTTGGAAATCAGAGGTTCTGGTCGCAGGATGGCCCACGTGTCCAGGTGTTCGCTTTTTGTCTGGTCTGGTCCTGCTTACCTTCTGTGAAGGCTCGATGTAAGCATGCCAGTTTCCATGGCACGATGCTGTCCTTCCTGTCAAAGTCAGCCCGCGGCGGAGTGTAATTGTACTGCAGGTACGCCGCCGGATCGAAGCGCTGGTAGCAGGCGGCCATGGCTTCCACTCCGTTTTCGGTAGCCTTGCCTTCCATTGTCCCTCTAAGCTTCCAGGTGTATCACTTTCCCTTTGGAGCCTCCTTATATAGTCATATCTGTGGGTGGGCCTGGGTGCTTTTTTTGGGCTATGATGTCCTGATGTCTTTCTCTGCCCTCAAGCGCCGATGCCATCAGATTAGGGGGCTTTCAGCAACGCTAATGGACTCATCATTGCTGTTCAGGTCTTGCAGCACAATCTCTGCAGGCCTCTATCTTCATGATCCATCCAGGTTTACCTTTGCCTGCCCACGCAAACACGTCCTTCTCAAAGACCACTGGCTTCTCTCTACAGGAACACCACTTTCATTTCAGCAATCATTTTTGAAAATGTAAAATCATCTCAAGGGACAATGCTGCAAAACGTAAACATAGATATTATTTAGCGCAGTCAGTGTACAGCTTGTACAGCGGAGTAGATTTACTATCAGGTCTGTGCATAGTCCAGACTTCCGAATGGAATTCAATGGATAAACTTGAATGGACTCCACACCACAGGGTGTTAAACCGAATGTGAATTTGAATTGCAGGAAGCAGAATGGATTCAATACACCTGTCAGATAGATACTGAATTAGATACTTGTTTTCTACCATATGGAAGTACAAACACTAACATTGAGCATACCTCGATTTATCTTCATTTCAAAGAGATCAATTTAAACAATGTCCTGGGAAACACAGTAATCATTTATTTAAATGGATAGTTTGGATTTTTTGACATGAAGTTGTATGCCACCCCCATCACCGGTGTAGTGAATCAACAGTGACAGTGACCCCACTTTGTGACTTTGCCTCGTGAGCCGAGTTCTGATCGGGTTTTGGTGATGTGGAAAGTAGTTCCGGTAAGTAAAGACTTTTGCTTCTCAAAACAATACGTGTCCAAACGAGTAACACAGAATCGCTCAGGCGTTACTTTCTCTGGCATCGTACTGATCGTACTCCTAAATTTCTCATGGAGATGAATAAAGTATCTATCTGATGCGTGCTCTCGCCTGTCCACCGCCCAACCATAACTTGAGTCACGGGACCGACTGGGAAGTCACGGTCGACACACTACTGCTGATGGGGATGTCATAAAACTCCATGTCAAAATATCCAATCTTTACCGGGTAAAGTTGCGGCATCTGATGCTCAACAGTTCCAAAATGTTTTGTCATTGAGGCAGCATCATCCAGCAAAAAATGCTGAAATTCTTCTGGATCATAGTCGTCCACGTTTTTTTAGCCATCTGGTTTTACTGCTCTGCGGGCTTTTCACTTACATCTCTAAACGATAACCCAGGTTCTACTGTACAATATTGCAAAAGTGTTTAGGTGTCAACATACCGGGGAGAGCAGTTGCGTCTCACACCAGCGGCATGGAACCGAAATAACTGCAGACACACAACTATGTAAACACGGGCACTAATCCTCTTGTCCACCCTTGCTGGCCAATCCTCATACCATCACATCCCGACGAGCCGGAGCGGCTGACACAGAAGACAAGTAAGTCTTTCTCACATGGGTTACTTTTTCTTTACTTAAAGAGGCAGCAAACCTGGGAATTATCATATCATTGTCATATATCATATTCATAGATAAATATACTGTAATACAAGCAAATGTGGTTCTTGACAGGGACAACAAGCATGAGCAGTTTTGGCTGTGCGGCGCTTGACTGCAGCGTGATGGAGGAGGACTGGCAGAGCGGACAGAGATACTCGGCCCACTGGCACAGTCTCAGTGTGTGTCGCCCGCAAAGGTTAGCGATCATCTCCTGCTTTTTGGGTCAAGGGATAGTAGTCCCAATACTTGTGCTGTCTTCCAGGTCCACACAGACCGAGGCGGAGCGCTCGGAGAAATATTTGGAAGCCAGACGCCTCCTCCAACGCTTCCTCAGTCAGAGGTTACCCGAATCCACCAGGAAGGTCCACCAGAAGAACTCCAAGCCAGTAGAGCATGCCCAGGAGGAAGCGTTTAGCGTCAACATGTGTCCAGACAGTCTTGTATTGGAAACCACGATGAAGATGCCAACAAGGTTCCTGGGTAGAAACATTTGATTCATGTTTGCTGTTTCCCATTGTTTGCGTTATTCCTACTGCTTACGTGCACAGAAGAGGTAGGATTAAAAAAGATCTCCTTACTACTCCTTCCCAGGCATATGTGTAACTTTGTTAAGCGTGTTTGAAATAAACTAAACCACACTAAACTGTTTGCACTTTGGTTGCAATATTCACGTCACATCATCATGTTAAACAAACAAAGACGCAGTTCCCTTGTTTTGTTTTCAACCGGTCATAACGGGAGTGCTTAACGTTAATACAGCCGCATATCAAATGCAATAAGGCTGGGAAAACACATACAAATGTGTTTTTGTCTGCAGGTTACATTGCAAAATAGCGCAAACCATTTTGAAAATATGGATCCTTCCCAGTGTTAATGTTTCCAAAAGTGTCACCCGTTTGGCTCCATTTGTCTGCCGTCGGTGTTTTCACTAATTTTACCACCATAACGTGGGAGGTTTCCCAATACTCCTCGGAGACTACAAAATGATGGATGTCAGAAAAGCGAGGTGTCGGGGGGATGCCCTGGGGAGAGCAGTTTGGCGACAACATGGCAACTATCCGCAGCTGTTCTTCTGATGCTTATGCTGGGAATAGACGGCCAATTAATCCAATCGGTGGTGCAAAAAGCCCAACATAACACTTTCAACCTCTGTGACAAGTAGGACCTGACCTACTAAACCTGTGAGACGAAGGGAGTTTTAGAAGTCAGCAGGAGGGTTCCAAACAATACAGAGCAGTCACTTGTCAGCTCATAGAGCGGTATGAATTTACTACCCGCCAAAAATAACTCAACACACAGACATAGCTGAGAACACAGGTGAGTAGCAAGCCTACAGTCAAGCATGGAAGTAGCGTCATGGTCCGGGGCTGCACGAGTGCTGCCCACACTGGGGAACTGTGGCTTATTGAGAGGACACATACATTTTAACATGTACTGTGACATTGTGAAGCGGAGCGTGAGACTGTTCCATTGGAAACTGGGCCAGTTTTCCAACATGATGACGACCGAAATCACACCACTTCCATCAGGAGTGGGCAAACTTTTTGACTCGCGGGTCACATTGGGTAAAATAATCGGGCCGAGGGGCTAACTTGGTCTAACTGGGCCAAGGAGTAACTTGTTATTTACAAGTGCCCACAAGGCATGCTGGGCAGTCCAGCAACAATATGAGCTGTGAACAATAAAACATTGAATAACAAGAGTTGACTTGTTTCCTTGACGACCTCCTCAACGTATTGTGCAAAAATTTGACAAACACGGCAAAAATGTAGGGACAGGGAGTACCCCGAGTACCCAGCATGCCTTGCGACAGGGCAATATGGGTCCACCGGGTATTTTGCATGAATATTTATTTGTATGTCCACATGGTGTCATAGGTAGGTTACGTTGTGCGTCACGTGTGTGTTGTTTGGATCGCCTTTTTGTACAAGCTACAGATGGCATCTGACTACTTCCTGTGCAACTCAAGCGTACCACGGCAGCAAGTCGGATACAGATTTGATTTTAACGGTTTTAAAAAAGACATTTGGAAACGCCTGGTGGACCAGATTAAGACACTTAGTGGGCCTGATGCGGCCCGCAGGCCGCAGTTTGTCCACCCCTGTTCTAGATGATCTTGCTGTAGATGCTGAAGGTGATGGAGTGGCCAAGTATGTCTCCTCCGACCCTGAACCCAAATGAGTACCTGTGGGGCATCCTCAAGCAGAAGGAAGCTGTGATGTCATCATGGAGGACCATCAACTTTTGCAGCTCTGGTAAATTCCAGGCCAAAGAGGATTAAGGCCGTGCTAGATAACAGCAGTGCTCACACTAAATATTGATACTTTAGACACAATATGGACATGTTCATTGTGAGGTCATGCTTCAGAACGTCATTGTCCGTAGTGTCGTATCTGAACCGCAGCTCCCCATTCCCATCAGAACTCATGCAGCCAAAGACCAATTAGATGCAATTATGCTTTACCTTTCGGGGTACAAAGAGTTGTCAATTACATGAGCTGCATGCAGGGTAAACACACTCTGTGACTTTTTTTAGTATACAAGTACGGGTCAGATGCACAAGATAAACGATGAGGAGGAACACAGAGGCACAGATAAACAAGGAAAAAAGTGGACTACAGATAAAACAGGGCTGAAATAATGGAATAACACGCATTCAGGCCCGAGCCAATTTAGTTATGTCAGGTCCTGAGGGCCCGTGGGAGTCCAGTGTCAGTAGTTAACTCTGTTCTGGGCTATGCTTTTACTTTGGTCACAGCAGGAAAGTGCAGCTGGAGAAAACTTCGGTGTTCTATTTTGCACCAAAGAGTGAAAATATAAAATACGCGAGGAACTTAAGAGGGAGACTGTGCAGGAAATATAAACATAATACATGACGCTATTACACCTGTACTTAACTGCAAATATCAAATAAACATCTGTAAATGAGGTGCTGTGCTTCTAAGACACTGAGATATCGTGTGCGTTTACATCTACTAGTGCATCTCAGTTAGCAAGATGGACAGAAAGTGAATGTAACAAGGGTAATAGTTTAATTTAATGTCACAATGAGAATATTTGAGTTGTCTCGGAGTGGCAAAATATCATACTAGTAGTAATATCAAAATCATTCCTTACAATTACTGTTTATTGTATTGTGTATTATGAATGAATAGTATTGCACAGTAGTAGTACAGTTTATTTACTGTAGAAAAAACTTTAAACTGAAATGGATTTGTGGGAAAAAGCTATGTCGACGTTTTTTTTTTAACGTTTTCCATGACAAAGCAGGGCTTTGAATAATTAAAATAGCGACAGTGTCAAACACATCATATATTTTATAAAGCAGCTTTTATTTTGAAATCAAACACACCTTTCTACTTCCGGCTATTCCGCATGTTGGGATGCCATACACTATCAACTTGACAGGTAGTCAGCAGTACAATGTGTTAAACGCAACATTAATATTGGATGGTCTGAAAAAATTAAAATCTGTAGCTTGTCACTGTTTGTATAACACTGATGATGAAAAAGGGGGTGAAAGAGGGACTTTAGTGAGGGGGCAAGTTCTGCAAACTGTTAATATACAGTGCCACTGGGATGGAGGAGGAGGAGAAGGAGGAGGAGGAGTTCGGGTGGAGAGGGAGGAGGAGAAGTGATCTTCAAGTGATGTTAAGTCACAGACAAAGTGAGCACAACAAGGCAAACTGCGCCATCATCTGCAGTGTAGGTAAGAACACACACCTTGTGGCATGCTCTCATGGCTGCACGTCATCACCACACACTGGATGCTCTGACTGCCACTATTCTTTATGCAAAGAAGTCTGAACATACCTGAAAAGTGAACATGCTGCTCCGGAAGCTGAGTTTAGGGATCCAACTGGAAGCCTCAAAACACTCCTGGAAAACCACCCGGACTCTATCCCAAGGCAAGTCAGCCACGTCTTTATGGAAATAAACACGTACACATATTTGAAATGGAGATTTGAATACTGTGATACACGCTATTGTTATACACTGTATTTACATGCTTTTTTCACATTTACTTACCCTATTTCCGTTATACAGTCAACCGGGGTTTTTATTTACTCAACCCAGAGAGTAATAGGCAGACAATATTATAAATAAATAGTTAGTAATGTAGAATATTGATACAACAGGAACCACTTAGCGCTTAAAGGGATAGTTCAGACTTTTTACATGAAGTTGTATGACATCTCCATCATTATTGTATTACGTCAACAGTGACTTAGCCCCCATGAGTCCAGTTCTGGTCGGATATCTGACGAGAACTGGACTCACAGGACCAATTGGAAGGTAAGTCAGTGTTGACGTACGACACTAATGATGAGGGTGTCATGCAACTTCATGTCAAAAAAATCCAAACTACCCCTTTAATGTTACTACACCACAGTTTTTTTGCTATTTCTTCTGTAGTTTTTAGCTTGGAACTTGTACTTGCAGTTAATTTGCTTGATTTGATTAATATTATTTCAGTAATTCAGTTATATTGCCTGTGGGAATCATTATGTTATCATTCAAATGATTAATATTAGTAATTTTTTATTTGCTTTTTTAAGTCTTTAAATGATCTGAGTCAAAACCCTGAGGTTCTTGCTTGCTGTCACCATGTAGTATTAAGTACGGTGGTCTTTGGGGGTCACAAAGCATTCAGCTTAGCAATTAGTCATAATAATGATAACTAGCTGGTCAGATACAGTTGATAAAAGAAGAAATACACATGCATTTTTTTTTGGTGAGCCACATCCGTTTGAAAAACGCTGCATGTATTTAAGTACGGGAATATACTGTAGGGTTCGGGACATGTACTAAAGTTGCCGCTTGTCTGCCTCATTGCGCCTGAGGGATGTGTGATGTCAGCGGAAGCTTTCGGAGTGTTCCCTGCTGATGTTGCAGATTGACCTGCTGCAACATAGTAGGTTACAGATACAGTAGGTGGAGGAGCAGTCGCTGCGTGAACAACTCAGTGCAATCAATAGTAAGAAAGAAAAAAAAACTAAAAAATGACATTGCCAGTGTTACCAAATACGCAGGTCCCCAGGGGAGGCCCAATGGCAGTCCCTTTGCCCATCGCAGCGAGCTGCGCCACGCTAAAAGGGTCGTGGTCAAGCTGGGCAGTGCCGTGATCACCCGCGGTGACGAGTGCGGCCTGGCGCTGGGGAGGCTGGCATCCATAGTGGAGCAGGTAGGTCCATGCCAGGGGGGCAAATAATAAAAGCTATGAAGCACACAGCCATCACCAAATGGCAGACCTTGGTCCGGATCCGGACCCAGTGATGGCATATACTGTAATAGCGGTGAAATGACTTAATACAGGTATTACGGGGATGTCACTCAAAAAGAGCCAATGAAATCGTTTACTTTCCAAGCGAATGAGAACCATGATCTCGAATATCTTTCCTGATAATAGGTAGGTGATGTATTAGTAACAAAATGATTCCACATAATTTGATAGAAATGAAAATGATCACCCTACAGAGGCGGAAAATCAAAAATGAAAGTGAAAAAATGATGCAGCAGACCAAAATGTCATTGTAGCAGCTCAAAATGAATGTTAGCAGTTTGTGCGGCCCCCACATGCTTGCACGCATGCCTGGCAACGTCGGGGCATGCTTCTAATGAGACCACGGATGGTGTCTTGGGGGATCTCCTACCAGATCTGGACCAGGGCAACACTGAGCTCCTGGACAGTCTGAGGAGCAACTTGGCGGCGCTGGATGGACCTAAACATAATGTCCCAGAAGTGTTCTATTGGGTTTAAGTCAGGTGAATGTGGGGGGTGGGGGGGGGCAGTCAATGGTATCAGTTATGCCTGCATACTCTAGCCACATCAGGTCGGGCATTGTCGTTGACCAGGAGTAACGCAGGTCCCACTGCACCAGTGTAGGTTCTGACAATGGATTCAAGGATTTCATCCCGATACCTAATAGCAGTCAGGGTGCCATTATCTAACCAGTAGAGGTCTGTGCATCCTTCCAGGGATATGCCTCCCCAGACCATCACTGACCCACCACCAAACCGGTCATGCTGAATGATGTTGCAGGCAGTATAATGTTCTCCACCGCATCTCCAGACCCTTTCACTCTGTCGCATGTGCTCAGGTTGAACTTGCTCTCATTGGTGAAGAGCACAGGGCGCCAGTGGCGTAGTAGCCAATTCTGGTGGTCTATGGCAAATGCCAATCGAACTCTACGGTGCTGACCAGTGAGCACAGGGCCCACTACAGGACGTCGGGCCCTCAGGCCACCCTCCTTCTTGCAACGGTACGTACGTATTGCATCCTGGGGGAGTTGGATTACTTGTGCAACCTCTGTAGTGTCCAGGTACCGCACCATGATATCAACAGAGATGTTGATCCAAACCAAATGAAAAACTACAGCAGTAGAAAGTCACTCAGTAAAAAATCAGCCAAAAGAGATAAGGAGTCAGTGGCCTCAACCTGGAAAAGCATTCCTGTTTTGGGGTCTGTCTTATTGTTGCCCCTCTGATGCACCTGTTGTTGATTTCATTAACAACAAAGCATCTGAAACTGATTAACAACCCCCTCTGCTACTTAACTGACCACATCAATATCCCAGACGTTTGACTGATAAGTTACTATATTAAAAAGTCTTCCTATAATTTTTTTGAGTAGTGTATAAGCCTCTTGGGTTCATTCATTGTTTGTACTTCTTTATGTGAAATTGGTCCTGCTTTCTTTTAAATGGTGTCAAAATAATTGTGTTGTAGGGTGATGTGCGAGGTTTCATTAAATTTGACATTCAAATGAGTTAAGTCTGTTTGACGCAATTTAAGGTTCGGACTTTTGCTGTGAAAAAATTGCATAATGGACCATACGGACCATACTCAAAGATTGATGAGGTCTTATTAGGGAGGAGGACTGAAGTATTCACATCATTTCAGTACACAACATCTCGTGTCGAGTCCAGCACCTCACCATCCCCACCAAAAGCGGTGTTGACTGTGCACTTCCCACTGCTGAGACGGAGGATGCCAGTCCAGAATCTCTTTGATGCCATCCCGTCCCGGAAGTCATTTTCCATGGCTTCTCCAAACTCCTCCCGAAGATGGGAGTTGAAACTTCTTCTGACAGGGGACACTACCAGACGTTCCCAGCACACCCTCACAATGCGTTTTGAGTTTGCCAGGTCTAACCGGCATCCTCCCCAACCATCCAAGCCAACTCACCACTAGGTGGTGATTGGTTGATAGCTCCGCATTGTATTTTGAAAATTGAGGTTGAATCAACTGGATTTTGCACCAGGCTCTCAGACTAGAGCCGTCCTATCTAGTCTAACTGGTGTGTGTCCCACCAAGTCTTTGAGCCGGAACTAGACTAGAGCTGTCCTATCTAGTCTGACTGGTGTGTGTCCCACCAAGTCTTTGAGCCAGAACTAGACTAGAGCTGTCCTATCTAGTCTGACTGGTGTGTGTCCCACCAAGTCTTTGAGCCAGAACTAGACTAGAGCTGTCCTATCTAGTCTGACTGGTGTGTGCCCCGCCTAGTCTTTGAGCATGAACTGATGAAGCCTTCTCGGATAAGAGTCTTCTTTGACCACCTCGGAAAAGGGTGGAGTGCCATCTCTGGGTCGGGGTGGAGATACTGCTCTAAGTTGTGGGGAGGATGATCACTATTAGTGCCGATATTGGCAGTACCAATCTCTTCAACTTGATATCGAAATAAAATGTTTGGTATTGGTATTGTAACCTAACAAATTAGACACACAGGAATAAACCCAACCCAGGAAGAAACATCCTGTACACCCTTCCCCAAGGAGCTGCAATATACTTGTTTACATATAATAATCACTGTGTCATCAAAATCATGATTTGCATTATGTACACAGTCTGATGATGCCTTTAATCTAGGCAAGTAACCGCAAAGGGTAAAATCAGACTAATTTTATTTCCATTACTATAATGTATTTGTTTTTCGTCACATGCTAGGATAAGCAAATAAACCACGCTTTGTACTGTATTTGTTTGTGTTTACTCTTCCAGTCCTGAACCGCTGCACACAAAAGGGAGAGAATTTGTCAAAACATGCACCCGTGTTGTATCGCCTGTGTTATTATCTTTCTGACACGTACACCTAGGCATGGGCCGTTTAACAAAGTGTCACCACTAAAAGTGTTTGTGGAAAACTGTGACCTGCACATTCACCACTATGAACTAATACTGTAATATTAGAGTAGAGTTTTAAAAAATTCTGTATTGACTAGGCATGGGCCGGTATGAGATTTTGACGGTATGGTAACCTTGGGCAAAATGATGTTATTTTGAAATATCCTTATTATATCTTTATTGAAAAGAGAAAAAAGTCAAGCCCAAAAATTCTTTTTTATACCTGATAGTACACCACCATGAAAGTAGAATATGTATTTAAAATAAAAGACAAAAAGTAAGGCCGCACGGTGGATTAGTGGGATCAAGGTTCGAATCTCTGTGTGGAGTTTGCATGTTATCCTCGTGCATGTGTGGGTTTTCTCCTGGTACTCTGGTATCCTCCCACATTCCAAAAACATGCATGTTAGGTTAATTGGAGACTCTAAATTGTCCTTAGGTATGAATGTGAGTGTGATTGGTTGAATGTCTTTGTTTGTCTATATGTGCCCTGCCATTGACTGGCGACCAGTCCAGGGTGTACCCCCCTCCCGCCCAAAGTCAGCTGGGATAGGCTCCTGCACACCCGCCACCCTGATGAGGATAAGCGGCCTAGAAAATGGATGGATGGATGGTATACCTTGAAACCGGCATTTATTTGCATTTTGCTTTGTTTTTTACTAAAAAAATTGTGTTGTGACTTGAGTTAGCATTTTATTGATTCATTATTTATTTACAACAAATTCATTTATTTGCTGTCATTTATTTATTATAATATATATTATTTATTTTAAATACATACTGTATGTTCCACCCCCATCATGTTGTATTATCTATCCATCCATCCATCCATGTTTGTGCCGCTGATCCTCATAAGGGATGCGGGTCATGTTGTATTATATGGTTAAAAAAGACTATTTGGATGTGGCTTGGGGGAAGGTTATCATAACGTCCTCACCTCATACTGGCCCATGCCAGTGACTGACCCCTCTGTTCCGTATCACCGAGGTGGCCGTGCTGCAAAACCAGGGCCGTGAAATGATGATCGTTACCAGCGGAGCGGTGGCCTTTGGCAAGCAACGACTACGACACGAAATCCGGCTGTCTCAGAGCGTCCGCCAGGCCCTGCACTCGGTCTACAATCAGCTCAAAGACATGGTCATTAGCAGCAACTGCATTTAGCACAGTAGTAGCAGTCCAAAGTGTCTTGATGTGAGGATGTTCTACATTGCTGCTGCAGTCATTACTGGTGCTGGAGGCCCGAGCTTGTGCAGCAGCTGGCCAGAGCGGACTGATGGCCCTATATGAAGCCATGTTTACCCAGTATAGCACCTGCACTGCACAGGTACGTGAATACTCATTTCTCTGAAACCTTTCTTATAGTTGGTGGTTTTCTCACTTCTCAGGTTCTGGTAACCAATCTGGACTTCTGCGATGACCAGAAGAGGAAGAACCTCAACAGCACCCTGCAGGAGCTATTGCGCATGAACATCGTGCCCATCATCAACACCAATGACGCCGTGGTTCCGCCACCGGAGCCCAACAGTGACCTGCATGGGGTAAATGTGGGTAAAGATATGTTAAAAGTGGTGAGCGGGGATAAATCGGTCATGGTGGAAAGGGTGCAGGTAAGCGGTAAATGGATGAATGAATGAATTGTCTGCATAAAAGGTGTAGGGTAGTAGTGTGGTGCTGGAACCGGATTATATAAACATAGTTTCACAATTGCATATATATATATATATATATATATACATACACACACACACACACACACACACTGTGTGTACTGTGTGTATATACAGTGTGTATGCAATATACAATATAATAATATATATACAGCACATATAAATAAATGACAGGATATTGTTTATCATAAACAATATACGTTTATTTGTCTATATGTGCCCTGTGATTGACTGGAGACCAGCCCAGGGTGTACCCCGCCCAAAGCCAGCTGGGATAGGAACCAGCATACCCGCGACCCTAATGAGAATAAGTGGCAAAAGGATATTGTGAAACTATCCTTTAATAATCCTTTTTAAAATCATTAAAAAAATACATTTTATGCTTTTTTTTTTGCAATTTTTGCCATTATTCTGTATTTTTTCGTCATTTTTTTCACCAATGCATGAACCAAATTGAGATGACATACTTTATGTATGTTGGACATATTGAAAATGACCTACGCTTGCTGCTCCCCGCAGGTGATCAGCATTAAGGACAACGACAGCCTGGCGGCACGTCTCGCCGTGGAGATGAAGGCCGACCTGCTCATTGTGCTCTCTGACGTGGAAGGTATGTGTTACCACGACAACGGTGGGGACAGCTGTCGGGCTAACGGCATCATCTGCCTCGCTCGTGACCAACTGGGATTGACGCCTCTCAGGGTCAACTGACCCATTGTAGAGAGACAAACAAGGACCTTCTGCCTTCAAGTCTAATCACGTCAAATGGATGCTGATGGAGTTGACACAAGCAGCGTGTTTCCGTACATTAGTTAAACATTCAGGCGTAACACAAAGCTCACTTCTAAGAGTCAAATCCCCTTTTTCCACGCAAATGTTAAGTCATTGTCTTTTTAACCAAACAAAAAAGATGTATAAGACCTTGCTGATGTCTCAGGACTGTACAACAGCCCCCCCGGAACAGATAATGCCAAGCTCATTGACACCTTCTATCCCGGAGACCAGCAGTCCATCACCTACGGTACGAAGTCCAGAGTCGGGATCGGCGGCATGGAGGCCAAAGTATGTTGAATCAATTGTGTTTAAGATCATACAGAAACAACAAAACTGCACAACTTTTGACGGAGTGTACTCCACAGGCGTAACAAGAAACCATTAAATTGTGGTTTAAATCCGGTTAAATGATTTGTAATTCTCACTTTGCCTTAGACCTGACTTTCAACCCGGCCAAAACCCAGTCCAGAGTCAGAATCGATGGTATTGGAGCAGAGCTGGCTATGTAGGCGTATGCTAGGGGTGCAGTGGCCTCCATGGGGCACCAAAAAATCAGGAAAAACATCACCTTCAATATAATTATATGAAAAGTAGTAGGGATGTCCTGATTCATTTTTGTTGGCGTCCAATCCAATTTTTTATAGTCTTGTTGATTTGATCTGGTACCGATTCTTTTTTTGTAATAATAAACTTTTGTTACAAACACAAATTTGTGGAATTGAATATGGTTAATAAAACCCCTCTTCAAAGCATTAAAAAAAATAATACAACCAAAACCATGCTGAGCTTTCATCCATCCATTTTTTATGCCGCTTATCTTCATACTTTTTATTATGAAAAAATGTTAGACAGCATGACCAACAATATTCTTTGGGTTTTGTAACAAACCTTTGTGAATCAGGTCCCTAATGAAAATAAAAGTCCATCCAATAAAAGATAAAATGGAAATATTGCAGACAGGAATATTGTGTTGTGCCAGGCTGCTCTATAGTGAGTGGGCTATAGAGGGCAGTGGTGTTCTGCATTCAGGTTAAGTGCGCCGAATAACACAACTAGGAAGTGAAACGTCTGGTTGAGTGCTTCGTGCTAACATAAAATTACAGCCATCCTGACAAATGAATAATTCCGACGCCATTATAATACATTTTGGGTAGGACCGATCATTTGACATTCATATAGATTAATTTGCGTGTTTAGAGCTTGCAATTCCCGTGCAAGGTCCTGGCACTATGACAGAGGAGTCTGGGCACAGCGAGGGAAGCAAGCAAGCCGAATATCCAGCGTCCAACACGAAACTAACCTTGAACTTAATTACGGTACACCACGGACATGTCTGCAAGGTGGTGGCGTGTTTTGTTCTTCATCGTGGTGGCAGAAGTTGAGTGGCAACCAACTTTGAGGCGCCTTTACCAGAATTTTTATTTGTGAGGAAAAAATTGAATTGACTATTGATACCTGCAGGACTCATTTTTAATCATTGTAGTCTGAAAGGTAAGGATTGTCGGGTGACATTCTGTCTCATTTCTGCGCTCATCTGCAGGTCACATCGTCCATCTGGGCGTTACAAGGTGGCACCTCCGTGGTCATTGCCAATGGCACCCATCCCAAAGTCACAGGCCATGTCATCACAGACATTGTGGATGGGAAGAAAGTGGGCACGTTCTTCTCTGAGACCAAGCCGGCTGGTGAGTGCACCTCGGCTTCCAGATGGCTCCAAACTGGTCAGGTAAAATAAACTGTGGCCCTCTGTGGCTTTTATTTAGGTCCAACTGCTGAGCAGCAGACAGAAATAGCACGAAAGATGGGAAGAAAGCTGGCATCCCTGCATTCGGAGCAAGTAGGCATCCCTTTTATTCCCTTTCCAGTCAGACGTTTGCCCGTGTAGTGTAGCTCATTCTTTCATGGTAGTGTTTGTCTGGCTCCATATCGCTCAGAAGGGATGGGCAAGTCAACCTTATCATGTATGCACCAACACTGCCCCCTTGTGGAAGACTGCATTTATTCAGCCTGTCTGTTACTGTATCTGACTGCTTGCAGAGGAGCGAGATCATCTCCTACCTTGCTGACCTTTTGACTGAAAGGAAAGACGAGATCCTCTCTGCCAACAAGATGGACTTGGACCTGGCAGTCTGTGCAGGTAGCACAAGTGCACACATGTGAGGCCATAACAGCACTTCCTCTGATGACTTTAAAACTCCATCTTTTCCTGTCCGTAGGCCAACTACCGCCCGCCATGCTGAAGCGTCTTAGTCTGTTGCCGGCCAAGCTCAACAACCTGACCTTGGGGCTGCGCCAGATTGCGGCCGCTGCCCTGGACAGCGTGGGCCGGGTGCTGCGCAGAACCAGGATGGCTCACAAGCTGGAGCTGGAGCAGATCTCAGTTCCCATCGGGGTTCTTCTGGTCATCTTCGAGGCTAGGCCTGACTGTCTGCCACAGGTAGCAGAAGACACTGGCGCCACATCGGATCATCCTGTGTGTAATTCAGTAGGTGATGCTGTTTTGGTTAGCAACAGAGTTCAAAGGGGCCTCCTTGGAATTGCCTTGTTTTGTCTTTTTCATTTTTAAGGTCTTAACGGTTTCTAAAACTCATCCCATTTTTCGAGCAGCGACATTTTGCATATTTTAGGGTTTCTGTGCCCCAAAACCTGTTCAATAGTGCCCCGTGGAGTGTAAACCATTTGCACCGACCTCTGGTGTGTCAGATTGA
This sequence comes from Oostethus manadensis, assembly GCA_024372805.1. NCBI lineage: Eukaryota > Metazoa > Chordata > Actinopteri > Syngnathiformes > Syngnathidae > Oostethus > Oostethus manadensis. Next base: position 823,831 of record QODF01000157.1, read on the forward strand.
CATGAAATCTACAAGGAACCTACAGTACTGATCAAAAGTTTTAGAACGCCCAAAATTGTCCAGTTACTGTATTTACTGCAATTCAAGTTGTTCAAGTCCAATGAGCAGTTTGAAACAGCCCGAGGTTAAGAAAAGGTCAGGTTATCCAAAACTGAAAAATAATGTATATTATACAAAAGGCCTTTTTCTGGTACCACGAATTGTGTTGAAGCTGTTCTGCAGAAACGGAGATTGATCAAGCCTTGGCTACAAGGGATTCCAAGTAATAATGGATCAACTTAAATTACGTGGTGTCTTTGAACACAACCTCATCGCTCATAAGTGCGGAGTTGGATGTGATGTCACTTCGGGTTGCAGTCATCACGGGATGGGTAGTTTAAAAAAAAAAAAGTGAACTATGAGTATATTTGAACTAAAAAATGTTTTTGTGCGCCTATTTATTTTGAATACACTGATTTTTCAATATTAACTTTTTAATACAAAAAATACAGTAAATAATACTAATTCGAACAATACGATTCTGAAAATTAAAAGTATCATATTCAAAATGTTGATTAGTCAAAATGTTGATTTGAAAGTGTTTGCGCCCTTGCAGATTTTATTTTTTGTGCATTTTTGTCACATATGTTCCAGATCATCAAACAAATAAATATTAAATATTAGTCAATCACAAGATAAGTGAACAAAAATTCATTTTTTAAATGAAACCTATTATATTAATGGAGAAAAAAAATACAGAACTACATGGCCCTGTGTGAACAAGTGAAAACATAATTTAAATGAGATTCATTGAGATCCATCAGTCTGGAAAAGGTTATAAAGCCGTTTCTAAAGCTTTGGGACTCTAGCAAACCACATTGAGAACCATTAGCCACAAATGGCAAAAAGATGGAGCAGTGGTGAACCTTCCCAGCAGTGGCTGGCCAGCTAAAATTTCATTAAGAGTATAGCTACGACTTCAAATGGAAGCCAGAGGCCAAAATAGCCCAGAGTTCCAAGACCAGAACCTCTGCCGAACAAAAAGAATATGAAAAGCTCATCTCAATGTTCCCCGAAAACATATTGATGATGGCCAAATCCTTTAGGAAAAATTCTGTGGTCTGAAATGTGAACTTTTTGGCAGGTGTGTGTCCCTTTAAATCTGGCATAAAAGCAACGCCGCATTTCAGAAAAACAACATAATATCCACAGTAAGATATAGTGGTGGTAGTGTGATGGTCTGGGGCTGTTTTGCTCCTTCAGGATCTAGAAGACTTGCTGTGATAAATGTAACCATGAATTCTGCTGGGTACCATAAAATCCTGAATGAGAATGTCACGCCATCTGTTCGTGACCCCAAGCGGAAACAATCACGGGTTCTGCAGCAGGACAATGATCCAAAACAACCCAGCAAGTCCACCTTTGAATGGTGGAGAAAAACCAGAGACTTTGAGGTGGCCTAGTCAAAGTCCTGACCTGAATCCTATTGCAATGCCTTGGCATGTCCTTAAAAAGCCAGTTCATGCTGGAAAACTCTTGTTTAGTGGCTGAATGGCAACAATTTTGCAAAATAGAGTGGCCCAAAATTAGCCCACAGCGCTGTAAGAGACTCATTGCAAGTTATCGCAAACGCTTGACTGCAGTTGTTGCGAAGGGTGGCCCAATGTTTAGGGGGAAATCACTCTTCACATAGGGCCATGTAGGTTTTAGTGATAATTAAAATAATAATTAAAAAACTGCATTATTTTGGAAAACATTTAAGTGTCAAAAACATGCACAAAATTAATAACTGGATGGGCGACACCAGAAAGATTGTCTTTTTGACGGTGCAACTCTGCTGATGTACCCAGTAGCGCCTCCTGGTGAATTATAAAATAATAGGATGTTTAATCATTATTAGCATATTAGCAAGTCCTTGCGATTGACACGAAAGCTGGCACACATCATGACAGGTGCAGGGAAATCATCAAAAAGCCAATGCTGTAAGACCTGCAGGACGTCGGCCGACATTTTTCCCTGATTTGGGCGTTTACATGGGGGCAATCTTCTTGTTTTTTGTTTGTTACTATTATGTACCATTGTCCCTTTCCTCTGTTTTGTTGTTAGGCCTTTTCCAAAAATGTGTTTCAAGCTTTGGATTCAGTTTGAAATGGAAAAAAACCCCAATACCTGTTGCTTGTAGTTCTTTGCCAGATGTGTGGAAGAAACAAGGCGTGTTCCTCGCCACAGGTGTCAGCGTTGGCCATAGCCAGTGGGAACGCACTGCTGCTGAAGGGTGGCAAAGAGGCGGCCAACACCATCCACGTTCTCCACCAGCTCACCCAGGAAGCCCTCTCCATGCATGGAGTCAGAGAGGCTGTGCAGCTGGTAATGTGTCACTCTTACATGAAAAATATATTACAAGTTCACTTCATTAGGTAACATTAACAGTAAGCATTATAGAATATATCATTTATCAGCTTTATAATTCATATATGTACATAAATTTTTTATGTATATATTATGTATATTGATTTACATATAATATAAAAAGTCTTTGGCCCTTTTATGATTTTGCAGGTATTTTTTGCATTATTGTCACACTTAAATGTTTAGGATAATTTAACATTTTTAAATATTAGTCAATGACAACACAGTTGAACGCCGTTGATGAGCTTTGTTAGACTGCTGGTTCCATATATCACAGCAAGTCCTCTAAATCCTGAAGGAGCAAAACATCCCCAGACCGTCACACTACCCCCACCATATTTTACTGCTGGTATGATGCTGTTTTTCTGAAATGCTGCGTTACTTTCACAATGTAATGGGACAAAAACCTTCCACTTTTCTCTTGTCAGACCACAGAATATTTTCCCAAAGGTTTTGGCGATCTTCAAGATGTTTTTGGGTAAAATTGAAATGAGCCCTAATGTTTTTGTTCAGCAGTGGTTTTTGTCTTGGAACTCTGCCATGTAGGCTGTTTTTCCCCAGTTTCTTTCTTATGGTGGAGTCATGAACACTGACCTTAACTGAGGCCTGCAGTTCTTTGGATGCGGGCCTTTTGTGACCTCTTGCATGAGTCGTTGCTGCACTCTTGTGGCTCTCACTGTGGTCAGCTGGAGTCCCAAAGCTTTTCAAATGACTTTTAAACCTTTTTCAGACTGATAGAGCTCAATTAATCTCAGTTATGTTTTAACATACTTTTTTACTTTTTTACACAGGGCCAAGTAGGTTTTGATTTCTTTCTCCCTTAATCATATAAAGATGAATTTAATCAGGAAAGAGGCAACATTTTTTCACACCAAAGCACATTCCAGGTGAGCTATCGTGAAGATGTGGAGGATCTCTGCCGCCTGGACAAAATGGTTGACTTGATCATCCCTCGCGGATCCTCCAAGCTAGTCCGAGAAATCCAGCGGGCCGCCAAGGGCATTCCAGTGCTGGGTCACACTGACGGCATCTGCCACATCTACGTGGATGCGGAAGCAAGCATGGACAAAGTCATCAAGATCGGTAAGATAACAAGCATCAGGCTGTACCCTCATCTCATGATTTCATTTGTTTCAGTTCGAGACTCCAAGTGCGACTACTCGGCTGCGTGCAATGCCATGGAAACACTCTTGATCCACCGTGACATCCTCAGGATGCCGCTTTTTGACCAGATCATTGACACACTGCAGACTGAGAGAGTACTGCACACACACACACTGAAATATCCTCACAAAAACACTACTATAAAGTAGTTGTCTCTTTACGTTGTGTGACTAGGTGAAGATCCATGCGGGCCCGGAGTTAGCCTCCCACCTGACGTTCAGCCCATCTAAGCACCAGTCCATGTGCACCGAGTATGGCGACATGGAGTGCTGCATGGAGGTGGTGGACAACATGCAGGAAGCTGTGGAGCACATACACAAGTGCGGCAGCTCCCACACGGACGTCATCATCACAGAAAATGGTTGGTAGCCAGGAAACTGCCAGAATGTAACACACGTAAATATCCATTACTAGCACCGACGAGTCAAATGCGCGCCACCGGGGTCTCTCAGTAGCAGCCGTGGCTTAAGTCCACCCTGGACTGGTCGCCAGCCAATCGCAGGGCAGACATACAACCATTCACACTAATGGACAATCTTTCAAAATGTGGTCCTAAATTTGGTCAGGAGCCAGATGTGGCTCTCAGAAGTCTCTAAACACCATTTTCATTCAATAAAGTTTGTACATTTCTTAATCTGATCTTGGCCTGAACCAACACATAGGAAATTAGAAGTGCTTGACTTCATTCATTCATTTTCTATGTTGCTTATCCTCATTAGGGTCGCGGGTATGCTGGAGCCTATCACAGCTGACTTTGGGCGGGAGGCGGGGTACACCCTGGACTGGTCCCCAGTCAATCGCAGGGCACATATAGACAAACAAAGACAAACAATCATTCACACTCACATTCATACCTGTGGACAATTTAGAGTTGCCAATTAACCTAACATGCATGTTTTTGGAATGTGGGAGGAAACCGGAGTAACCCGGAGAAAACCCACACACGCACACAGGGAGAACATGCAAACTCCACACAGAGATGCCCAACGGAGATTCAAACCCTGAACCTCCTGACTGTGAGGCCAATGTGGTACCCACTCATACACCGTGCGGCCAGTCAAATTCACCTTTTAAGTTGAATTCCTGAAATACAACAAACTTTTCAGGATATTCTAATTTTCTGGACAGTTCTATAGATGCTGCAAAGAAAGTTTTGGAAAGTCTCCATCCTAGTTGTATCTATCAGTGCTTGTGGTCACAAAAGTTTTAAAATCTGCTCACATTTGTCTCAGAGGACACAGCCGAGCGCTTCCTGCACCAGCTGGATAGCGGCTGCGTCTTCTGGAACGCCAGCTCCCGTTTTGCCGACGGCTACTACTTTGGACTGGGTGAGTGTTCGGACTTCGTCACAGCCTTGTGCTACCTTTCTGTGTCTTGACTTTTTTTGTGTGCAGGAGCAGGGGGAGGCATTAGCACAGCACACGGCCACGTCCGCGGCCCCGTAGCCTTGGAAGGGCTGCTCACTACCAAGTGGCTCCTGAGAGGGGACGGCCACGCAGCGGCCGATTTCTTAGAACGAGGCACCATGAAATATCTCCACAATAACTTGGGCCCTGGTCAGGCAGAGGAACAGCAGCTCAGTTAAAGATGGCCTTAAAAAACATTTAAGACCACATTTCAAGTGGCTCTGCCATCACAACAACAACAAAATGTTGTGAGTGAAAAAGTTTACAATGTTTGTGCCTTAAAAATGATTATCACATATATCACTGTCCCTCAGTGGGTTATGAAAGCAGCATGATCCGGATTTTACTTTTAATTTAACTATCAATTTAAACACGTCCATAATGTGCTTTGATACATAAAATTAGTCATTCATTCATTCATTTTCTATACCGCTTATCCTCATTACGGTCGCGAGTATGCTTTGTTCATAATTAAAATAATCCCCCAAAAATTGCTACATTCCTGGAGTCATGTGTTTTAACCATTACATATAGTATTGTTTTTCTTTTTTAAATTAAAAAAACAACATTTAAAAATACCTTACAACATACAGGGGATGCATGTCTTTCATTCAAAAAAATTTGTGAGATTTTTAAATGTTAATGACTTTTTTCATTTGTTTTACCGAAAAATAAATATAATTTTGGAGATACATGTTTTACCAAAAGTATCTGTGAGATTTTTCAGCAGAAAATGTTTGTCTTTTTTAGATTAAAAATTCAATTTAGGAGATTTGGACACATTTTTTTTCTTACGTAGAACAAAAAAAGCTTAAACAAGTATATATATTTTATTTTTATTTTTTTACCAAAAAAAATACATTTGGGGTACATTTTATAAAGCACCACATTTGGAGATAAATGTTTTTCATACAAGAAATTATGTGAGATTTTCATCAACAAAAGTTTTTTGGATTTTCATTTCTATTCCATTCAATTTTCCTTTGCTTATCCGGGTCCGGGTCGCGAGGGCAGCAGTTTCAGTAGGCAAGTCAGACTTCCCGGTCTCTGGCGACCTCTTCCAGCTCCACCAGGAGGACACCAAGGCGTTCCCAGGCCAGCTGTGAGACATAGTCCCTCCAGCGTGTCCTAGGTCTTCCCCGGGGGCCTTCTCCCGGCTGGGCATGCTGAAACACCTCACCAGGGAGGCACCCGGGAGGCATCCGGACTAGATGCCTGAGCCACCTCAACTGGCTGCTCTCGATGTAAAGGAGCAGCCCCTCTCAAGGAATTTGGTTCCAGAGGCCAAACTGTGGGTTGAGGTGACTCCAACTATATCTATGTCTCAACCTCTTCCACATGCTCGAGCTCCTTCCCCACCAGAGAAGTGACATTACATGTCCCAAGAACCAGATTTGGCCGCCGAAGACAGGTCGCCCGGACACCCGCCCTCGACCGCCGCCCTAATCGCTTTGCACCGAACCCCTATGCTTGCCCCTGCAGGTGGTAAGTGTCTGGGGTGGTGTGCCCGTGTTGCTTCTTACGGCTGGGCCCGGGCGGGCCCCGCAGGTAATGCCCGGCCACCAGGCGCTCGCCTGCGATCCCCTGCCCCAGGCCTGGCTGGTGAGGCCCCGGTGTCCCACATCCGGGCGAGGTGCGGTCACGCCCCTAGATTTTAATCATAAGGGTCTTCTGAGTCACTCTTAGTCTGGCCCGTCACCTAGAACCTGTTTGGCTTGGGAAACCCTACCAGGGGCATAAAGCCCCCGACAACGTAGCTCCTAGGTTCACTTGGACACTCAAGCCCCTCCACCACGATAAGTTGGTGATTCGTGGAGAGGTTTTATTTGCTGTTCAGATAAATATATTAAAAAAAATTTGGAGTTACATTTTGTTGTACCAAGAATTTTTGTGAGACTTTTGTGTGAATTTTGTGAGATTCAACAAAAAAATATAGTTTTTTTTAAAGATTAAAGTACGCATGTGCATACATACATAAAACATATATCGGTGGCGGCTGGTGGTCATTCAAGCAGGGGAAGCTCATTTTTTTGCAGCTTACATCATACATCATACAATTGTGTTTATTTATGTATATGTAATTTTACCCTATGTTCCTAGTGGTTTTTAGCAAAGACAAAGTCGCTGGGGATCAGTAAAGTCTCTGCATCAGTTCAGAACAACGGAATTAAAAACTTGATCCGGTGGAGACTTATACTTCAAGATCGTTGATTCGCTCATTTCACTGTCATTCAAAAAGTGATTCCGCCTCAGACTGTCATGCAGAAGCTGAGAGTCCGGGCCAGCCCACTGACCATATACTCCCAGGAACGCTGATTGTCCGATAGGCGGGACAAAGCCCAGCATTTATCCACTGACCGTCCAGTTTCATGCAGTAGAACAACCCACTCTACGCTTCCCCATTGAACTCAGTAGAGGCTCAGCGTCCGACTGCGTGATGTTAACATTTTATGTACTTCATTTAGGCTTTCCTGTTGTGAAACATGATTAGTGGGCTCACATTGGAATTCAAATGTATGAAAATGGTGTGATACATCCATTCTCATGAACGCAATAAAGCAGCCAGAGATGTTATTTAGTATTTCCATGGGGTGGGTGTTCATGCAAGTTTTCTTCCTGCTCTCTAACGCCCAGAGCTTTTTGTGTCAGAGTAATTGACAAGTTGCCTCCTTGGAGCTGGAGGGCAGAAGAGCAAGATCTGCCCCCCCCCCCCTTTTTTTTTAAATGAACCCCTCAGCTCCTATCAGAGAACATCTAACGACTGCTGTGGTGCCTTCAGAAATAATATTGTTGGATTTGAACAAGAATGTTTAAAAAGAATATTTGGCTATTTTCCTTGCAGACCTTTCGTTATTTTTTGTGGAGGATTTTGACACATATGTTCATGTCTGTCCTGGCTCTGCTTTCACAAAGAACAGAAATTAACAAGAGAAGGGATGAAAAAAGTGGTAGTGATCTAAAAAAAGAGATGTCTAAAAGTGTCTTTTTAAGTAGTTGCCCATAGGGGAATATTCCATTGCTGGAAGTGGGGCAAGAAAGATGGAAGACAATACTACAGAGGTTTAATTATCCAGCCATCACAAATGAAAAGAAAGAAAAGAAGAAAAAGAACTGCGACTAATGATGGGAATATGTTCTTGGGTTCTCATTCTTTTTCTTTTCTCTTCCGACCCCCCACCCTATCATCTAAAGAATTCATCCTCCAAAACGCACTACTTACCCTTCAATCACCAAAGTCCAAAGGGTTCACAGATGAAGCAGGAGACAAAACTGGGATCATCTCCACTTGGAGCCAACTGAAAGACTGGAGTTAGAACAATCAGGATCAACTGGAGCGCACTTCCTGCTGCATGAAAGTTGAGAAACCATTTCTCTGTTGCAGCAAGGCTTTGTGCTAATACACTGACATTGTTACCTTCGAAATGATGCTCCACTTGCAAGGAACATGCATTTGTGGCCGGAGCAGCAAAACAAGTCTAAGACTAGTGGAATGCTGTACCACAGCAATGTGTGACCAGAAGGTTCCAGAACATCTAATCCACCAAAAAATATAAAAAATGGGTCCTTACTTAAATTAGAAGTTAACCGGTAAGAAGACACATTTCCACAGATCTCATTTGGTGTTTATTTGTACTCATTTCGAAGGCATGAACCCTTTTTGACCTGACCTAAACTCCAACAACATTCACAAAATTGGAGATACATGTTTTTCACCAGGAATATTTTGAGATGAAAAAATTTCTGGACTTTATTATTTTGCTGGATATTTGAAGGCTCGGGCCATTACTGACTTGAAATTAAATGTTTTTTTTAAACTCACAGAATTTGGAAAAACGCTACACATTTTTTCCTAGGAATATTTCAAAATTATTGAATGGACTTTTGGACATTTGAAGGGACGAGCCATTTCTGACTGGATATTGTTTTGTTTTTTTTTCAAATTAAAAAACACACAACATTTGGAATTATATGTTTCCCGCCAGGATTATTTTGAGATTAATGAATTTCTGGAGTTTTATACTTATTGTGGTAGACATTTGAAAGCTTGGGGCATTATTGAGTTAAGTTTAAGTTAAGTTTAAATCATACAAGTATATATTTGTTTTTCATTGGGTATGCATATTTTGTGTTTATTTCTAGTACTTTTGGTGGATATTTGAAGGTTTGGGGCATTACAGACCTGATATTAAGTGTTTTTTTTTTTATAACCGATACATCATTTTCATTGGGTATGGTACAGGGCGGTCAAAGTTAACGCGTTAACGGAAGTGTCGTTTAACTGCACTCATTGTCTTTGATGCAGGGTTAATGTGCGCGGTCCTGTTTTAGCCTCTGCCCAGTTTGAGGAACCGCAGTGCGGCAAAATTGTGGGAAGCCACAAGGAGCAAATAGTGCGCAGAAATGGGCAAAGAAAGGGGGTATTTCCAAGGGCAAGATTAGCGTCAAAGCCCTGGCAGACGACCAAAGTTATTTGTGTTGCTGTGACTGGAGTTCTCACAAAGTGGCGCACTGCAGGTATTGTTTAGTCATTTATTCAGTGATACGTTTGGGTAAAGTGTCCCAGCTAACGTTTTGCTTTGAACTGCTAGCTCAAATTTAGGCTAGGAGCTGCTAGCTGCTGGCAGAGCCTTTGAGAGCTATTTGGAGTGCTAGCTAATGCTATGTCATCGACGCTAGCATCGACGCTAGCACAAAACTAGGACAGGAACGACATCCAATTTAAAGCACTGAATGAATACAAACCCACCGTCCACCTGGAGTTTGTTTTTCAGAGAAGTTGTGTACCACTCAGATCTTACCTTTATGGATTCCCATGTAGTATCAGCATTTGGTGGGGGGGGGGGTGGAAAGTAAAAATAGAATATAGCCCCGCTGCAGCACGTGAGAACCGTGAAGGTGCGTTCGAGGACCGTCAAGCAGTGGGACAAATCGCCGCTGTCTTCAAACACGAAAAAACTGGCTGATTTATTTATTGTTTTTGAGTGAAAGAATAGCCCTTATTGCCAATATTGATGTGCTTTTACACAAAATTTGATGTAGATGCACATGGAATCATTTACCACAAAGAGATTTACATCCCTACTTGTTATAGATAAAAACTTATTTTAGACTTTGACGGCCTTTATGGAACTTCAAGGGAAGTTGCTTGGTTACAGTAGCTCAGTTGTAGAAGAAAAAGACAAAATGCTCTTAAATAAAAATAAATGCAAGGTAATTTCAAACAAAAATTATGTATAGAGATATTTTTATCTATATATTATATAGATAGATATATAAGTATAATATAATACATAAAAATAAGTAATAAAGAAAATATTAGATAAAGAATGTTAGCATATTTACAAATAGTGTGTAAAAATATGGCACAAGTAAAGTACCTGTGATTAAGTGTGATTAATTAGGAGTTAACTATGGACAAAGTGCGATTAATCAAAATCAAATATTTTAATTGATTTTTTGTCATCAAGCTCATTTTGTGATATGTTTTATTTGGCCGCATGGTGTTTGAGTGGTTAGCATGTTGGCCAATTGGGTTTGAATCTCTGTGTGGAGTTTGCATGTTCTCCCTGTGTGTGCGTGGGTTTTCTCTAGGTACTTCGGTTTCCTCCCACATTCCAAAAACATGCATGTTAAGTTAATTGGTGACTCTAAATTGTCCATAAGTATGAATGTGAGTGTGAATGTTTGTGTGTCTGCCCTGCGATTAACTGGCGACCATTCCCAAAGTAAGCTGGGAAGTAAGCTCCAGCCTCCATAGAAAATGGATGGATGGAAGTTTTATTTGAAAATCTTCCAAAAAACAAAATATCTAGAATTTTTGTTTTATGTTTACTTCTACTAATTGTAGTGGAGGTACGGGCCATTTCTGACCTGAGGTTAAATTCTAAAAACAAAAGAAAAAATATATTTCAACATTTTTTTTTCCTACAAATGTTGGTGGAAATGTGAAGGCACAGACCATTTTTAAAGTAACAAAAATATATTTTGATGGCATTCCATCCATCCATTTTCTATACCGCTTATCCTCATTAGGGTCACGGGTATGCTGGAGCCTATCCCAGCTGACTTCAGGCGGGAGGCGGGGTCCACCCTGGACTGGTTGCCAGTCAGTCGCAGGGCACACTCACATTCACACTCTAATGGAGAATTTAGAGTCTGCAATTAACCTAACATGCATGTTTTTGGAATGTGGGAGGAAACCGGAGTACCCGGAGAAAACCCACACACGCACGGGGAGAACATGCAAACTCCACACTTTATTGGAGATATTTGTCGTTTATTCGAAAATCAAAGAAAATACACTTTTTTGGAAATTTCGGTGAATAGCTGAAGGCACTGACCAATTTGGACCTTAGATTAAACTCTAAACTTTAAAGTTTTATGACGAACAATCCCGCATTTGGAGATGCACGATTTTCATCTGGCTTATTTTGTGTCTCTTTCCTTTGATCTGAAACCTTCTGATTAAAATGAAAAAACCCCAGAAACAAATCCTATTTGAGCTGTCATTTGTTTGAAGGTATACAAAGCAATGCTCATCAAGCCTGTTCTTTGTAGCATTGCTATTAAACAGCGATAGAGACAATCTGAGGATGTACAAGTAGGGATCTTTAGGAGATCTTATGGTACAGACTAAGCACCCTGGGTCCATGAAAGATGCCCACGTTAGATCCACATCATAGGACCCGTGCCAGCTCAAAGAACATGAGTCAAAGTGGCCTGGAATTAGCCCCAAGCGGGAAGCTCTCTCAGAACACAAAAAACCCCAAAACAAAACCCAGTCCATATCCCAGCTCATGCATTTTACATCAGCCAGATAGCGAATCCTTTCAGAAATAAATATCAATTATTGAAATGGTTAATTAGGCGCTGTGTAATTGCCGAAGAGACACATGAATAAATAAGTTTGACTATTAATTATTGATTCAGAATAGAGAGAGGCGGGATCCAGACCAGTTGGGAGTGCATTTGAGAGTCTCTTAAGATGAACCGCAGCAAGAAATATGACTTTTGGCCTTGAGTAATGTCCAATTAAAGGATTTCCAGCGTTTGTTGTACAAGTCAAGTGCTGTGCCTTTTCATATGTGTGGACAACAATTCCCACGAGACTCTCAAGCAGAGAAAAGAGTCCACAAGTGGGCCACAAGTGGAGGTTAGACATAGTCAGTCCACCAAAATGAGTAAGAATCAACACGAAATGGAGGAGGGACAAAAAATACTTTATATCAGAAAAAAATGGTAACAGTTTTATTTTATTTGTATCATCTGAAAACTTGTATTTTGGAGACCCTTTAAAGTTCACATGTCCACCAACCCCCCCCCCCCCAAAATGTCTTAGTTTTTCAGATAAAACAAAAAATAACAAGTCAAAAGAAAGCCAGTTTTTAAAAATTACTCTAAATAGGGATTTTGGAGGGAAAAGTTTTTTAGTGAATAACAGATAAAGAACAATTTCTTCTTCCATTTTTGAAGATATGCAATTTGTTGTTGACTATGGATGGAACATACTGTGTACTGATATTGCAGGTGATTTTTCGTCCCATATCGTGATACTATCGTTGGTATCCTTGGCAAACGATGGTGATGATATTGCATCATGGGTTTGTCACAAGCTTGAAAATGAGCTATCAAAAGCAAGTTGACTTTTATGAAGCTTTTATTCTCTCATGTGATTCCAGTAGAGCCATTTTGCTTGGAGACGGCCAAGCAACTGGTGTGGGTGGTCACGATGCACATGGCAACATTACAGACTACACAAAACTTCCATTACAATGTTGAGACTACAGTGAAACAACACAGGTTTTAGGCACAGAAGGGTGTAAACGCTCAGTAAGAGGGAAAAACTGGAATCAGTTGACCTCAGTGACGCGCCTCAGAGAGCCGATGGTGGGACTGGCGCTCCCCCACTCGCTGTGCCTGCGGTACTCGCCGGGGCGCAGGAAGTACTGGCGCCCCCTGTAGTTGGGGTGCTCGTGCAGAATCCAGTAGCCCTCCATGACGTTGACAGAAGAGATGTCACGGGTGTGGAAACGCTCGTTCAGATCCGGGCAGTCTTCTATTAGCTCCAGATTCTGGCCGCCGAAGTCGGAGCGCTCAAAGATCTTCATCCTGTAGCTGCCGTTGTACTAAAAAATAGTATTTGTTTTAAGGTCAAACCAAAACAGTTAAATGTACTGACTGCTTTGAGGGCAAAGCCATTCCAGGCTTGGCAGTTAACCAGACAGGCACTGAAACTCACAGGTGGCACCATACGGCAGGAGCGGATGCAGTCGTTGAAGCCGGCCCAGCGCTGGTAGTCTGGGTAGTCGCCCTTGTGCAGCATGTACTGGTAGCCGCTGTAGTTGGGCTTTTCGTAGGCCACCCAGCAGCCACTCTCCACACGTATCGAGTTGCAGCGGCTGAAGTAGTTCTGCATTTCCGGACAGTCACTGTTGCACTCAAAGTGACGGCCCTGGAAGTTGCGATCCTCGTAGAAGATGATCTATGCGTGGGGAGGCACGACAAAAGGTCATGGTGGTGATGGTTTAATTTATTTGAACACGCATACAAGCTTTGGGTAGAGACCGAAAGGACAAGATGGCGGGTACAAGCGGCCGAAATGAGTTTTCTCCGCAGGGTGGCTGGGCTCTCCCTTAGAGATAGGGGGAGAAGCACTGTCATCCGGGAGAGACTCGGAGCAGAACCGCTGCTCCTCTGCATTGAGAGGAGCCAGATGAGGTGGCTCGGGCATCTGGTTAGGATGCCTCCCGGACGCCTCCCTGGGGAGGTGTTCAGGGCACGTCCAACCGGTAGGAGGCCCCGGGGAAGACCCAGGACACGTTGGAGAGACTATGTCTCTCAGCTGGCCTGGGAACTCCTCGGCATCCGCCAGGAAGAGCTACACGAAGGGAGAGGGACGTCTGGGCTTCCCTGCTTAGGCTGCTGCCCCCACGACCCGACCTCGGATAAGCTGAAGAAAATGGATTGATGGATGGATGAATGGATTGATGGATGGCATACGAGTTACACTGGAATACATCACGTAATACACTCCACAGTTCCACATATCCAAAAGGAGCAGGAAGAAGCAAAGCTTATTTAATTCTAACCCCCATGGGTTTCAAATCAATCTCAATACATTTGTTCACCTCCTCTAGTCCAAATGTACTCTCTGCAAGTTTAAAATACACAGGAAAATGATTACGTAATGTGAGAATGCGGTACAATAGTAGTCTTGTAACAGTAAATAATTGATATAACAGTAATAGTAAATAGACAGAACAAAACATAGTTGGATAATGAGTGAGTACAATGTACTCACAAAAGAATAAAGTGTTTCGCTGAGGTTATATTTCTGCTTTTGTGTTGAAAAGATGATGGCATGCACATTTGTGGCTAGAGTTATGGTTCGGTCTAGAGCCACGGTTAGGGCTACAGTCACTGTTGGGGCTCAGAGGAGGTTTTGGTGTATGGGATAGGTTTATGGGGTAGGGATGGCAAGTGTTAGGAAAAAAAACCTAAAGTTAGTTTGAAGGCTTGAACTTGGGGTAGGCTCAAGGGCTACTGTTAAGGCTATGGTTCGAGCTGGAATCAAAGTAAGGGGTAGGGTTAAAGTAAGGGATAGTGTTAGAAGGGCCAAGGATTGGGCTAGGGCAGTGGCTCCCAAACTTTTTTTTCCTAGCGCCCCCCTTTTGGAGATAAAATTGTTTTCAGCGCTACCTCCACCCCAAAGATTATGGTAATAATGAAAAGTGTTCGTGGTAGCCCCAGTCATAATGCCGGGCCCCCCCTAGTGGGAGCGCCCCCCAGTTTGAAAACCACTGGGCTAAGGTTAGGTTTAAGGCTTGGACTTGGGTTAGAGCTAGGGTTAAGGGCTACTGTCAGTGCTATAGTTCGAGCTAGAATCAGGGTAAGAGTTAGGGGTAGGGTTAAAGTAAGGGATAGTGTTAGACGGGTTTGGTTAGGGTTAAGGTGAGGACTAGCCAAGCAAACTAACACTAACTTCTGCTGTGTCCTGTGCATCGAGTATACAAAACTTTAAGATTGGGATAGGGTTAGGTTTAAGGCTTGGACTTGGGTTAGGGCTACTTATATTACAGGCTAGGGTCCGGGCAAAAGTAAGGGTTAGGGTCAAAGATGAAGTGTTAGCAGGCCTTGAGTCAGGGTCAGGGTGAGGACCAGCCAAGCAAACTAACCCTAACTTCTGACATGTCCTGTGCATCGAGAATAGAAAATGTTAAAAAAATGAAGATACACCGCATTAAAATATGGTTTTGATATAACGTTGCTATGTCCAATAATCTTTTTCAGGCGCTGCAAACACATCCATAACTATAACTTGGCAGTTTTAGTGCCTGTATATGCAAGAAGTAATACATACGTAGTGTTAAAAGTTTCAGGATTCTGTTACCGTCAAAATATATATTTTGCACACTTACCTTGCTCATTGTCACTGTGTTTAGCTGAGCTCAGAACCGATGCCGGGTCCAGTCAGGCCTCTTTATAGACCTTACTGGCTTTATAGAGCGGAGCCAAACAAAGATTTGCCGTGTCAGCGGACCGTCCGACGACGACCGTGCTTTGTCTCTGCTAAATGCGGCGTGAAATACAGTACCGCTGCATTTCCCACAATAAGACCTGCAACACGTGCCTCACAAGCGTGTTGATGATGTTGCAAAACAGACGGCGACGGGTCAAATCATCAAAAGGAGTCACATTGTTGCGTAAACGAGGAGGCTTTAATCTTATATTTCACTTTAAATGAGGGTCCTCATCCTGCGTAGCGAGCCGACCACGGGGTCGTGGCAGCCCCAGTCACCGCAGGCCCTGTACACGCCCGGTCGCAGGAAGTACTGGCGCCCCCTGTAGTTGGGATGCTCGTAGAAGATCCAGTAACCCTCCAAGATGTTGCAGGAGTAGATGTCGTGCGAGTGGAAGCGGTCGTAGAGGTTGGGGCAGTCGTCCATGAACTCCATAGCCTGTCCCGCCATGTCAGGCCGGTTGTAGATCCTCATCTTGTAGGATCCCCGGTACTAGGAGGGGGAAGACGATTAGTATGCTTTTGTGCTAAACCCTGGGAGCCCTATTTGTCAACTCCTCGCCCTGACATGATCTCCCGCTTTGAATTCAAAAGAGCACTCGGGTTCTTTAAGCAACAGATGAGCAACAACACTTTTGGGGCGTGACAGAAGTTTTGATTTGTTTTTAATTGTTACTATTACACCCCCGTCATGAAAAGTGCCAGAAGCCCTCAGCGTGTGATTAGCAGAATTAGAATGAAGGCACTGAGTCTTATGGGGTTGTATGATATTCCTTTTAAAGGCTGACTGCTTCTCCTTGTGGGCCTCACAGCAAAGCCTTTCATGCTATGACCTGCCAAAAGGATCTCTAAATGGAATCAAAAGGAGCGGTGATTGACATCCATTTTGAAAAAGCCGCATTTGATGTGCAAGGTGAGCCGAGTGCGCGCGGGGGGACTGGCGGTCCAAGCTGTCTGTTTGATTGACTTACGGGGGGGAACATCTGGCAGGAGCGGATGCAGTTGTTGAAGCCCATCCAGGTGCGGTAGTCGGGGTACTCTCCGGGGCTGAGGATGTACTGGTACCCCGAGTAGTTGGCCTTCTCGTAGGCCACCCAGTGACCACCGCTCACCCGGATGGAGTTGCAACAGATGAAGTGCCTGAAGGTGTCCATGCAGTCGCTGCTGCACTCCCAGTGGCGACCCTGGAAGTTGCGGCCTTCGTAGAAGATAATCTTGAAGTAGAGAGGAAGATGTCACTTAAGGATTGTTGCGGTTCATTGATTGAGCTGTAGGGGGCACTGCTCTGCTTTGAATAAGCCATCACAGTCCAACAGTATATTACCAGGACTCTAACAATAGATCCAGCTGGAACAAAGCTGGGATATTACCAGTACTGCATGCACTTTCATCCTTTATATGAAAACAACAGATGCAGTATGTCCTAAATGTAGGACCAATAGGGTGAGAAGTTCCTTGGTTCCGGCAGCCGCCGTTCTGCTGAATAACTGTCGGTGCTGTGTTTTTTTTTGTTTTGTTGTCCGTGTGATACTGCTGGCTGTAAAACAAATTGCCCCTCGGGGATAATAAAGTTTACCTTGACGACGAGTGTGAAAATTCAGACAGCATTCACTGCAATGTCCTGACCGACCATTCCATGTGGCAGTTCACAAGGAACTGCCACATGGAAGACTTGTCAGTTTTTCAGCTGGCATATAGCAGTCAAGCATTACGGGATGTAGTGCAAATAATGCATATATATGAAATAAAATACTTCAGACGTGTTTTTGGCACAAATGTACTGTACTGTGGTGCGTCATGGGTGTTTCCTGTGTCTACACAACAACAACTGTTATGTTTGGAAAAACATTCACTTTGAGACGTGTTCAAATCCAAAACTGATGTTAACGCGTGAACAAAAACAGGTTTTCAGGCAAATCTAACCAGTAAATGGCCCCTAAGCACTACTAGTACTCCAAAACCAAGTGTGTGAGTTCATACCTTCCCCATGGTCTGATGGATGTTTGCGCATCATAGCTGCACACACACACCTGTTTTATACCCTCCCACTTACCTCTGACCCCTTTTTGTGCCACAATGCTACCTTATCTCCTCTCTGCTAGAGTTTACCTATAGAAAGAAGCATGCAAACGCTGCTTGTGCTATTCTGTGTTGGCCGTGTGGGGGGGGAAAAAAAAAAAAGGACAAAGGGGCTTTTAGGTGCATCCTAACAACAAAGCGTTAAACCGAGTGTACAGGGGACCAACTACGTGATTTTCACCTTTATATTTCTGGAAAATGTGCACTTTGTGTCTTGTTTAAACGAGGGGTACAATAGCTTGTGGCAAAAAGTGGTGTTTTTGATTCACCGATTGTTTAACCGTCATTTGTAAGGGTGTAGTACAACTGGATTCAACGGTAGTGACAGCTTTAGGGTCATTGCTACTACGGTAAGCTTTGTGTTGTTGATATAATCTCCAGTGCGTTGAGTTGTCTTCGTTTGCTACAGAAGTGCCGCAAATCCAGATGCAACTCTTTTACACACTTGTGGTCCATGAATAAAATCAAACGTTGGGGGGCATCTTTGTAGGAAAGTGATAGATGTTTGGACTTGGAGTCTTTTGCATTGTAAGCGTAGCCGCGAGCTGCTGATGCCGGCATGCATTGTGTGACCCGAAAGCCCCGCCCTCTCCCACCCCGTAGCTTGATGCCAGAAAGGTCATCTTTTAGCTTTTCATGGAGATAAAGAGTGAGCACATCCTCTCTCTGTGTGCTCCCTTTTTGTTGTTGTTTTGCCAAACCATAATAGTCCATTCTGTGGTAAGAACAGCGCTAATAGGCATTTGATGTGATATTATTACACTGTAATATGCAGGGTGATTGTGGCAGATCACCATATGCAGAATGGTTTACGTTTTGTGGGGTAAATATTCACTCTAGTACTGTGCTTTATGTAAAATGACGGGTCCCAATATCCTCCCACACGTGCACACACACATTCACACCTAACTACAGTTTACAGCAGTCATAATTAAATAGCAGGCCTCTGGTTCCAATAGGAACCCACCGAAGACCCTTTTTTGACCAAAATATAATAACAAGTAATCATGCTTGCGGACCAATCGCAGCAGCGGTTTGCAAGCGTAATTATTTCAGTCTTAAAAGTTACGAGACAGGAAAGCGGCGGCGTCACTCAAAATGAGCCAAAAAAATGGTGTTATGGTATGGTGCCAGTCTGGATCCCTACATGCAGAGGCCCGAGGCAGGTAAGCAGAACACCAGTCTTTAATGGTTTGACTAACAACAAAGGGCGACGGTGATTAATCTTACACCATGAAAAAACACAAAAAGATCAGACTGAAGCCAGTGGCTACTGGTCGCAACAAAAAAGAATCCAAGAGACCAGTGGTTCTCAGTTATTTTCGGTCACGTCCCCCCCTAGGGGACAGAAATGTTGTTGTCCCCATGCCCCCCCATTTGAAATACTATTGACAGCTGATATCTATGTATCTGTACTGTACAAACTGAATTTGAAACTGAAACCAGGAAATTGCAACAAAATAGAGCTGTGAAGTGTCTTCTAGAGTCAAATGGCACGTTGAGTATAATACATTTGGACGTATTGGCAGGTTTACAAAAATATTATTCGTACTCCCTGCCTCTCGCGCCTCCTCCTGACAGTTCCCCGCACCCCCCCTAGGGGGACCCACCCTACTTTTTGAGAACCACTGCCCACTGCTCTAGACAAATGTTTGTAGCAAGTGAGACACAGTATAAAACTAAATAGGGAATAATCCATCATCTCCCAGCTGTCAGCAATCATCATAGGTAAAGTAGTAATTCACATCAGGTGAGCCCATTTACCTCCAGCCGGGGGAGACCTGGGGATCTGTGAAGACAGAAAAAAGCAGGAGAAGGCAGGGAAACAAAACAAGGGAGCGTGGATCATGACTGGACAACCCTCCAGCCGCGTATAATTGGGCGCCACCTGGTGGCCTACCTGGCTTGTAATTGCACTGCCGTGGCAATTAAATCGCCTAGGTTGCCCGGAGTCTCCAGGAGGATCATCTGGTTCTTAATTCGCTTGGGGAGTCCAAGAAAGAAGGCGTCAAGGGGAGGTGAGGGATTCCAATCACTTACTGGCAGTTAGGGGACAGCCAAGGGAAGACGGAATTCTATGCCTCAATCTGACACGCTGCATCTACCTTGGCGCTGCCTCAGGAGG
The DNA here is from genome assembly GCA_024372805.1 of Oostethus manadensis. Taxonomy (NCBI): domain Eukaryota; kingdom Metazoa; phylum Chordata; class Actinopteri; order Syngnathiformes; family Syngnathidae; genus Oostethus; species Oostethus manadensis. The sequence continues at coordinate 843,512 of QODF01000157.1, forward strand.
GCTCCAGCTGCCCTCCAGCTAGGTGGGTTCCACAGAAACACATGCTCTAGGGCCTTCGAAAACCACCACTTGACCGTAGCCCAGGCCCCTGCCTTGCCTGTCATATGTGACGTTGCAAAGGCCACCCGAGCACGTTGTGGGCGAAAGGCGGCCGCCTGGAAAACACATCGGTTTAGGAAGGTGTGCAGGTCACATGAGAACTGCTGCAGTTTAGAGAGCTGGGGGCACAGGGAAGCAGAGCTGGCTTCAGTTGCTGGCTTTGATGAACGGTGGAGCGTGAGCTGGCTGTGTGGCCATAAGAAGTGTCTTGCTGCTCGGCTAGATTCAGCACACTATCCCCAAGAGCGTCAAACTCATCCACTGGCTTGGACAGGTGCAAAGCTTTCAAGCCATTGTATTAGCGGAGCTATTCTGTTATGGTTTAGTGCAATTTTGGAACCCCAGATATAGAGGCGAGTGGCGGTTGAGTAAAATGCAGTCTTTATTGGTTCTACTACCAACAAAAGGCAGTGCCGACAAAAGCTTACAACATGAAAAACACAAAAACATCAGGCTGTAGCCGGTGGCCACCGGTCACGCCAAAAAAGCCCAAAGAGCAAGATGCTATCTCCTATCTGGCATAGGTTAGTACAGGGAACTTAGAGGAATAGTCCAGCATCTCCCACCTGTCAGCAATGAGCGTATGTGGGGCGGTCCATAATTCACATCAGGTGAGTCCAGTAGCTCCGCCTCCTTCTGGGACCAGCAGATTTTGGAAGACAGAAAAACAGGAGAAGGTAGGGAAACCAAACAAGCAAGCATGAATGTGACAAATTGTTTACTTGCTCCGAAACTGTAGGGCCGGTGAAAAGGGAAAATGTGACGCGACATTAGCTGACAAAAGGCACTTCATTCGGGAGGAAGTCCGATGTCTGGTGAGAGCGTGGAAAATAATGCTACCTAGAGTCCAGTACAAAAAGTCCAGTTATAACAAATTCATTTATAGCACTTCATTCATTCATCCCCCTTTGAACCTTGACAGGACACCGAGGAAGGTCTTCCATTTTCTTGCCATCTGGCCCCAAGTCATGCCTTGTTGTTTACCCTCTTGCTCCGTTGATCTTCTCCAGGAGTTTTTTTTTTGTGTCTACCTCTCTTTTGTTGTCCTTGTGGATTCCAGCTCAGAGCTTGGTTTGCTATGGTGGTTTTTGGTTTTCTCAGGGTATGCCCTATCCAGGATCACTTTCTTCTTTTAATTTGGATGTCCATGGGAAGCTGGTTTGCCCTGTTCCATAGATATTGATTTGTCACCTTATCTTGCCATGAATTGATTTGCCAGTACTTGTCCTGTTTTCACATCCTGTCCTCGCTGTCCTGGGTTTTCTTTAAGAAAGTGATGGAAAAGCCCAGGTTTAGCTTGTTTTTCTATTGGGACTGTAAATTACCCTGCATTATGCTACTCTGTTGCATGTGACCTAATCACGGCCGGCTTTATGAATTAGTGTTGCCAAAAAGCTAAAGAAAAACCAATACGTATGCTCCGTGTTTGAGTCCTGAAACTGGAAAACACCAAAAGAACAACACCCAAGAATTGTCTTTTTGGATTTTGTCTTTTGTTCTCCGTGAGGCCCAATAATATTTGAGTGAAGGACATTTTTTGGGGGGGAATGCAAATCCAGCAAATCTTTGATTGATGAATTTGCATTTGTAGATATTTTTTAAATTCCAATTCCGTGTTTGCCACATGGCTCCACCTATCTGCGACATTTGATTGTGTGGGGGGTTGTGTAATTGGCCGTGCAAACGCCGTGGGCATACCTGTCACCCTGTAGTCCTAAATCAGCACAATCATGTTTGCCATTAGTTTAGCAAGCGGATGCAATTAATGAAATAAACACAGCTGTCACCCCAGCCGACGCCAGAACATCAATAAAACATCACACACACTTATAGGAAGCCATTAAAGCTTTAAATATCTCGTCAAGCATTTTGTCAAGCAAAAGTATATCCGAAATTGCCTCTACATTGATAAAAAGTGTCAGAGAGAGAAGCATTACTAATGGAAATGCGGGCAAAACTGGAAGCAGAAGTGATACTTCCAAAGTACAGTCATCCCTTGCTGAGGGTTTTTAGAAACAAGATGATTACTTAGCTACTTCGTGTCAGTGCTCATGTCAAACGCTATCCGATTGTGACCATGCAAAATGTGAAATTGTGACCCAAAACTGCTATAAAATTAATTAATATTTCAAGTTAATTAATATCAAAAGGTTTGTGTTTTACCCCACCTCCCGCCCAAAGTCAGCTGGGATAGACTCCAGCATACCTGCGACCCAAATGAGGATAAGCGGTATGGAAAATGAATGGATGGATGGGTTTGTGTTTTTATGTGTGCAAGAGTACGGGGTGCATGACTTCAGATCAAATGTCTTTTAGTTTGAGAACCACTGTTCTAAATGAACTCATTCATTCATTCATTTTCTACGCCGCTTATCATATTTGAGGAAAAAGATACAAATGTGCAAGTTACGTTTACAACAATTTAAGTTTACAAAGTAACAATAGAACTACTCACTATAATATTCATTCATTTTCTATGCTGCTTATCCTCATTAGGGTCGCGGGTATGCTGGAGCCTATCACAACTGACTTTGCAGCGGGAGGCGGGGTACACCCTGGACTGGTCGCCAGCCAATCGCATTCATACCGATGGACAATTTAGAGTCGCCAATTAACCTAACATGCATGTTTTTGGAATGTGGGAGGAAACCGGAGTAAACCCACGCACGCACGCACAGGGAGAACATGCAAACTCCACACAGAGATGCCCAAAGGAGATTCGAACCCTGAACCTCCTGACCGTGAGGCCAATGTGCTCCCTGCTCATCCACCGTGTGGCCGTTCTAAACGAACTAAAATACAAATACACTTTAAGACAATAAAAGATGATAAACTGTAGTCTAGGCTGGTAACACACACCAGACTTAATCAACAAGAGGCTTTTATTATTTTATATTCACCTAGTAGCACAATAATAATATTTTCAACATCATCATAGTAACAACACGGGCTACTGTTGTGGCCGTACTCCCATTTATTGAAACACACAAGCATTATAGTCCTATTTATGTCTTAAGTGGTGGTGGGTGGATCAACTATACAGTATTGGGTAATAATAGTGTAAAGCTTACTATAGGGGTGTTATTTAATGTCTAGAGGGCTCTAATATTGTAAAATTCATATTTTGAAATTCATAAACAAGTTTTCTGTGCTCGAACTACAAAAACATTCTGTTTATTAACATTGAATCCTACTTTGCTGAAATTCACTTATCGTGGAAGGGTCTAGAACCAATGAAACGTGATAAACGAGACATTAGTGTATAAGTGTCATAAAGGTGCATATACACGGAAATTTTTTACCAAATGTATCTTTGGCAAATAGATAAATGTTTGAGAAACACTGATATTTCATTTATTGTGTATATTTCCAATACACTGTAGTTTTACTCTCTCACAATGACTCATACCGCAGTTAGAGAATATGCGCCCAAACTACGAGAAGCAAAAATTCCGTTCTTTCATCTTGCAGGTTTAATTCCCACTCAAGAGTGCCATGTGTGCAAAAGTGCCACCATCATCATCCTTCCGACCAGGACAATCCCCGAGGAATTCTGGCTAACCCAAGCTCATTAGTCAGGACTTCTGGCTCTCGTCCCGCAGCTTCTTCAATGTTCGTCTTTAGTCACGCTTCCCTCCGCCCCTCTCTGAAGGGAGCGTCACATCACACACACCATCTTTCCTCGGAGGAGAAGTAAAGAAGCTACCCGCTGCGGAGCGTTCCACTCTTCATCTCAGAATGATGGAAGAAAGGAAAACGAAGAAAGGAACATGGTGGTGGTGATGATGGCGGTGCTGTGGGGGGGCTCTGTTCCCACCTCCATTGTGTCCGAGGATCTCGCTGTGCAAATGCGTGTAATCGCGAGGGAGATGACGACACTAGTAGCCCGGAGAAGGACTGTCAGTTGGGGGATGTGGCTGACTGATGCGTGCCCCACCGAGAGAGGAGAAACTTAGATAGACAGATAGCGACGGCGGCCTGAGCTAACTTTCAACCGCTTTCAACTCTGTGGCTTCTTGAGGGAAAAGCACATTCCTGTTACTAATTAGAATCTGCAATTCATACATATAGTTCATTTCCACTTTGTATTAGTCATTTAGCAGTCCAGTGCAGCATCAAATGCAGTGCTGGCAGCACTCATGCAGCCCCTCATGCAGCTGGATGTCGGTATTGGGGTCCAGTATTCAATGTCTGGAGGGAATAGACGTGGACCTTGGACAGACCACTAGTCACGTGGAAGAATTTGTTACAGAACGTCTCTTTCAACTTTTGACAAAAGTTGCGAAGGCTTCTAAACAAGTCAACAACCAGAATTGTTCTGCGTATGCCATTCACGTTCGTATCCGCGCTATACTGGGTTTTTGACATTGCATCCTTTAGCCATCACTCAATTCAATGTTTTTACAGCATATATTTATTTATATGCAAATCACAACAGCAGTTATCTCATGGTACTGTACACGTGAAGGTCTCAAGTGAAAACAGAGAACCAACTGAAACCCCACATGAGCAAGCACTGGGTGGCGGAGGCAAGGAAAAACTCCCTCTCCGGAAGAAACCTTGGACCGAACCCATGCTCTGTGGGGCGGTCGTCTGTCCCGACCGGTTGGAGTTGAGGTATAACAAAAGAATAGAGGGATCGAGGGTAGATCAAGTCAAAAGTATTAATCCAAGCAACATGGAGAAGTGTTTCTGATCCATATCAGTGTATCTGGGGTCAGTTCTAACGGTATACTTGTGTCTTTGCCCCGGATTGAGTCGGGGAGATGGTTCCATAAGCGAGGAGCCTGGTAACTAAAGGATCTACCTTCCATTTTCCATTCCATTCCATTTTCTTCCGCTTATTCGGGTCCGGGTCGCAGGGGCAGCCGTTTCAGTAGAGAAGTCCAGACTTCCCGGTCCCCGGCGACCTCTTCCACCTCCACCGGGAGGACACCAAGGGGTTCCCAGGCCAGCTGTGAGGCGTAGTCCCTCGAGCGTGTACCTTCCATTTTACTTCTAAAAATTCTAGGGGTGACAAGTAATTGTAAATTCTGTGAGCGCAATGTTCTACTGGGTTGATAACGTACCACGAGGTCTTTACTGTTGCCTGACCGTGTAGCGCTTTATATGTAAGAACAATTTTACACTCAATTCTAAAGTGGTAGTGGCAGGATTTTTTCAGATTTTCTTTGTTTCATGAATGGAAAACTGTTTTTTTTATACTTTGGGAACTAAAGGAAAGGTCGTGATCGAAGATGACACCAGGGTTTTTGACTGCGATGTGGGGGGGTGAGTACAATACCATCTAGGGCAGGACTATCATTTGCAATCTTGTCTCTGAGGTGCTGGGAACCAAGGACTATGATTTCGGTATATTCTTAAGCGCTAAAAAAAAAAAAACTCAAAAAAGGCTAGCAGTGAGGACTAGAGGTATAGAAAATTAATTGATGAATGCCAATTTAAGATGCTCCACTGTCAGTGGCATGTGGAAGAATCCATTAATCATAATGTTAGCTGCATGAAAGTCAGCTATGTGAACAACTACACTACCAAAGCCTTTCTCTCGAGTGGAATGTGGGACATATACACAAGCAATGATCCTTACACTACTGTAAGGGCAATTTGGAGTATCCAGTACCATAGCAAGCAAAGGGAGAGGACGCATACTTCCAAATCCAGCATTAAACCCGCGTCCTTCTTGCTGCGAGGCGACTCTGACATACATTAAACTCTGTTGAAAAACATTCCAGATGACTTCTTTCAAGCTAAAACAAAACCCATTCTGTGACCCTGGCGTATAGAACAAGTCTCACCCCCAAAATGTTGTCGTGCGAGATAGGAGGGCAGCCTCGCCGCCGCCACCAAACTGCCATTGTGCAAACAATGAGCCGTCACTCCGAGAACCGGATTAATCTGGCACGGAAAAGTGCGGGAAAAAAATGCTCGCCAAGCAAGCCTCCGAGTCAAAAATGAGGACCTCTTTTTTTGTTTTTTTTTTTAAACAGAGAGATCATCCTCTGCCTTTTTGTCACAAAACATCTCCAGGCGTGCCGCTTCTCTTGTCCTTGCCAGCGTCGGCGCTCTATCGGGACTGCCAGATGCGGGGCGCCACTGTGAGGCCGTGCCAGGCCCCTGGATTTGCCGCGATTTGTCTGATGTACTCCATCTTTTTTTTAATTAAAAGCGGAAATGGTGTTGGAAGCAGAAGGAAGGCGCTTGGACCGAGCGAATGGCTGCAGCTGTCAATTGTGCTAACTCGTTTGCTCTCCGTCGTCAGATTTTGTGCAAAACTGCTTGGAGTTTGGAAGTTTGCGGTAAACCTCATACTTTGATACACACAATTAACAGTGTCATTAAAACTCCTCTTAGCAATGAAATCGTTGCAAAAATGTATGACAATGCAAACATCTCAGCATTAGGCGTTCGATGCTGCGCTTTCATTTCGATGCACCAGAAACACAGCTCGTATTAAGCGGGACTGCAGCAAAACATTATACATTATAAATAAAATAAATATATCATATAATAAATGTATGTAGATAAAAGAAAAACGTTGTATTTGGGTTATTTTTCATTATTTTGAATAGTATTCCCCTAATTACTTTACTACCCCTGACATTAACAAAAATTGTTCCCTTTTTTCATAAATTATCATACTTTTTTGTGTTACTGCTTCTGTTTTTTTGTGTTAATAACAAGGAAAGAGAAAATTGTGATTTTAAATATAGATTCTTGGATTTTTAAAAATTGCTAGACATCCCTCAGTTTTTGCAAGTTTTATGTTAGCGGTGAGTTTCCCACTTTGTTCGACCGTCCTTGAACGCACCATACAATTTTGCAATGCATCATCTCTCACACTGCACAGTTTTGTTTTCCTTTGGCCTTATCCCTTCAGGGGTCGCCACAGCGAATAAATTGCCTCCATCTAACCCTGTTTTCCGCATCCTCTTCTCTCGCACCAACTACCTTCATGTCCTCTTTCACTACATCCATAAACCTCTTCTTTGGTCTTCCTCTAGGCCTCCTGCCTGGTATATCAAAACTCAGCATCCTTCTACCAGTATATACACTATCTCTCCTCTGGACATGTCCAAACCATCTCAGTCTGGGCTCTGAATTTTTTGCCAAAACCTCTAACATGTGCTGTCCCTATGATGTGCTCATTCCTGATCCTGTCCATCCTGGTCACACTCAAAAGAGAATACTGTATTTTTGTAATTTTAGTTTCACCTCATATTGGCTCCAAAATGCTGATACTCTGTGGGAATACATAAAAGGTAAGATTTGTTGACCTTATTGAGTGACAATGCGCATATTTGTTGGTGAACTTCCCGAGCTCGTACTGGTGGATGGCAGGTCTTTATTCATTTAGTGTTTTTAATTTCATGTTGTTCATGTCATGATTATGCACAATACATAATAAATATGATGAATGTGACTGCACGGTGACCGAGTAGTTACCATTTTGGCCACACAGGAGATCTGGCAAGACTTGTGTTCAACTGTCCGTTGGGCATCTCCGTGTGGCGTTCCAGAAACATGCATGTTCGGTTTATTGCCCACTCTAAATTGTCCATACGTGTGAATGATTGTCTATATGAGCCCTGCGATTGACCGGCGACCGGTCCAGGGTCTACCCTGCCTCGCCCAAAGTCAGCTGGGAGAGGTTCCAGCGTACCCCCTTGTGAGGATGTGCGGCATCGAAAACGGATGGCTGGATGGATCGCTATAATGAATGCATGTTTTACTGATGTGTTGGAATTTTTTTCAGTGACTAGCTAGCGTACTGCTAATGCTATTTCGATTTGGTGAAATACCTGTGGTGCATCAGTAACTTCTCTCTTCTCCCCGGCAACGTATTTCGTGACCCCTCAGCTCACAGTGACACAAAAATCTTTTTCTTTGGCCGTTTCTGCTCAATATTTGTGGCTCCACGTCACCTGTCACACCCCTGCATTTCCTCTTACCACGATGTGGGCCGAGGGCCAAACGGGACGTGCACCAGTTTTTCTCTTTGAATGTTGACTTTGTCGAGGATTTATTTAGTTCAGAGTCGTTTGAGTAACACGCTTTCAGCTCCGCCGTGACCCGGAGCCATTGAAAGGCGGGACAGGTGCGCCTCTCGGCAGACACACCAGGGGGAGCGCTGGTTTCTAGTCTAGTTCCCTCACATTTCGGGCGGCGTGTTTTGTGCCCCCGAGCTCGAAAGCTTTAAAAGAGCAACTTTCCGCCCTGTAATCCGGGCGCCTTTCAAACAAGTCACGCTGTTTACTGACACATGACAAAAAAAAGAAAATACAAAAGTTCAAGACTTCCCTCCTCTCTCATCTGACTGCTTACAAGACTGCGAGCTCACCTCCGAGCGTGGCCCCTCGGTCCTCCAGAGCCCCCGGGAACAAACAAAGTCGGGGGCCTCCCTCCCCGCTTGCCTTTCAGCGCTCGACACATCTCTAATCACATCTGACGCCCTTGTTCGCATCTTCAAATTTGTCATCAAAGCAAATGTGTTCTGACAAGAGAGAGTGACAAGCGCACCAGAGGAGCGGCGGCAAATCAGCGCTTTTTCTCACCGAATATCAATTATTGATCATGTTGCCCCTCCTCCTTCTGCCCTGGCAAGTAGACACCTTGTGATAATGAAATACATCAATTTAAAAAAAAAAAAAAATGCGGGCGCCATTGTTGCAAAGCTTTGGCCCGCTTTGATTGACTGCCTGCACATTTTTGCAGCTTGGCAGCCGGGCGACATGAAAGCGGGCCTCCTCTTATTGCCAGAGGCCACTGGCAATTTATTTAGAGGAGCTGTGTGCTGCCGTCCCAGCAGGTAGCAACGCCGACCTAATGACACACACCTCCGTACCAAATAGGAATGACCAAGAAAAATACGATTATATAGGCAGAACCAGCTTATGGGTGGACATCTGAACACAATGCAATCCAAAACCTCAATCCAAAATCAAATAAGTAAATAGATATACAATCATTAATAACATACCCAGAGCCAATGCAAAACTTCCTTTGAAAAAGTACCAATCAGACAATGAGAATTAAACCCCGTTTTGACTGATTCGAAAAAAAGCTCAATCTAAAATTGAGCAATTCTTCATAAAGTAACTAAATATGCAATCACTGGTCATAATGAAAAGCTCTCGCGCAATCTAACGCGCTTGTCCAACAAAGACAACAAGCCTCAGCTGTGCGCAATTAGGAGCACTTCTATTAAGAGCCAATACAAAAAGGCTCAGACAAAATCCAGTTTATTATATAGTGAGAGCCGTTTGTAATATTTTGTCTCTCCCGTGTCGTAGAAGACGGCAAACTCCAACCAAAATAAATAACCTAGTTAAATAAATAGAATATATATATACACATATATATTGCATAGATTCTGTTATATATTTATTTCACCCCTCCTTGCAGTGTTCTTTCAAGAACAAAGCCAAAGTGTGAATTGTGCACTCCATCGCAGCACAGCGGGCGCCTTTGAGAGGCTGCATATAAAATAAAAGCGGTGCATTAAGTTAGTTCAAGTGATCACATTAGGAGGCGTTCTAATGGGAGTGTGCAGACAGCCCGTTTGAAACAAGGAGCTTCTGACTGAGGAAGCAGCTGTTCGCTCACTCAAAGGAGAAGAAAAAAAACAGAACAATTGAATTCATTAAGGGTCAAAAATGATTTTTTTTAAAAAAAACTGTATTTCAGCTTTTTATTCTGGACCGGAAGAATATTAGCTTACTTTTACTTTTTTTTAAATTGTCGAAACAAACAATTCCGAGGAAATTATTATTTTTATATTATTTACTTGATTTTACTAATTTGGAATGGATTTTTCTTTGTTATTATTGGATTTATATTTAAATCATATATAATAATGTATTATTATTTTAATTAAGTATATTTATAATGTAGCAGTAAACCTTTTAGGGGAGCTTATTTTTTCATTATTACAATTATTATAGTGATTTACTATCATTATTAAGACATAATAGTGCATTTTATGTATAGCAACTTTCAAAAACACTGAGAAACATTAGAGCGTTTAAAAAAATCAAATATTTAGTAGCACAGGAAGTAAATGGAAAATAATGCCCATAAATGCAGTAAAGAAGATAATCTGTGGCTTCTATGTTTGGAAATAGTTGCCAATAAACTAATAAACATGAAGTAAGCAAGAAATCAATTGTTTTGTCATCATCTGCCCCATCCTATGAAATCATCCCATCCACTAGAGGGCACTGGAAGCCAAAGCAATGGCTTCCATGTGCAGACACTTTTTGCTTGCTTTAAACAGCAGCCAGCTTTGGATGTGCATTTGTTTGCTTGGATCTAAACATTTGTAACACGTACGAGCCATGAGTTTGCGTGCTGTCGTTTTTGGCGAGGAAGCGCTTGAAAAAACAAAGAAAAAACTCGCAGGATGACGTGACCCGCATCCCTCGACACGCTGCTACTTTCAAACCAAAACACAAAGTGCACAAATTGTGGCTTTGGAATATTTTCAAGCCGCTGTGTGAGTGTGTGTGTGTTTTGGACGGGGCCGTGGAGACGAGAGTTGTTGGTAAAAAAGAAAACGATGGCGGTAGTTTGTGGCGGCATTTGAAGTACACTTTTAATCTGTTAAACCACAGGAGTCAAACTCAAGGCCCGGGGGCCAGATTTGGCCCGTCACATCGTTTAATGTGGCCCTCGATCGCCTGGGACAAATGTTCTTCAATAAACCATCTCATCTTTCTTGCTAAATGTAGTTGTTCTCATCATCTGAACGTGAATATTGTCTCATCATGCAACAACATAATCCAAACATAAATCATATTTACTATGATGTATAGATAAAATCTAAGCAAAGTATCTATTATATTGTCAAAAATAGCTGTAAAAATAATAAAGAAAATCCTCAAATGCATGGGAACTTGTATAATAGTCATCATCATACAGCAACTGCACATTTACAGTAAATTATTATTATTAAATATTATTAACTGTGATGTGTCCCTCGATGAATAGAAAACTGTTAAACCAGTGGTTTTCAAAATGGGGGCGCACCCCCTGTGGGGGGGCAGGTGTTAAGACAGGGGCGGGCTACCGTGTACACTTTTCATAAATACCGTATTTTTGGTACTATGGCTTTAATAATGAAGTGCCTTGTTTATGGATTTTGTTTTGTTTAGCTAATGAACTTTGGGGAGGAGGGGGTCGGGGGTTACGTTTGGGGGCATTGCAAAAACAGTGTGGGAACCACTGTGTTCCTTACCATATCTTCAGTGTTATATATTTTTTATTTTTAAAACTGCGAAGTACTTTAACCCTGTGTGAAAATATGTATTTGATGCAGTTTTTAGCAGATCAGATTTTTTTTCCCGAATAGCGTCCCTGACACGCAGCAAAGCAACGTAAAGGCAAGTGGTCATTACCTGCCTTTAAGTTTTGGTTTTGTTTTTATGACACACAAACAAGGCCCAAAAAGTGAATTAGGCCAACATGTGTTCTTACTGCAGGGTCAGCGTAGCTTTGCCCTGTTCTTTTACAACAAGAAGGATTAGCCTNGTTTTGTTTAGCTAATGAACTTTGGGGAGGAGGGGGTCGGGGGTTACGTTTGGGGCATTGCAAAAACAGTGTGGGAACCACTGTGTTATATATTTTTTATTTTTAAAACTGCGAAGTACTTTAACCCTGTGTGAAAATATGTATTTGATGCAGTTTTTAGCAGATCAGATTTTTTTTCCCGAATAGCGTCCCTGACACGCAGCAAAGCAACGTAAAGGCATGTGGTCATTACCTGCCTTTAAGTTTTGGTTTTGTTTTTATGACACACAAACAAGGCCCAAAAAGTGAATTAGGCCAACATGTGTTCTTACTGCAGGGTCAGCGTAGCTTTGCCCTGTTCTTTTACAACAAGAAGGATTAGCCTCCCATTTTGTGAACAAAAATTAAACTGATATCAGAGATCTCATTGGAAAATGAAAAACGGGGAAAAAACTGAATTCCACGCGAAACTTTAGCATTTTGTGTACTGTATCATACTGCAAAAAATTTGACCCCAATCAGATTTAGGACCACATGTAGAAATGATTTGGGTAAAGATCGGATTCCACAAAAAAAGTTGGAAATGTTTTTTTCTGCCCATCAACGTAGCCCTGCTTTTCTGTAGCAAGAATAACTAGCTTCCCTTTCTTTGTCCTGTTCAGCCATCGGGGCAGATAGTTTCGATGATCTAGATGCCCTCACATGCTAAATAAACTTGCTCTGCCAGGGAAAAGTATAAGACACTCTCCCCTGTTACACAGATTTTATTTGACATCATTTGACGTTTACTGTTATGCAAATCTGGAGCGCTTGGACAGGAGCAGGAGGGGATAGACAAGAGAAAGGAAGACGGGAGTGCAGGGAAAAGACGGGCACAATAATACCAGCAACACCAATTGCAACAACATTTACAAAACAGCAGAAACAAAATGGACTGCATCAGCAAATGTCTATGGCCGCCATAGAGACCATAATGGAAAAAATGGCCACAGTGATAAAACTGTACTGAAACTGCCACACTTATTAATGGTAACAGTAGCAGTGAAAAGATTAACCATAAAAATAAAAAAGATGACAATAACTGTTAGCAGTCATATTGCTACCATCACTGTAATAAAGCTAACAACATGATAACAACATGGATAAATCAGCGAGTTATGTGGGGAAGTACATAAGTACGGTAAGTGTACTGTATATATGTATGTACAGTATGTGTGTCCAAGTATACCTGTTTGGTATGCATGCCCACAGACATGCATAAATGTGTGAATGTGTAATTGTCACTTAGAATGTATGAAAGGTCAGGGACCGCCCCTCACCACCCAGGTCCGCAGGAGCCAGGACGAGCCGGGAAGAACCAATACCAGCCCCCCAAGACCCTCTCCAACAGATCTCCCCAGACCACTCGGGCGCCGCGGAGTGTGGGTAATCCCCACCAGAAAAAGGGCGCCGGCAGGCTGGAGAACAACCAACCCCCGAGACCGGCGAGCGACCACATAACAAGAGCAAATGGGCACCGGGGACCACACACCAACGGGCCCAGAAGCTTCCACCACCTGCCATAAAGAAGGCTGCCCAAGACCAGAAGCATCCCACCACCAATCCCAGCCAACGCTGCATGGAACACCATGCCGCCCCCAGCCCCGCCCGGCCAAGACAAGTTTGCATGTTCTCCTGGTGAGTGCGTGGGTTTTCTACAGGTACTGCGGTTTCCTCCCACATTCCAAAAAAACATGCACGTTAGGTTAATTGGCAAACCTAAAATGTCCCTAGTAATGAATTTAAGTGTGAATGGTTGTCTATATGTGCCCTGCCAGCCCTGCTGGCGACCAGTCCAGGGTGTACCCCCGCCACCCCAGTGAGGATAAGCAGCATCGAAAATGGATTGGTGGAAGGATATTTTTAATAATTGGTCAATGGCGGGATTGTTTTTCGATGTTATATCACTGAATTTTGCCCTAATTATAGATTTGATTTGTATGTATTCAAGAAACGTGTTATGGTTTATTCCATATTGCGCCACAAGGGCATTAAATGAGATGAAGCTGCTTCCTTTTCTGATATCTGTCACGCATTTAATTCTCTTTTTGTGTCATGTTGGAAAATCCAATGCCTTCTTCTTAAACACGATGTCAGGACTATACCAGATGGGTGGGTAACAGCGGGGAGGGTTCTAGAATCTGATTATTGCTAAAAATTCCCGCCAACCTGTTAGAGTGGTGCTTATATGTATCATTGTGAAACAATTCTTTTTGGAAGGATTTGGGAATTGAAGGGCAGGTTACAAATGTGGATTTTGGGTGATTGTTCATTGTCTAACCATAAGTGATCTTATGGGTTAGGGGTCGTCTGTTTGCAAGGAAGTGGTGGGAAAACTTTGGGAGTTCTAAGCCCCCATATTCCTTGGACTTTTGTAACGTTCTGAGACCATTTCATGCTGACCTGTTTTTCCGATGAAATGTATTTACAGGTATATACAGTATATGAATCGAATTATTGGAACCATGTAATGGAGGAATTGGTGGGGATAATGGAAAAGAGACATACCTTGGAAAGATCATCATTTTCACGGTGGATACTCTGCCCATAAGGGAGATGGGCAAGGTTCTCCGACATGCGGATCTGACAGGTTGGAAATGTTGATACCCAGATATTTTATGTTCCCTGAACACTGTGGGTTGGAGGGAGGTGCTCCAGAAACCAAACTTAAAAGGTATAACCGTGGATTTGGACCAATTAATGGCGTAGTCTCAGAAGGTGCTCAAGTTGTTGATGAGTGAGATTGATTCATGAAGCGAAGAATGTGAATTTTCTAGGAAAAGTAGTACATGATCAGCATAAGGACTTTTGATGAACATTTGTTGTGTGGATCCCTTTTAATACTTGCATGTTGTCAAATTGAGGCTGCAAGAGGTTCAAAAAAGATAGAAAAGAGCGGGAGGGTGGACAACCCTGCCAGTGCCTCTTTGCAGAGACTATTCTGGAGAGTACTTATTATTGGTCCAAACACAGGCCTTTGGGGTGCTGTATAGTGTTTTGATCCATGTTCTCAAGGAATCTCCAAAACCAATTTTTGGCAGGGTTGCAAGGAGAACTTTCCAGTTTACTCTATCAAATGCTTTTTCAGCATCTAATAAGACGATTGTGGTTTCTAAATTATGGATGACAGAGTGATCAATCAGATTAATTAGACGGCGTACATGCGGCCTCCCCTTGAGAAATTCCGATTGATCACTTTTTCCAGTCTTCTAACCAATACTTTGTATTTCATTTTAAGATCTGCATTAATCAGGGAAACTGAACGATAACTAGAAAGGGAGTGTTGGGTCCGGTTGGGTTTCAGCAGGAGACTGATTGTAGCAGAGTTCATGGTTGGGAGAAGGCCTGAATATTCTTTAATTTCCAAAAACATTCCAAAAAATATTGGGGCTAGCAATGACCAGAATGTTTTATAGAAAAATCCAGCAAGGAACCCATCGATTCCAAGTCAGAAGCTTTTTTCCCTAATAAGTTTACTCAAACCTCTCCAAATGTAATCACTGTTTCCTTATCAGTAATTAAATCTACAGTAGTTTAGGTTTTCTCAAGTTTGTGTTCATCTTCTGAGTCAGCAGTGTCAAGCAGTTGGGTTTTTTCCAATAATCGTTCTTGCTTTTTCTTATACGACAAATAAGAGATAGTTTTCTCACGAGTTGCTACCTTTGCTGTCTCCCAGAGTACACAAGCTGAGATTTCTGTTTGGTTGCTAAAGTCCGAAAACATTGTCCACTTTTTATCAAAGTACTTCAGAAAATCAGGGACAGTAAGTAAATATATAATAAATCCCCAGCGTTTAGTAGTTGCACTTATAGTTTGATTAATGAAAAACAGAGAGAGACCAGGACGTGCTCACCTAATTTAGGCAGTTTGTTCCCTACATGACCGGTGTCATAGTTTGGTTGGCCTTGCCAACAATAACTTGGACCCGTTTCCAGTGAGGGTTGGACTCCGCCAGGGCTGCCCTTTGTCATTGATTTTGTTCATTACTTTCATAGACAGAATTTCAAGGGGCATCCAGGGCGATCAAGGGGTTCCGGTTGGAGGGCAACAGGATTGGGTCTCTGCTTTTTGAAGATGATGTGGTCCTGTTGGCTTCATCAAGCCGTGACCTCCAACTCTCGCTGGGTCGGAGTGGGAAGCAGTTGGGATGAGAAGCACACCTCCAAGTCCGAGTCCATGGTTCTCGCAAGGAAAAGTGTGGAGTGCCATCTCCTGGTCGGGGATGAGTAGCTCGAGGTTATATATACATATATATATATATATGTGTATATATATATACACATATATATATATATATACTATGTGTGTGTGTATATATATATATATATATATATATGCATATACATATACACATACATACATACACATATATACAGATATACTGTATACATATATATATTATATATACCCACATACATACATATACTGTATACATACATATATATATTATATATACCCACATACATGCATATATACTGTACTTACTAGCTAGAATGTCTAATCTGGGTGTGGGCATGTGAGCGACACTGTATGTGTGCATGTAAGTGTAAGTGATGTAAATGTTTATATGTGAGAGAAGGAGAAGTGGAAAAGGGCTATAGCTGTCGGCTGATGAAAGGTTTGTCCACCTTGATGACAGCTCGGCATCCCTCATTGATGAACTTCCTCCAAAAGGGAAGAGGTGTCGGCAACTGTCGAGGATTTCCGCGGGAAATTGATCGTCAACGCTCAAGTCCTTCCCCTTCAGCTCTCGCCCTGTTGCTTTTGTTAAAAGTGTTTGAATTTCGCCACAACGGGTCTCGGATTTCAGTTCTCATGTTTTTTTGGCTCCCAGCCTGCGGAAGCAGTGGTAGGTGATACTTTTGGGCAACTTCCGCTGGGAGTTTGAGCTGTTGCGCCAAGAAGGCCCTCACGAACTCCTCTGGGTCTTCCTCTGGTTTCTCCGATACCCATGAAGATAAGATCATCCCCGTTGTTGTTGTTTTTTCTTGGGAGAGCTGCAGGACATCGATGGTGAGGGACTTCACAGACTCCCAAAGGGCTGCATTCTCCGTGACAAAGGAGACAATCTGCTTTGGGATGAAGTCCAGAGATTCATGATTAGCCTGGAACTCTTTGTGTAGGACTTTGACAAGAGCAAGTCGGACGTCCAAACAAATCAGTCGTCGAGGATGTCCCTGACGTCAGTACCTGGCGGCGACACCTGTCTGGGTGACTCCTCCAGGGGTCTTCGCTCGGAAGGCGGCTTCTTGGATGGTTTTCCCTTGACTAGGCGATTGAAGCTCCTGTAGATGTATTCCTCCAGATCTTCCAGGTTTGACTTGGTAAAGTTTTAGACTATTCAATATGTCGGTTAAGGCTTGATATACTTTGTGGGTGTTTTTAATCATTTGGATTGTGTAGGAGTGCCCTGCTTTGCTTGTGTGTTTGAATCGCTCTCGTAAGATTAACTAACTCTGAAGTCAAGCACGGGCCGCAAGGTGGCTGACCGGGTAGCACGTCGGCCTCACAGTCAGGAGGTTCAGGGTTCAAATCTCTGTTGGGCATCTCTGTGTGGAGTTTGCATGTTCTCCCCGTGTGTGTGGGTTTTCTCCGGGTACGCCGGTTTCCTCCAACATTCCAAAAACATGCATGTTAGGTTAATTGGCGACTCTAAATTGTCCATCGGTATGAATGTGAGTGTGAATGATTGTTTGTCTTTGTTTGTCTATATGTGCCCTGCGATTGACTTGGGACCAGTCCAGGGTGTACCCCTCCTCTCGCCCAAAGCCAGCTTGGATAGGCTCCAGCATACCCGCGACCCTAATGAGGACAAGCAACATAGAAAATGAATGAATGAAATCAAGCACTTCTAATTTCCCATCTGTTGGTTCTGGTTAAGAAATGTACAAACTATATTGAATGAAAATGGTGTTTAGAGACTTCTGAGAGCCACATCTGGCTCCTGACGAAATTTAGGACCACATTTTGAAAGATTTTTGGAAAAGTTGGCCTTTTTTTTTTTTTTTACTGTAGGATCAACATAACCTCAAACTGCTGAAGGAAAAAATATTTAGCCCATTTTGCGAATGAACATAACTGGTAATATCACGGGCAACAAGCTTTTCTTATTCCCATTTGTTGGTTCAATGGGAGATCTAATTAGGAAATATTCCAATTCTATCTGATTCCAGGAGAAGCTTTTTTTGTCAACAGCTGGATGTTAGTCAAACTGCTTTTCAGCACTTTCCCTTGGCACCCTTGCCAAGGGAAACTTCATAGACTATGGGGCTCCAAGGGTTAGGGAGGACCCCCTGTTGACCAGATGTTGAAAATAAATAGAATTCCATGTGAGGCTTTTTTGTTTTGTATCATGTCCATGACCTGAGATGCTAGCCTGCATATTGTAAGTACAATTCCTGTAAATTGCCATAATTTAACAAAAGAGTCATATTGCAAAATTGATACCGGATTTCGGACCACGTGTCCAAACAATTGAGGAAAAGATGGAATTTCCTGTGGTTCCATGAGAAAGTCGCTGCTTTTTTCCACCCACTGTTGTTGCATCAACAAAGCTTTGCTCATTTTTAGTAGGAATGAGTTGTCAATTTTTGGGATTTGACGGCAAACATCTCCCATTTATGCATTCCTCTGACAGTTCCAAGAAGCACTGACACAGTACTTCTGGGAATGATTGAAAAGGTAATGCACGATGGAATCAAGCATGTAATTAACATCCCTGTTTTACGCCTTCAAGGTGTGCTGGCGATGATGTGAGCGAGGCCTCTGAGGATTAACTCCACTTCTTCCCCCTCTGGAAGACCGGCAGAGGCAGTAGCGTCTCCACTCGTGGGAGCAAAATTAAAAAACCATAACACACCAAAGGGAGAGATCTAATTCCCGTCATCAAGACCCACATTCTTTTGCTCTTTTATTTTTTGGCTGTTCAACTTTTTGGATTCCTCCTCCCTGCCCGCGACACTGTCTTGTGTTTTCTAGTTTGTTTTTCGCAGCCTCCTCTGGCTGTCGCCGCCAAGCGCTACAGCCACTTTCAAAAGCTCGCCTGTCACGCTCTGCCTTTGAGGCCGCTTTGAAATTTTAACGTACATGTTGTCAGATGTGATTGACAGGTCCGTCCCAGAGCAACGCCGGGCTCTGCAGGCAGGCAGGCAGGCTGTCTTTTCTGTTGAAGAGATGCAACAAAGCATAGAAAAAGCCACAGAAGAGAAAACACACATAAATAAGTAAAACTAAACTGCCCTTTCATCGCCTTTTCCACGTAAATGAGATTCATGGTAAGGTGGCCATGCTTAGACCCTCAACGGGACACCAAAGGCAGCACGGCAAGACAGCTGCTGGACGTTCTTATCAGTTGAACACCCCATAAATGACATGCCGTTTATTTTAAAAGGTGCACGGGAATGCTGAGTTTTGCTGTCGTCACGCTGGCAAAATGCCAAATAATAAATACATTGTTATGGCCCTCGGTGTATGTATTTGGTTCAGTTGCCTTCGAGAACCAGTCCAGCGTGTACCCCGCCTCTTGTCGGAAGTCTGCTAGGATAGGCTCCAGCATACCCCGGTGAGGATAAACGACATAGAAAATGGATGGATGGTTTCTAGAACAAGGAAGCATTGGGAATTTGAATGGCAATGATAACAATTAACAATAATGTGTTAAAATAAATCATAAATCACTGAATTCAACTGTATGATTATTATTTAAAAAAATATTAGTTATTAAAGTAAAAAAACAAAATTTATTATTATTATATATTTTCATATTATTTAGTTATTACTAAGCATTTTAAAATAATTTTTAAATAAAAATGTATAGCCACTTCAAGGTCAAATTGTTATCTTTACAGTTTTATATACATTTGTAACATTTCGAAAAGGAGAAATAAGTTAACTGCGCTTATTAAATTTTTTTTTTTAAGGCCTGGGAACGCCTTGGTGTCCTCCCGATGGAGCTGGAAGAGGTCGCTTTCCCTACTGAAGCTGCTGCCCCCGCGACCCGGATAAGCGGTGGAAAATGGATGGATGGAATTTCAGCCTGTTGAATTTGTTTTTTTCTTAGGTTAACAACATTTCTGTTTGTAATCTTTCATCAGTGACGCTAATTCGGATCAAAAGGGAGCAACAACCAGGCAAGTGCGCTTAGGACACTGTCATAACAAAAAACTGCACGTTTTTTGGAATTTTGCCCATCATTCACAATCCTTTTGTGAGACATTAACACACATCTTTCTCCCTTCTGTGCTTTCTAAAGGTATAAAAACAGATGTTTAAAAATGCACATAACAGGACACATCTATTTCGCCTATAAAGCTTTCTGGCAAAAGAAAAAATCCTAAATAAACCCACCATCAATGTGGTTTATTATTTTTTAACAATTGTAATTACATAATGCGACTAAGCTACGATGACATTATCATCATTGTTATTAACATTACTACATTACTGGCGTGCTCTCACCCAAAGTCACCTGGGATAGGCTCCAGCATACCCCCGCACCCCGAGTGAGGATAAGCGGCATAGAAAACGGACTGATGGATGGATGTTACTGGCATAGTGACACCACACCACACCGGCTAGCGAGTAACTTGACCACAAACTTGCCTGCAGCGCGTCAGCGTCACGCTCACAAGGCCTCAGGCCACCGAAAGGTAACATATTGGAGCTGCCGCTGCTGCCTCTGTTTTTTTGTTTTTGAGTTTGACAAGGTTAACACTACGCGTTCCTTTCTATGTTGCTATGTGAAATCAATGCAGCCAGGAAGGAAGTTCCGGTAATGCTTCAAATAACCAAACACTAAGTATTACATGCTATCACGAATGTGCCTTTTGCTGGTCCAGCATGTAAATAAAACCATAAAACCTGTCAGGTGGTTTAATAACGGGCTTTGCGAGTATCCCATTATTTGCATTAACTAGCTGCCTATTTTTTAAATCAATCTTCAGAAAGAAGAAAAATGTCTACCATAAGGATTGTGGATGATGACCTTGAACGTACCTACGCTGACGAGACCACAAAATAACCGTCTAGGTGCCAAAAGTTGGGAGAGAAATTGGCATAGAAATCGAGGCCGGTGTCACGAGTTTCATCACTTGTCCCGTTTTACTCCTGTGTTGTTGTGATGGGACTTGAACAACAGTTCTAAGACACCGTAACACGTGTCTACACTGAGCTTGCTGTTGCTACACAAGTAGGACATAGGGCCCTAAGGGCAACGTTGACAAATGCAAGTCAAAAGACGCTCAAGTATGCTATCTGGTGTGTTACCAGTGTACAGTATTATAACTGTATACTATTTATGGTCACATAGGCCTTTACTGTAAAAAAAAAAAAAAAATTAAATAAAAATTTAAGAAAATTTTTTTATACAGCAACATAGCAAACAAGGACACAACCCGGTAAACCAGGAGGCAAGCTACAAGACAAAAAGCACCGCTGACCAAAAAGAACATTAAGGTGCATCTCTATGATCCCCAAGACCTTTGGGAAAATACTGTGGTCTGATGAGACAAAAGTTGAATTACCAACGGTAAAATATGGTGGTGGTAGTGTGATGATGTGGCGTTGTTTTGCAGACTTGCTGTGATAAATGGAACCATGAATTCTGTTGTCTACCAAAAAATCCAGAAGCAGAGTGTCCATGTTTGTGATCTCAAGCTGAAACAAACTTGGGTTCTGCAGAAGGACAACGATCCAAAACACACCAGCAAGTCGACCTTTTAATGGCTGAAGAAAAACACAATGAAGACTTTGAGATACTTTGTCATGACCTTAAAAATGTTAAAGTTGATAGAATTAGATAATGTAGTTATTCTAAGAATGTGCTGGTTTCGGGGTCAAAGCAGGAGTCCCAGGTTTCTCAGGGTGCATTGAGCACTCTACGAGGATCTGGGACCTAACCCAGAAGACCAAATGAGAGAAAACTGATCTGCACGTCTGGCTTGACCTTGTCAATGCTTATGGATCAGTACCACACCAGCTGATCAACTACACCATGGAGGTCTTCCACATGCCCCCGTGTATAAAGAACCTAGTTGCATCTTATTTCAGCGACCTGAAGATGTGCTTTGCCCTCCAAGACTTCACCGGTGGCAGCAGCTACAAGTAGGAATCCCGATGGGGTACCATTTTCCCAATATTGTTCATGGCGGCCTTTGAAATAGTCCACACTGGTGCAAGTCAAACGGTTGTAGGAATCAAGCTACCATCTGGTCAGAGACTACCCCCACTGGATGATGTCACCAGCCTCCTTCAGACATCACTGTGTAAATTCTGATTGCAAAAAAAGATGGATGAGTTGATGGCTTGGTCAAGGATGAAGATTAAGCTTCCCAGTCACTTAGAAGAGGAGTCAGTGCTGATTCCATAACATTTTCCATTGGTGGAGAAAAAAATCCCTCTCCTCTCCGAGCAACCCATCAAAAAATGCCGGGAGAAGCAGTTTAACATCAAACTGTCGGACAAACATGTTGGGAAAACTGCCATGAAGCAGTTAATGGACCAAAGCCTGGGAAGTGCAAGGTTTGGTGCTACCAGTTCACTCTAAACAGGAGGGAGCATGAAAATGAGTGAGATGTGTTTATCCACTGCAAACAAGATAGATCGAAAAGCCAGTTCGTTCATCCGAAAGTGATTGGGGCTGCCACGATGCTTCTTCGAAACAGGCCTGTTTGGAAAGAACATTCTGCAGCTACCATTGCGGTCCAACACATTGTTGTTTGGTCTACCGACGCAAGGTAGGTGTACCTTAATGAGCTCAGAGTTCCACAGGAGGAAGGAGTTGAGGCTGCCATCTACCCAGTTGGGGTGGGATGCCGAAGCTTTGTGGGTCTGTCAACTGTACGCCTCTTGAGGGACGCAGGACCGACTGGGAGAAGATGAAGAAAGCGGCAAAACTACTGTCAGGGGAAGCAGAAAAGGGCAGCTTTTGGCTCTGGTTGAGGAGAAGGGACAAGTGCTTGGGAATGAACAACTAACCCCAGTCAGGAGATCTGGAAGACCAGGGTTCGAATCTCCATTGGGCATCTCTGTGTGTAGTTTGCATGTTCTCCCCATGCCTGGGTTTCTCCAGGTACTTCGGTTTCCTCCCACATCCCAAAAAACATGCATGTTAGGTTAATTGGCAACTCTGGAAATTGTCCGTGGGTATAAACGTGAGTGTGAATGTTTGTCTGCCCTGCGATTGACTAACGACCAGTCCAGGGTGAACCCCGCCTCTCGCCCAAAGTCAGCTAGGATAGGCTCCAGAATCCCCGCGACCCTAATCACGATAAGCGGTATAGAAAATGGATGGATGGATAGCAAAGTTAGCAAACTAACCAGTGGTATAGTCAACATAGTAAACTAGGAAGGCAAACTAAATGAATAATAAGGTAGTATCACTATTTAAGTTTCAAAGTAAATTTTTTCCTGCATTATTCTTTATTCCTGAGCCTGAATCCTCAGGGCGAACAAAATCCAATCCACAGTGGGAGGTGAGTTTCTAAAAATTTGCTGATCCAATTTAGCCTTGGTGGAGGTCATTGTGGGACAGTCTTTGTTTAAGAGGTGCTTCCATGGCTGGGTGGAGAAGGAAGAAGTGCTGCGCTGATGAAAGGATGACTCCCCGTGTGACTGAACGGTTAGTCCTTCGCTGCTAGAAAAGAAAAACGTGTCTGCCCTTTGATAACTGCTTGACATTTGACAGTTTCTTTTTTTTTTGTTGAAAGACTCCAGCTATCAGATACAACAGTGCAGTGCTGCTTCTGTTGGCCTATTTAGTAGTTTGTTTCTGTCTACAGTTTAGGTGTAAAAAAATATTTTCAAACTTTAAAGATGATTCCTAAGTAAATCAACACTAATTACTCAGCCCCATTTTCAATGTCGATTTCTGGGCTAAATCAAGGCGATGACGGACCGACCAGATTTAGCCCCCCAAACACTGTCCAAATGACATCTAGTGCTGGGTGGGCTTGAGCCTTGCATTTGTTATACTTCATTTAGTTGGATGATTTAGCCATTCTTGTATGCTTGAAAATGCTTAATTTAGGCCAAGAATAAGTACAGGCCCCTAATGAAAACAAAAGTCCAGCCAATGAAAAATAAAGTGATAAAAAAGGGTGTGCAAAATACTGCAGCATGCTGGTTAGATCAAGCGTTTGGAGTCAAGTGTGTAGAATGAGAAAGGCAGGAAGTGTCGTTGCACTGCGCATGTGGTGAGGAATGTCCGTGTCATGACAGTCTGCCTGAGTGCTCTCTCTTCACTTGCACATAAATGGCCAACTGAATTACAGCCATCCTGACATGGAATTATTCAGCCGCCGTTACAATACATTTAGGGTAGGCTAATCATTTAACAGGTTATAGATTAATTAGTGGTGTGATTTAGACTTAGCCTTGGTGATGAATCATGATTAATTAATTTGAAAACCATGATTAATCTGATAAAAAAAATCTCAATCGCGTCACATCACTCATTTTTAAATGATCAGAGGAGTCGTGGACAAACGTTATGGCACTATCTTTTCACCAAACGTGTTTTCGGTATATTTTGGCCTAACTCACGTATCAGCGAGGCCTGGTGTTGAGCACCAGAGTGTCCGCCTCCGCGTGACGCTGAAGTGCATCTCTGTGTTTGGTTGTCAGTGGGGTATTCTTTTTTTTTCCGATGTCTTCCACTCTACTCCATGTTATCTTGGGGGGGCGGGGGGGGCGGGGGGGGGGCAAAAGCAAGCCACAAGCTGGAGGCAGGCAACAAAGCCACCACCAGTTACATAATTCATGTCAGCCGTATTCAAATAAAATTTATCACATTGTCAATCACGCAGCGTGCGTGCACCGAACGCTATAAATTAATAAAGTCCTGCTGTCGTGGGAGCACGTGAATGAGCGTGTTTAGTCATTCTGTTTGACAACACAAGGAAGAGGGCTGCTATTCCGCTGGGTGGGAGTCAAATTTCACACTTTCACAGATATTGTTCCCTTCCTACAAATGTTTAAAGATGGGAGTCTTGTGCTGGAAGGGATCGGTACTGACAGAGGAAGGAACTTTTGTCTGGGCACAAGCCGGGAGAACATTCTCTCATGGAGGTGAAAACAGAAGGTGACGAAACACAGATGGAAAAATTCTCCAATAGTTACTTTTCCATGTCGTTCTTCAACTGAACGTGTGCTAAAAGAATATTTTACACATTTCCTAGCTTCTGAAAGTGGCGTGTACTGTACCACACAGGGGGAAGCATACTACCATCCGTTGGTGAACAACTTCCTGTTCTACCATTAAGTCGAGGCTAAAAAAATGTATTCAAAATGTTTTTGTACATTTTATTTTGTATGTACATTTTTATATTTGTTTTGTTCATTTTAGGTTAGGAGGTCCCTCGCTTGTGGCGGGGCCTACAATTCAGGATCCCGAAAGAATGGCGAAAAAAGGAGTAGTAATTGACATGCTGAATTCGCTGAATGCTCCACTGCAATAGCAAATTTATTGCCGTAATATTTCACCTTTCAGTCCACACCAATGGTGCACTTTTTATATGTTCCGCCATTTTTCATTTCATTTTTTCCATGATCTAATAACAGAGGCCCCAAAACCCAGGTAAATAAAACATATAATCACCTCATGTTATTATCACACATGTGATTTTCATCTTTTTTTTCATTCAAAATCAAAACAAGTCATTCCAAACAACTACGAAAAACTCAACGCAATAAATGAATGAAAAGGAGCAGAAAGAAAAACAGTCTTATAATGTCTGCCCCTTTCAAATAACAATCATTTAACAGTTCAGTTTTACATTTTTTGTATTTTGTATTGTTTCACCAACAAACTCACAATGAAACAAATCAAACTATCGTATGATTCCATTTAAATGCGGTTTGACGGAAAATAGGAAACTTGAAAGCTGCATGCAGTAAATTGACAGAACAAATTCCTTTAGCAAGAAAACGTATGCATTTTTAGAATTAATACAAATATTTTATTACAAATAAATAATATTTCTAAATATATGAATAAAGAATACATACAAAATAATACTAAGCATTCCCAGGCCACATAAAAGGAAATTATAAAGTGACTTATTAATAAAGTGTGACAGCCGGCCTATATGTTTTTTGTTTAGTTACTATAAATTTTAGTTAGCTACCGTAATGGCCCGTCTAGAGGTGCAGCAAAAAAGCTTTCTCCAGCTCCCTCTTTTACTCGCACCCAAAGAAAAACGGAACGTCGACCGTCCTGCACCTGTTCCTCTAACCCGCCTTCTTTGCGAGCTTGCAGAGCCGCAGCTTCGCCTGAACACATGAACATGTGTGGCGGGTGGCGAATGCCTGATTAGAAAGCAGACACGCGAGGAGACTTCTCCGATGATTTCTCGCTCTTGAAGTCAGCCAGCCAGCCAGGTGTCGAGTGTTTGCGAGAGATATCGTTTGAAAGAACTTGAGAGACAGAGGCGAGAGACTCGCGAGAACAATGCGGATAAACAAGTCCTCACATCTCGAAACGGAAGTCTTAAAAGTCTCCTTTCAAACGCGAGACGGGCCTGGTGCTCATTAGCATGGCGAGCGTGCGTTTGCGGCAGCAGCCGTAGCACCATATGCAATTTCCTGCGCTAACATCTCTATCTTGTTTTTGTTTTTAATCGGACCTGGCGGATGCGCATCCCTCCTCGCACTCCCCCTCCCAATGAAGATCTAGGTGGAGGAGACGCTTCACGTCCTACAGCCCAATCTCCGTTTGTGTGATCTAGCCGTGTGTTGTGTAACACTCGTTTCTATTTTTCCAAATCCCTCTCTTGCACCTTCCGCGAGTTGCGTTTGGTATTGACTGTTTGTGCTTTTTAGTGTTGCGGAAAACGGCCCCGGGCCTGCGGATGGGTGGTGGAGGGAGGAGGGGCTCTTCTTGACACACTTACGCCCCCGATGTGAACTCCAGCTCCCAGCACTCCTGCAAACACGCAAAACCTTTGTCTTTGCTTCTTCTTCTTGTATGAACACCCCATCCAAAGATCACCGTATGGAAGATTAAGATGCACCACATCCCCCCTTGTCTGTGCGTCAAAGCACCATCCCGCGAGGGCTGTTAGAGGGCGGCACAGAGTCACCGAGGCCTCGGTCCAAGTTGCCAGGGAACAAACGAGATCGCTCCGTGGTGGTTTTTCCGCCAGTCGGCCAGCTTTCAGATCCCGCTTCTCGACTCATCCTCGTCTCTTTTCCACAAATCGATGCACTCCGGTGCCGCCTGTGATGAGCAACCATTGCGTTTAAGGCGACTTCGGCGGGCTCTTTGGCGGGCGATGTCTCACTCTTTGTTTTATTTGAATGCCAGCATACATTTCCTCCTCGACAAAGGCTGCTTTCTTCTCTCGAGTGAGGCCACACCGGGCGGCCGTGTTTGACAGCTGCAGGCAGTGCGGGTCAGCCAAGAAGTGCAAGAAGCGGGATCTTGGCCCGACTTTGTTGCGGCTGCTAATGCGGAGCGACAGTTTGCAGCCCGGCGCTACACTTTTCTACAGTATTGAATAGCAAAACTTGGGGTAGTTTGTTCCCAGCGTGAGCATGGAGAACATGGAGAAGATAGGAAACGAAAATAATACCTGTCATTGTAATTTTCTCTTCCTATTGTCAATATTTTGAAGGGGTGTCCAACCAATTAACGTACTGTACTGTAGTGCTTAGTCCTGTCGTATACTGCATGGCAATTTGTCAATACAGCGGTCAGAAAGAAAAACGATCAAACAATAAAAGTGGAAAAATAACGTATGATAAATACATAATATAATACATAGAGGTGCAACACTGGTGGTCGTTTACATACCGTAAAATCCGCTGCACTTTTGACACACATGGAACCCCGCGGCTTAAACAACGATGCAGCCGATTTAAGCACAACGCTAAGACTGTAGTCGGACTGCTAATAATATGTTTTGAAGTCTTATTCAGCAATGGTGTTTTGATCTGACAAATCTTATGTAACTTTGATCAGGTGGGGAATTACTACCGCCACTGTTTGGACCTTTTATTGGTCAGAAAATAGATACCTAAGACAAGTCAAATGTAGTATTCCGGTCTCTGGGCTACAGTAATGTTACATTGATGAGACATTATCTTCGATTACCAATGTTAAAGTTAAGGGACGACGGTACGCTGCAGTGAAACATACTTACTCCTCGTTGGCGTTTTACAGCAAACCACAAAGGAAAATTCAAGACGTGATTGTCTTTCAAGTCCCCATCTTGATGGTCACAAAAAAACTGTCGGCGTCCGCTAATGGAGCGGGCTTGGAGGCTGTTTGGAGAGCGTTTAATGAACACGACAATGCAGTCAGAGCCGTCATTGCCGGTGACAAGTACACCCTGTTAAAGTCCGTGTTTGGAGATAATGCGACAAATTAAAACAAGCCCACCTGGCCCGCAGGGAATTTGCCATACGTTAAACAAGATAGCGATGATAAGACGCTGCTGAGGTCTTTTTCCTCATCAGCAAATGTGCTGACGAGTCCATTTCCCTTCTCAACTCAAACAATCACCATTGAATGACACGAGGCCACCTTGTGGCCCCTGCTGCGTGGTACCTTTCCATCTTGCTTTGCCACCAGGCCGTCAGAAGCTCAAAGAGGCAGACCTTCGCTACATTATTGATTGGGCACTCGATTAAAGGTCACGGGGGTCCGGCCAATTTTGTCCCCTGCATCAGCTCTGTACCTGAGGGATAAGCGCTCAAAGTAATCACTGTAGCTTGTGAGTGGCTGGCAAATGTCAGAATAGCGTGCACTGGGGTTTTTAGGAAAAGTATTAATTAATGAAAACACTTAATTAGGTCCCTGAGGCTCGGGCTCTAATTGAGAGCGGCGGAGCTGGCGAGGCAAGAAAGGCGAGAACACAACAAATAGACAGGCGCTGCGGAGAACGGCGAATATGTGCAAATCACCCATAAATTAGCTGAGAAGGGGGGGGGGGGGGGAATTAAACAAACAACTGTTTAATTTCCTCTTCTTCTCGCATCTAACTGCGGCCTGCCAAATGTTCCGGCGCCCTTGGTGATTTCCGCGGGATGGCGAAACGTGGCACATAGCAACAAAGCATCTGTCTGTGCCCCCCATTCAGCACTCGTTAAGTTTGTAGCAATTAGCCAGCACTAGGCTCTTAGCGCGTCTCCCACTTGGCGAGGCTTCCGTGCCCTCGCGTCGCCCAACTTTATCTCCGCTAAAAGTCTCTCCACCTTGCATAATTAGAGAATTCCTCCTCCGTTTCTTCTCTTCTTCACGGGGGTTGGGGTGGCGGGGTGCTCTGTCTTTGCCCCCCGAAACAGACACACACCGCCACCCTCTGCCCCTTTTTATTTTTCTCCACATCCCGAGCGGCACCTCGAGAGCGCTTTTGTCAGGAAATCACACCAAGGATGTCTGAAAGGCTTGTGAGGCATAGGCGGGGGTTAGCTGCCGGTGGGCGGGCATGGGGTGGGGGTGTTTGGTGGGGGGCTACCAGAACATTGAACTCTTACACCAGTTTTGACAATTACCCCCCCGTTCCAATTTGGGCCCAGACTCAAGTTAACGCAAAGTCTTCCGAGCTCCGCAGCATTATAAATAGATCTATGTTGGTATTTTTTAATTTCAAGTGCGACATCAGCGGCGTCAAACTTTAAAAAGCCGCAGGTTTCTTAATTGGTAGCCTCGCAGCGGAACACGATTTTTTATTGTCATCTAGTCGCGTCACGGTGACAGTAAACTTATTGGGTTTGTCTATTTGAGCAAGCATCACAGGTACTTTGGTGGTAGCGCGCCGCAGCTTGTTTCATCTGGAAAGTTTTATTACGTTTTTGTTGTTAAAAAGCTCGTTGTTCGCACGCCTAAGACAAATAGGTCGAGGTTTGTTATGGCAGGTAAGACCTTGCCTGATCTAACTGCTCTAATTGCCGGAGTACACCGCAAAACTTTGTCACTTTTGTGACTTTTTCCCAAATATTTGAATGATTGCAATCATTGCCGTAAAGCGAGCGCAACCACAAACGCTTTCTATCGAAAACACTGAGAAGTCATTTCATGTTTCATGCCCGAAAAACGGCAAAAACAACTTCTATTTGTTTATTATTATTATTTTAGGGGGGATATCTACATATGTCAAATTCTGTAGTTAAACTTTTTTTTTTTTGATGAAAAGAGTAAGATCACTAGGCAGCATATTATTAATAATATATTTATCTATATATATATTTATAATAATATCATTTTTTTTAAACAAAAAAAAATGTAGTACAGAGTGAAATATAATTGTTGTTGTTCAGGTAAAAATCATAACACACAAAATTGGAAGATGCTTTTCGTTTAAGCACAGTTTGTGAGTTTATGCTTTTAATCCACCAATTATTACGTGTATGTTTTGTTCATTTGCATTTTGCAGATGCACGTTTTTAATTAATTAATTTTAGTTGAGGAATTCACCTGATTCATGTTTTTAATGTGGGGATTGTTTTCTTTGACATTTTGCAATTTCTTCCTAAATGAAGAAAAACAAAAGCCTCAAAAAACAAAATAGTCTAGGATTTAAAAAGATACACAAAAATTGAGGCATACGTGCCTTTTTTTCTTTGCTTCTTTTCCCAACAAGGGCTGGTTCGGAGTCACAGGATGAATGACCCCACTAGCTGCGCATCTTATGACATTATTAGTACCCGTTTAACACCAGCGCCTGGTGCAAATGACCCCCACAGCCACTCCCCCCGTTCCCTTTGACCTGCATTCTTTTTCTCTGCAGGGAGCGTCTGCTTGCACTCCGACTGGAAGCGAGGGTGAGAGATGGGCTGCTGGGGGTCAGACGTTATTGAGCGGAAATGTAAAAATGCTTGATGGGCGCTGCCGTTTTTAAAATTTCAAATTCAAAAAGCAATGTTTTGAAGTTGAAGTGAGACTAAAAAAGCCAAACCTGAACGTTCTTTCAGGACACTTTAAGGTGGAGGTAAACTGTCCGCTTGTAACCTGTTTTCTGTAAACCGTTGTTTTACTGATTCCATTTTCATTACTATTTTTACAATTAAGTATCACCTAGAGGTAGTCCCCTAATCCCATTGAAATACCAAAAAATTACTATTTCCAACTTCACACACTTAGAATAATTAAAGGCATTATACATTATTATTTCAATACATTTTTTTTATATTTATCTAGCTCTTGTTGGGACAAAGGAATTTCTTTTTCTCAGTTTAGATGACAAACTGACAGGTCACCCTTCTGAGGGAATTGTTACGCTAACATACGTACTTAAAAGTTTGAGTGTGCTCATTTCAACTTCTCAAAAGTACAAATTGTTTGCACGGATGGTTTGTGTCTCCAGCCTGCACTTTGGCGTTCCAGCTAATGAAAAACACCCTCCTGTCCCAGTCCCCCCCTCACACCCCCACCCCAAGCAGAAGGGCCCCCGATCGATCGGCGCTTGTTATTGACACGTCACCTGCCGAGAGGCGAGATTTAAGCCATCGAAAGCCGATGCGGCACATCAAAAACTACAACAAAAAAAAAATGGTGCGTCGGCCCCCTTTCATGTTTGTCAACACTATCGATTTGCATAATAACCTTAAAAACCTGAGCTGACGGATTAGACAAGGGCAAACCTGCTTCAGCGTTTGTCACCACCCTGGCGGGCCCTGCGTCTAATTAGAGACGAGTCAGGCCCGGGCTGTGATCGCCTGCAGGAGCACACTATGATCGCCTTGACAGACCACACCTTTTTTGCTCGCCATTGCTAATGAAAGCCCTTTTTCCTCTTTTCCTATTGAAAAATATATCTATAAAAAATCACAACCTCAGACATCTCGGCAGACAAAAGCGCTGAGGTTCCACGTCCGCTCGGATGCAAATTATTGCTGAGTGTCACAATCGTGAATTCATGATTGGTGAGCTCTTACCTGAACCAAGAAGGTGCTCTTCTTTTCCCATCAGGGGTCACAAGGAGGAGACTTAACTGTGTATCTTGGTGGCGGATTTCCAGCCCACTATTTCTGCTTTTAATAATCAGATAATTGCCATTAAAAAGCTATTTTGAACAAGGGGCCGATGCCCTCCAGTAGAGGGCGCTGTAGTGAAAAAAGAAATCCTAAGCGATTAGGTTTGACAACTACGGGCACACTTTTTTCAAAAAGACATAAGTTGATAAATCATCCCGCTTTGTGGTTGAATATTGAAAACTATTCATATTTTGTGCATGCTGTTTGGCTTTATCAAGCATTTTCATGCATAAAAATGCTTAAAATGAACTAAAATACAAGTTTAAGGCATTCAGAAGATTCGGTCAAAGATGCAATGTAATGCAGTATTCTAGACTGGCCTAACGCCTGATGCCTAACAAGGGCTACTGCTGCGGCCTTCGCTCTTGCCAAGATAAAACTCAACTCTATACCCAGGACATCAATTCCTTTGCGCCCCTCAGCACTGGAACACATTTACAGCGACACACACTAGCCTATGTCTTATTTATATCTTAAATGTTCTAAATTTCTGATATCCTGTAACTAATATATTGGGTAATCCGACTGTAAATGTGACTATAGGGGTGTTATTTCATATCTACAGGGCTCTAATCATTTTAAGACTGAATTTGGAAGGTCAAAAACAGGTTTTCTATGCTTTATGACAATAGTTGGTTTATAAATAAGGAACGCTAGTTTCCATTTATTCATTAGTAGAGCCACCTAACTGTAGTAAATGAGGGATTACTGTATGCGTTTCTCACTGGACTTTTCATAAAGTGGCTTGGTTGTTTCTGGAGTCCCGTTACAGTACAGTAAGTTCACTGTGTGCTTCAAACAGTAAGAAGGACATAGTTTGCTAGGACTGTACGGTTTTCATTAATAGAATCAAAGTGTCTGCATGTGTGCCACATTTTATTTTGTTTGTTAGTGACACAAAAAACCCTCCAATGCTGTTCATGTTGGATCAAACTTAGAGCTGTCAAACAATTAAAATAATTGATCATGATTAATCGCATTTTCTTCATAGTTAACTCAAAATGAATCACATTTATTCACAGGTAAAATACGTTTTTATCTTTAATACATAGGAATGTAAATCTCTTTTTGGTAGACAATTGGCTATGCAACGCCGATAATTACATACAATTTTATGTAAAGGGATATCAATATTAAAAATATGAGCTAAAATACTATACAGTTAGAAAGACCCTGGTTTTTGAATGTTTAACGTGATGGCAATTTGTCCCACTGTTTGACTGTCCTTGAATGCACCTTTTTCATTGTCACACGCTGCTCTCTACCCTTTTTCTTTCAGCTGTTTGCTCCCAAATGCTGATGCTATGTGGTAAGAAAAAGATTTCGTGACCCTATTGAGTACTAATGTGCATATTTGTGGTACACAACTTCTCTGAAAAACAAACTACAGGTAGACGGTGGTTTTGTATTCATTTAGTGCTTTTAATTAGATATTGTTCCTGTCATAGTTTTGCACAATCCATACTAAATAAGATAAATTAGATTGCTATAATTTAAGTACGATCGCTAGAATGATAGTGTCAGTGGCATAGCATTAGTTAGCACCCCAAATAGCTTTTATCGGCTCTGCTGGTAACTTGCAGCTCCTAGTCTGAATTTTAGCTAGCAATTGAAAGCAAAACGAGAGACGACTCGCATCTAAAATCACTTGTTAGTTTGGACCCTTAATGCCAAGGTACCACTGTATAAAATGACAAAACAATACCTGCAGTGCGCCAGGACCTTCCCTCTTCTCCCAGAAGCGATGTACTTCGTGACAACTCCAGTCACAGCAACACAAATAACTTGTTGAGAGAGCCAACCGCCAGGGCTTCCAAAAACGCTTTCCTTTGCCCATTTCTGCTCATTATTTGTTCCAACTTCGAGCTCCACACAAAACTGTCGGCGCTGAGGTTGCTCAAACAACGGTGTGGGGCGTGGGGGTCAAACGGCGTCAACAAATTTAGTGCCATCAAAAGAACACTTCCAACTTAGCCCTAATCCAAATACACTTGTTTGAAAATGCTAACTAACACGCAACCGAGCAAGCAATCCAAGCGTGACGACTTCCTGTTCCTACTGCCTCTCCCTGTCCTTTCGACGCCGTGTGGGGCAGCAGACACGGAACTGATTATTCCCTACCAATTCTGCCTAGCAACAACGTAACCCGGTAAAAGTGGCGTTTTGTAATATAGAATTACGTTCACTGTTTGTTGTCAGTATTGTTTATTATGTTGCACAGAGAAGAGAAATTAGTAGGCATTTTGACACTATTGCGACACACTCAACAACAAGACGCCGCCAGGCAAAGATGAAGACGCCTTCCATTTCAACTCCCACTTGTGGACATTTTTTTTTTTTTGCACCATCCCTGCATCAAGAATATACCCGGGAGGAATGCAAAAAGATGAAAAAAATCAAGAGTTTACGGCAAAATAAAGGGCTGGTGATGTTGAGTGTGACAAGCCTTTAAATCTAGGACAGTCATCCCAAAGAGGAATGATGCACACGCTCATTGCGCGGACATAAAAGCGCCCAAGAAAGAGTTTTTAAGCGAGCTAGCGGGGAGAGACGGCGATGGAGACGGGAGGCCATTAGTTGGATTGTGTGCTCAGACTCTCCCTTTTCACGTTTTCTTTTCTTTTTCTTCTGTGGATGCACAGATTGCTGGTGTCACAACATATTTGTAGCGAGTGTTTCATGCAATAACACACTTTTTCTGCTCTTTTTAGGCCTGCAAATATCCCAGCAAGACACCATTGAATGGAGGGAACGGAAAAGGTTTGGCCTCTGATGGATCTCCAGGTACACTTGACAGTTCCGTTTAGCTCGACATGAACTGGATCCGCCCTCGCTGTACCGGATGTGTAGGCAGAATATTCTTCTTATTGCTCGAATATGATACGTGTAATTGTATTGTAATGAATACAATTAATAATAATAGACAATTGTTAATAATAATAATCAAACACATTCATTCAAGGTAATTTATATTTATAAATGATACATTCACAAACAAATAATAATAAATACAATTATCATATTAATTACGACACCTCGTGGTGTAAAAAGTCTAAATATTGGTCCAATCATGTGTATGCTTTTGCTATTATTTTTCTGACAAGGCTGTTATTAGACCCCCAAGTCCAATTGATTTGTAGTTTCCCAGAACACCCACTGCCCCTACTTTATGTCGGCGTGTTTTGCAAAGCATTTTGAAAACAACCTACAGGGGGAGCCACAAAAAAATGAAAAGGCCTGACAGAAGGATACCAAAAAAGTAGCACTGATCCATTAATTCGGTGCCTTTCACAACCTAGAACCTAAAAGCCTCCCCCATCATTATCTGTACAATTAATTTAGATCTTCACGTGTTGATCGTACGACGGTTTTCCCCCGCGGATTATCCTCCATCACTCTCCAAGGCACACGGAATCTTGTTGACAAGAAACTGTGGAGGAGACGGCGTCGCCAGTCGGCCTGGGGCGGGGGTGCGGCGGGGGGCACGGTTATCATCGGTCCAGATAAACACCCGCCCGCACTCCCTCCCTCCAGGACTGATGGAAAGGCTGCAGTGCCGCCGGGTGAAATAGAAAGATTGCTATCGGGTCCTCTAAACGAGTCCGCTGAAGTCTTTGTGTGACTGGGGCTGAGACCCGAACGTCACTGGGTGCCGTTCATAGGAGGAGAAGATGGATTCTAAGGGTGGTGGAGTGCAGGGAGGCCTCCAGCAGGACGGCACAGAGCATTGGGTCGACTGTTGGTCACGTGTGTAGACTGAGAAACGATTCTAATGGAAAAACACTTCAAATGGTCCAGTTTTGGCAGACAGGAGTCTTTACATTGCACCCATGCACTTCACCGACCTGCGCTGTAATCAATAATAATCCATGGACGGGAAGATTAATATTGATTCCACATCAAACTGCTTTGTTTGTTTGGATTTATCTTGGAGATAAATAAAGTATCCCTATATCCTATTAGGGGGAATGTGATGCATAACAGTTACATGCAATTTACAGTGTAAATATGCCTTTTCCGAGGTAATTAAGCAAGGAAGAGATATTCATTTAACAATATGCAGTTTGCAGATGCACAGAAGCCTTAAGGCCACAGTTCAACTCACAAACAATGCTTGTTTTACCAGAACACGGCATCCACAACTCACGTTTTGCATCCCAGAATGGATTCCTTTCTCATGGTCTCACTTTATTAACCGAAAACCTGCATGAAAAGCAGCAGTTCTTCTACGACTACCGCCTCTTACAACAGATGAAAGTCATTGTTATGAGAGGTCACAATGTTATTATAACATGGTCATATTTCGCAATTAAAAAGGAGTAGGAGTGCAGGAATACAACAGTGACATTACAAGAAATAGCACTATTTTTCATAAAGTCACAATATTACCAGAAGTAGTTTTGAGAAAGAAGTTGTTTATACTGCATTTTTTTATTTATTATCAGACTGATTTCACCCCCCCCCCCAAAAAAAAACAATTAATAAATAAAAGTCGCAAAACTATTATTGAAGAAAAAAGTGACCAAAACAGTCACGTTTACTTAAGACAATGCAAAAATACAAGTTTCTTTTTCCATACTAGGAGCTAATGACCCAAAATACGGCCTTAATATTTACCCGATGAATTACATGCCGATACTGCTACTGTGAAAAATAATAAACCTAATCTGTGCAGAAAAGGTGAGGTAGCCTTGCGAAGCATGTCTGAAACAAAACCATGCCCAATAATGACCGCCTGTTCTGTAGATGGCTGGAATTATTTTTCACACTTTATGAATAAAAATTCATAGGCTGTGTTAAAAAAGGCCATTATCATCTCTGCAAGGACATTTGTGAATTAGGGAAAAAAGCCACCATGTTTACCTCCCCATTGACTCTCCTTATAATGCACTTCCTCACACGGACCACCACTGTGGGAGCAGGTAGGCTAGTTTGCACAAAGGGTCCAGTAGAACATTCTTGTTCTGGTGCCCACAGACGCAAAACATGGGGGTTGCGAGATGACAGATGTTCCCCTTTTTTTTTACCCTTCTAGTTTTTCATATTCATCAACTTGAAACCGGATGGACGCAAGGATGGGGCTGTGTTGGGGAGTAATGAGCAAAGTCTTTGTTATGCACAATGCAGGCTGGAGGACGTTTAATGATGACGTTTCTAGAAGGGAGACTCTCTCCAGAGCCCGCTGCACAGCTTAAATCCAACTGTGGGCCTTTGCTATTCAATTATGCAAACGATGCCCACCTTGTGCTGGCCGTCACTTTAATGACGACGTGGGACACACACACACACACATGCACACGCACACACGCACGTATATGCAGTGCTTGTCTTTAACAGGCAGAGAAATGAATTGTCTTGGTCATTAAAAGAAGTATCAGCTGTCCCTCTCCGTCTCTTTTTCAAACACGCACACATTTAAGAAGAAGAAGAAGAAGAAAGATTGCATTGTTTGCCCGGAGAACCTCCTCGGGATCGAATCTTCTTGTTGTTTCTAATGCGGGACGCTCATCCTCCGCAACAGAAGCGCTTTGGGCGAGTTCTCCGCTCCAACCACCAGGGGGCAGAAGAGCACAACAAACGCCCCTTCCCCTTTGCCCCAGGAGGAGTTTCCACATAAATAACAACAATAAACTATAATATAACCATAATCCCCACGTAGCAAAAAAGGGGTCTTCATAGTAATAATAATAATACTCCGTTTTGGATGTGCTTACCGATTTGATACTGCGGTAATATTGTATGCACTAATATTTTGCAGTAAAGTCAATAAAATAACAGTATAGCTAAGTATTTAAAATCAAAATAACAGTATTATTAATTATTATATAACATTATCAATTACATTCAGCAGAAAAAAATAGGTAAAATATGATGGCTACAGTTTAACAATGTATTAATAAAAAAAGAATAATAATCAAAATAAGAAAGCCAGCTGGGATAGGCTCCAGCATACCCGTGACCCCAATGAGGATGGGCGGCATAGAAAACGAATGAATGAATGAATAATGATACAGTAATAATAATAATAATAAATGTTCAATTTGAAGGGTCATTAAAAAGACAAAACTATAAGGTAGTGTCAATAAGAAAATATATGGAAAATAATACAAATTAATGCATAAAATAAATAAAAATGGATGCTGATGTTTTCAATAGGTGGAAAAATGCAATTAAAAAAAAATCCCAACTATATGGATATTAACAGGTATCCTTTTCTAAAATCATATAAATGATTATTTAATGTTTATGCTCAAATGAATTACACATATGCTCACAGGGACCAAATTAGGCTATAATAATTATAATAATAATATTTTGACGTACAAAGCGCTTTTCAAGCTATCCAAAGATGCTTAACAGAAGAACAAAAGCCAAGAAAACAGCAGCACACACAAAAAAGGGAAAACAGCGGATGGGATGAGACGGTCCGTAAGTGGGCGGTGCAAAAGCGAATATTGAATCGTGCGCGTAACTACAGGCTTCTAGGGGTCAAGGAGGAGCTCGGAACTGTACTGGATGTGCAAATGTGATACTACAATACTCCGACTACAGCACTGTTGTACTACTTGGTCTAGTGACGTGTGGGGCCTTTAGGTGGACTCCTGTCTGGCCGCATATTCACTTTGCTGTGCTTCTTTCGTCCGCACAGCATGCTGATTGCACAATGGCCGCCTTGAGTACTTGTGACCCAAGACAAATTAACTCGGGGGGGGGGGGTTGTCGCTTCAAAGTGGCCGTCATTCAAGGCTGCGGGCAGCGGCGGCCACGACGTCCTCAAAGAACATTCTGGCAGCCGGTTTTGCTTATTTATTGCCATCGTCTGCCCACTTGGCCGTTCACGTAGAAAGCGTGAACGTCAACTATTTTTGCTACTTTTGAGGCCTCTGAAAGACACGGCTTGGACTGTACACTGACAAACATTAATATGTTTGCTGTATTTTTGCAGAGGAATTAACCCATTTTTATCTGCTTATGTATTTCCTGTATTAAAAAAAATGACCTGGTTTAATTTTCCCCTTTTTTTGGCATTTTTAAGTACCCCGAAATCCAGAGTCAATAATATTCTACAATGGCCGCAGCTTGACTCCGGAACAGACCATTTGCAATCAAAATTCCCATATTTAAGGAGTTTCGTAACATCGCCTTTGTGTACAGGCATCCTACAACACCCCCCGGGGAGCATAATGCATGTAGGAGAGGGGCCTGCGATCTTTCATGTGACAAGTGGCGGTGATGTGAATGTTTGAGGGGCGGGGGGTCCGGTGGTTCTCTTTACTGTACAAGCAGGAGGGCCCGCCCAGCACCCAGCGCCTTCCGTTTCTTCCTCAGCGCCTCGGCGGAGGTGGTGTGGTAGTCATTGTATCAGGCCGATCAAAGGCAATTGGATGTTGCACTCTAGGGAGCAGAGAGGAGGGGAGGGAGGGGATGATGACGGTCTTGCTTGTGAAGAGTCAATATTGTGAAAATCCAACTTTATCTTTATAATAACATAACTCTTAACAATAATAACAGGACTTTATTCTCCAATATTTCTTGTACAAATAAAACTTTATTCTTACAGTATCACAACTTGTTTTCCATATAAAAGTGCAACTTTATTCTGGTAATATTTGGACTTTTTTCCCCATAAATACACAACTTTATTCTAATAATTGTATAACGTTTTCTCATAACGACACAAATTGTTTTCCATGTAAAAGTCAACTTTAATTCTGGTAATATTTGGACTTTTTTCCCCATAAATACACAACATTAATCTAATAATTGTCTCATGATATCACAAATTGTTTTCCATGTAAAAGTCAACTTTAATTCTGGTAATATTTGGACTTTTTCCCCCATAAAACCACTACTGTATTCTAATAATTGTCTCATAATATCACAAATTGTTTTCCATGTAAAAGTACAACCGGTGTGTTCCACTTAACAATACAACTTTGTCGGGTTACATTATAACCCCTTTATCATAAAAAAGAAACATTTTTGATGGGAATATTACAACTTTTTAAATCTAAAAATAATATGTATTGTGTACCACTTGTTTCTTGTGTTTCCTATATTAAATACTGTATTTATGTAATATTACAACTCCTGCATAAAAATACTTTAATCATTTTATTGTGACATTTTTCTTGTAAAAATACTTCTTTGTGCTAAATGATATTTTTTTTTACTCATAAATTTATACCTTCATTCTCGTCATGTCACTGTTTTGTCAATACTGTTTTTCAGTTTTCCGTGCATAGTTAAATGACCCCCGCTGACCAGTGCACAATATTTGACATTATAGCAACATTTAAAACATATCATATCACATATTACATTGTGCAGGTGTACCTAATGCTGTGGCCATATTTGTCGCACGACCCTTACTTGCCAGGTGTCAATACAGTTTTTGCCCCGATTGGCCTCAGTTCCACCTTGAAATGCTCCAAAGGAAGCGTCTGCGTGTCCTGCCTTGACAAAACACAGCGAGGGAATCCGTAGCGTCCCTCCACGGCATCCTAAATTGCACACTGGCCCTCCTGAATGCACGCATGCATGTTTAGACGCCGTGACCACAGCGCTCATCAGCCAGTAAGTACGGAGAGCCTGTGAGGTCTGCCATGATAACAGGCTGAAGTGCACTTTTTATAGAACGCGATGGCACCGTAGCGCTGCGGCCCCCAGCCAGACACCAGCTGTTTGCTTATTTGCACACAACTTGCAATTACGTCTGCGTCAGCGTAGAACCCGCGTGGTGCAACAAGAAGAAGAAGAGACGTACTTGGCAGCCCTCCTCACAGGGTGCTCGCTTGGTCCTCTTGATTATAGGACGAGATGCTTTAATTCGACGCCCGAGCCAGCCCTAAAAGCAGCGCCGCAACTTGAACTGCACATTAAAGCAATAGTAAGGAATATTCACTTGGCACTTGAGCTCCCCCTACAGTTGCAAGTTGAATCGCTTTAGACACAATGTGTGGTTTCATTAAAAGTGGTTTAAGTCGTGGTGCATGTTTCAGAGTGTCCGCGTGAAAAAAAAACAGTTTTAGTGTACGTTTGTGCACACATTTATGCAAGGTGTCCAGCCTGGTCCACCTTGTTGTGTTTAAAGGCCATATGAACGGGTGCTGGGTTGTCAGTTCAGCAAATTAGAAGCTAGTGTAGCATTCAGATACTGGGATTGTAAGGCACCTCTCTTACATACTGTTGCTTTATTAACAATGGAAAGCATCTACCGTATCTCCATATTGTGTCTTTTTAACCAGCAAACAAACAACAACTTTCTTTGTGGAGTACTCTACACCAGAGGTGGCAGCGGTGGAAGTCTTGAGTCTTAAGTCCAAGGCAAGTCTCATGTCAAGTCGAGTCAAGTCCAAAGGCATAGTCTTGAATTTTCGTAGTCCTTACAAGCCATGAGGACCGTTTAGTGTCTCCCAAATAAATTGCCGTTTTAACAAGGCGAAAATCGAGTAACTTTGACAAATACAATGAATGTATTTTGAATTGTGTTATGTTTTCAATCAAATAAGGCCGATGTGACAAGACCAGGCTGAACCCTAATTTCACCCCTTAGCTCTTCCCCTTGGGAAGGGCTGGCCCCAAGGCCAAGGGGGAGAAGCCACCAGGGCTGCGTTCACACTGCAGGGTAGGAGTCCCAATTGGGAGTTTGTGTTTAAAATCTGATGTTTTATGTGGTGCTTCACATTACCAAACAAATGCGACTTATAATGCGACCGCAAGGCGCCTGGGAAGTAGCACGACATTGCTCGCATTTCCGTGTGTTCACGGTCTGATTCAATACCGGGTGAAATTCAGGCTGGTATTGGCGATACCAATTTAATGCTACGTGCAAATTAATCTAATGTGTTTGAAATGTAGAGTACAGTATTTACAGTATCATGGTAAGATACACCAAGGGTACACACTCGGGAGTATTTTACCTTCCATTGCTTATATCTCATACACGCACACACTTACCTCTGTCGTTTCCCGGGCCAAACTTGATCAATACTTCCGGGTTCTGTATTCATTCATTTTCTGTGCCGCTTATCCTCATTAGGGTCGCGGGTATGCTGGAGCCTATCCCAGCTGGCTTTGGGTACACCCTGGACTGGTCACCAGTCTATCGCAGGGCACATATAGACAAACAAACATTCACACTCTAATGGACAATTTAGAGCGGCCAATGAAGCTAACATGCATGTTTTTGGAATGTGGGAGGAAACCGGAGTACCCGGAGAAAACCCACACACGCACGGGGAGAACATGCAAACTCCGCACAGAGATGCCCAACGGGGATTCCAACCCAGAAGAGTTCAGGCTGATGTTGAGTGTTGTATTTGGGGTTACACCGTTTTTTCCTGGCTCACTTGTAAATATCTTTTGTGGATATTCTTGTTTTTCGCTGTTAACAGTTCGGACTGGTTTGCTGTGATTTACCCTATTCCAGGTTTGATTACTACATTACATTTGTACTGCAATACTTGTTATTTATACAGTATTAAATGTGCAGAAAAGTGTGTTTCCCCAAAGGGGTCTTCCGGTCAGTGGAACAAACTCGCCAATTTACATCTTAAATGTTGTTTGGCTCACCAAAAAAAGAGGCTCCCAAAAATCGGATTCATTTGGGATCCCGAGGTTCTACAGTATAAGAAAGGATACGGAGAGGCGTGAGGAATAAAAAAGAAGAAGAGTGAATTGCAACATGATGCAGTACAACCTAAAGTGTGTGCACGTTTGAAACCACCGCGGCATTTGAAGACATGTCTTTAGGAGATTTTCAGAATTCCAGAATGCACTTCAAAACATATTATTCTGCTTCTTTATGGATGCCTGTTCCTCAGGGTGGCAGATAGTAAAATGTTGGACATTTGGACTGGTCGATTAGGCGGAAGAGTCAACGAGAGCAAGGCAATGAACCCCAAGAAGGTTGATGATGGTTGTGATCTTTTTCATGCATGTGCTCTACGTTGCAAAACTGCGGGGGTAACGTGAATTTCTGTGTCCAAAATGCTTCTGAGTCTTTTATTTGCTTGCTGCGTTTGCTAAAAATAAAATGAAGCTCAACTTTATTCTTCTCAGCACCGCGCTACCCAATGGCGCACTAATTTCCCAATACTGTAGTGTATTTTTTGCTGATGCTCCACACTGGGAGTACTGACGACCTCATCATTTGGATGATTCCAAGACGGAAACCACAATGCAAAAAAAAACACAAAGTAAGCCGGGGTTCTTCTTCTTCTTCACTTCACAGAAGATCTCTCTTGTCTTTTGTCGTTCCTCGCCAGTTTCAAGTTGTCCTGACTTTTATTCGGAGCACTATTAATTTGCTAGAAGAGCACGTTGTCACATGAGAAACAGGAGGAGGCTGGGGAGGGGGGTAAACGAGGGAGAGCGGGAAAGACAAAAAAGAAAAGGGAAGAGGTGCAACGCGAGCACATTTCCACCCGGCTTGACGGTTTGCAGAAGTTTGTACGCCGCTTGCTTGAGCCCCCGCCCCGCCACCATCTTCCCGCTAATGATAGCAGCAGAGGCTCTCTGGGGAACGGCGTCCTGCCTGCCTGCCTGCCTGCCTGCGTGGTGGCTGGCTTCCACATTTCCAGCAGCAGGTATTTTAGGATACGCAAAAGCTGGGACCGGGAGGCGTCATTCCAGGAGCGTTTCTTGTTGGTGTGCAGACGCTCGAGTCCTCTCTCCGCTTTCTTCCTTCCTTTGGTCTTCCTTCGCCTTGACGGTTTCAAATGTGCACGCAGGGGGGAAATCAAGAGATTGCGCTAGGTTAAGGCCAATGAATGTTTAAAGCACTAATTTTACCAGGCAGGCCCTGGCAGGCCCGCGCGTTGTGTCGCACACAAACAGGCGGCAACAAAAGGAAATTCTAATCTAGACGCTAACACAGCCGATCCTCGGCGGGGGGTCCGGATGAATTATACAACAATCTGTGCGCCTCCTTGTCTCCTTTATTTAGAGGGCTGTTGTTTTTATGTTTCTTATTGCACGGATGTCAAGGCCATATTGACAAACATCCCAAAATGAAGGAAAAAAGGCTAATATGATGTTGCCCATGAAACCTGGTGATCAAAACAAGGGCTCCCTTTTTACTATATATGCTTTTTTTTTAACTAGGGCGGGCTGGTTGCCTGTTACATAACAGGAACTTCACTTCCACTTCGACTCACGTACTTGTTTGTCAGCGACCCTGACCTCCAGGCCCACGGCCCCGCCCTTTGACTGCTTCAAAAGGTTTGACCTCTAACCCCTGGAGAAGACAAGAAAAGAAAAAAAAGGCCAATAGTGGAGATCGTCGCATGCACACCCGGCACTGATTTGGATTCAAATTAGTTTTATGCAATGTAAGTGGTTCACATTTAAAACAAAAAGTCATGATTCCTTTTTCAAAAATAAGTATTTA
Organism: Oostethus manadensis; assembly: GCA_024372805.1. NCBI lineage: Eukaryota > Metazoa > Chordata > Actinopteri > Syngnathiformes > Syngnathidae > Oostethus > Oostethus manadensis. The sequence continues at coordinate 887,523 of QODF01000157.1, forward strand.
TTTATTTATTTATATGCATACCCATATATATGCATAAACACAATTATGCATATATTCCATACATATATGTACATATAAATATGTGTACACATATTTATATATATAATAATACTACCCTTTATGTCTGCAATTCAACTTAAAAGGTGAATTTGACATATTATATAATAATAATTTTAATAAATAATATTAGGGGCCGCACGGTGGATGAGTGGTTAGCACATTGGCCACACAGTCAGGAGATCTGGAAGACCTGGGTTCAAATCTCCGTTGGGCATCTCTGTGTGGAGTTTGCATGTTCTCCCCGTGCGTGTGTGGGTTTTCTCCGGGTACTCCGGTTTCCTCCCACATTCCAAAAACATGCATGTTAG